>NW_021025360.1:235866-281706 GCF_004153795.1 Camellia sinensis | reverse complement strand
GCCTCTTCTTTTTTTTTCCTTTTTTTTTATTTGTTGGGATGTGTTGGTTTCGTTTTTTTTTTCTCTCTCTATTTGTTGGGCTCTGTTTGTCTAGTTTGTTTTTTATTTAATTTTTTTTTGAAAGGGTGGTTATGTGTAAGGATGTGTCAAAAAGTTAGACATTCTGTACCAACTCAGCCTGTATAGTTTAACAAGGTGAGTGAGTTGGGGTTGGATTGGTTGGATGATAAAATTGACTGATCAGATAGGTTGCTAGTTAAAATTTGTTAATTTCGTTTCATATAATTTTGTACGTTCCTACTATATTTTTATTTCAATTAGCAGGGACTTGTACAAAATTATATAGAATAAAATTAACAAATTTAAGCAAGCATCCTAACTAATCAGTCAATTTTATCATCTAACCAGTCCAACCTAGGCTAAATTGTTGCTGGATATCTAGTTTTTTGGCACACCTCTTCATTCCTCCACCATTCAAAAAAACAAAAGAGGGAAAAAAAAAAAAACAAAATACAAAAACATTAAAAAAATTATATTCGCACAACCCATAGCATAGGACTAGCAAGCAGCTCTGACATCGGTCTTAGATCTGCAGCCCATGAAAACCTTTTATCGAAGGCCAAAAGATCCGAGCTGAAATAAATAAAAAATAAAGATAAAAATAAATAAAATAAAATAAAATAAATTAAAATCACCCACGTAGACCGGAAGGGAAAGGAGAGGGGGATTGGATGTCCCCCTCCCCCAACTCTCCTACTATGGCAGCAAGAGAAAACTACATGAAATTTATGTTGAGGGGAAAAAAAATAATTTTTTTATACACTATTTAAATTGAAGTTGAAAATTATGTAACATGAGAGGTCGGATTGAGCTTACTAATGGATTAAAATGAGGTTTGTGGCTTTTTTAATCATAAAAAGGCAAAATAAGTTAAAAAGTAAATAAATCAAAATGTCACATTTAAATCATAGTATGCGTTTGTACTTTTTAATTTATCTCACTTTTTTAGGTCATATCAATTAACATATCTTCTCTACTTTTCTAACCACTTTCTTTATTTTTTTATACATTTTTTTATTATAAAAAGTCAAAAAATATACTTATTTAGAACATCTCAAACTACCCCTAATCATTTTTACTTTTTTTTCTCACAAAAGTAAAAAACCAATCAAAATGAAAGTTTTAATCTCAGGTTAAAATAGTCAAAAATCCAACATACTTCCCAAGCGAGTCTTCTTGGTTGATTTTCTCATTTTATTTTCAATTTTTTGGAGGGAGTTAAATGTTTTAAGCTTTGGTCGTAGATCTAATCCATCAAAATTGAGGTTTTTACCGTTGATTTGAATCTAAAAAGATTGGAGGCTAGTGAAGCCCTTTACTAGTTGAATCTGAGGTCATTTTTTTAAGATTATTTACATATGAAAAAAAAAATTTAACTTAATAATTATAACATTTTTATATATTTTTAAAAATAAATCATTTATTATTTTAAAGACGAATACAACAAAATAAAAAAAAATTACGGTTATCAAATTAACATATTTTTTTTACTAATATAAATGAAGTTTTTTTATAAAATAAATAATTTAAATTATCGAAATAACACTAATAATAAAATCATAAATCCGTTAAGTCTCTTAGATTTAAATTTAAAAGTGAAAGTCTATACCCAATGAGTGCTTTACAGTAGACAATATGTAATTGAAGAATGGAATTCAATTCCGTAGAAACGACTTTCAATTCTCGAATCTGAAATTGGAAAACTTCCAATGCATTAAACCACTCAGGATGTTTTAGAGTTTTTTTTTTTTAAAATTTTTTAAAGTGATGTATTATGTAGTTGAGATTTAATACTAAAAAATTGATGTGACTTGTCATTAAATCTCAACCATATAATGCACTACTCTAAGAAATTTTAAGAAAAAAAAAAACTCTAAAAGATCCTTGCTCGCATTAAACATGCTCTCTTGTCCCATCGCCCAAGGCAGAGAATTATTCATTGCTTATTTTAATTTGAAAAGTAGATTGACTTTTGATTATTTTAATTTGGAATTAAAAAATCTCATTTACAATGAAATTTTTAGTTTTTTTGCCTTTTGTGACAAAAAAAATAAAACAATTATAATTTAGATGTGACATTTTATCTTATTGATTTTTTAACTTATTTTTTATTTTATTTTATTTTATTTTATTATTTATTTATTTATTTTTATTTAACTTATTTTTTTTATTTATTATTTTAACCCAAAAAATTTATGTCAAACATAACCTACATGTGACAAATGGTGCCTCACACTAATTAAAATGTGCCAGCTAAGTCAGATGTATAGTGGCCCATGGCAAGTCAGCAACCAACAGTTAACTCAAATTCATTTCGAACCGCAGTCTCACATAAATGGATGTACGTTAACGTTGTATTTGGTTAAGAGATTTATAAAGAGGTTTTAAAAAGATTAAAAAAAAATAGATGAAACGTAAGTAAAATATAATTATATTTTACCTAATTTATAAACTTTTTCCTTTCTTTTTGTAAATATCTTCACAAATCTTCCAATCAAACACAATATAAATGCTTTAAACTTTTCAAACTTTTTGATGAATGAGCGCCAAAATATAAATTCAAAATTTAAATCTAACAAAACAAAATTTGAAGAAAATGATACTAGTAAATATAAAAACCAACAAATAAAAAGATTTGCTTGAAGATCATTCTCTCTAGTTTGGGATAAATAAATTCTTTTTGCTCCTTCAGCTTTTACGGACTCAATTTGAAAATCTGGTTAAAAGTCGAAAGTCAACTTTTAACCTATTTTAAGTCACATTACATTTTTATTTTTTTACATATTTTTTTTTTAAAAAAAAAAAAAAAAACCTAAAAAACCAAGAAATTGATTTTTAACTAACTTATCAAAATAACACACAATCGGCCCTGAGCACGGCCGTCAGAAGCCAACTTCTCAGCCTGTTAAATGTTTGTCAAAATTCCTGAACTAAATGCTTGATGAAGGGCCTACCAAGTATGTTCAGATTGCTTTGTTGTAGCATGGGCAAGAGTTTTGAAGACAGACTACCGCCAATTTTGGCAGGACAAAAAAAAAAAAAAATCGACTCCTTTTACAAATATTTTTTTTTATCTTTAGTAATTTTTTTAAAAAAATTATGTCAAATTTTATTTTTTTCTCCAGTTCGTCTTGTTGAGACGAATCTAAAAATATTTTTCTTTTGAAAAATTTTAAAAAAAAAATTATATTAAAAATGAAAAAAAGGTCAAAAAAAGGTTGTTTATTTTTTTTAAAATATAATTTTCTGATTTGTCATGTAAAGCTGAAAATTAAAACCTCAAGCTTTTTGAAATTTTAAAAAAAAATTGACTAAAGACGAAAATAAATAAAAAAAAGGGGTACTACAAGAAAAGTGGGCTTAAAAGACGGAACTTTTTGCGACGGCACATTTGTTGTGGCAAAAAATCATTTTTTGCGACGGCACAACTTGCTGTCACAAAAAAAAGTAACTTTTTGAGACGGCACAACTTGCCATCGCGAAAAATGTGACTTTTCGTGATGACACAACTTGCTGTCGCAAAAAATAAAGTTCATGCGACAGCACCAGCTGCAGTCGCAAAAAAAAAAAAAAAAAAAAGTCACAAAAAAAAAAAAGAGTTTTTTGCGACTGTAATAGGTACCGTTGAAAAAAAAAAATCAATATATATATATATGTTGTGGCTTTGAGATAGCTTCATATATATATAGCCACAAAATGGTTTAAATAAATGTAACGGTATTTTTCTGCCACAAAAAAAAAAATTAAAAAAAACGACGTCGTCTTATTCTTTTGATATAACATTTCTCTTTTCACCTATTTTTTCATCTTCCTGTCTCTTTGTCTCTATCTCTGTCTCTCTTCTCTTTCTCTCTCTCACTTATCACTCTTCTCTATCTGTCTGTCTGTCTATCTATCTCTTTCTCTCTGTATCTCTGTCTCTGTCTCTCTTCTCTTTCTCTCACTTACTCATCACTTTTTTCTGTCTGTCTGTCTGTCTCTTTCTCTTTGTGTCTCTGTCTCTCTTCTCTTTCTCTCTCTCTCTCTCTCTCTCTCTCTCTCTCTCTCTCTCTCTCTTCTCTCTCTGTCTATCTCTCGCTCATCTTTTGTTTCTCCCTTTCTCTCTCTCTCTCTCTCTCTCTCTCTCTATCTATCTCTTTGTCTCTTTTTTTTCTATGTCTCTCTCTCGTTAATCTCTTTTTGCTTTCTTTCTCTCTCTTTTTGTTTATCTTATGCTCATCTCTTGTTTCTCTTTCTCTCTCTGTCTCTCTTTCTCTATCTCTTTCTCTCTTTATCTCTTTCTCTTTCTGTCTCTCTCTCTCTATCTCTCACTCATCACTCTTCTCTTCCTCTATCTACTTGTCTGTTTGTTTGTTTGTTTCTCTCTCTCTCTCTCTCTCTCTCTCTCTCTCTCTCTCTCTCTCCTACTGTGTTCACCTTGCTCACTCTCTCTCTCATCTCTTCTCTATTTATTGAGCTCTCTCTTACAAGAAAATGCACTTTTAGCGACCACTTTGTCTCTTTCTCGCTCATCAGTCTGTCTCTCTTTCTGTCTCTATATCTCTCTTCTCTATCTGTCTCTCACTCATCTCTCTCTCTCACCACCCATCTTCTCTAGCACATTTACCACTACTGCAAATGTCATTCCACTACCGCCACTACTACCACTGTTGCCACTCCACCTCTACGATTACCATTCTTACTACTATCGCCACCACTCCACTATCACCACTACCACCACTACTACTACTGCTACTACTACTACCATTACCTCTTATTCACCACCACCACTCCATCTCCTCTACCACTACCACAACTTCACCACTAATCTCCTTCGCCATCACCACCACCACCACCACCTCTTGTCCACCACCTTCATCACTATTGTCACTCCCTCTCCTCTATCACAAAAAATTAGTTCTTGATTTTTAGTAACAAAAAAAAAATGGACCGCAAAAAAGTATTTTTCATTGACAAAAAAAAATTAACTTTATTTTAACGGAAAATATTTTTCATTAGAATATTACCCCTACTTTTACCCAAAAAAGAAATTCATTAAAATAAAAATGAAACAAATAAATTTTCAACCTTAGTAACTAAAAAAAAAGGAAAAAAAAAATTCATTGACTACAAAAAAAAAAATTATTTTAACAAAAAATAAAGTCTTTTAGCGACGACAACTCCCGTCGCAAAAAAAAAGAAAAAGAAAAAAAGAAGTTAAACAGTGTTGTTTTGTTGTTTAAATATTCATTTGTGACAAAAAAAAATAAAAATAAATAAATAAAAATAAAATAATATGAGGCTTAGCCTTTTTTTTCCATTTCCGCCCAATTTTCCCTCCTCAACCAAAAATTTCCAATCTCAAAAAGATTAGCCCCTTTTTTCCCATTCCCGCTCGGTTTTCCCTCCTCAACCAAAAATCCCCAATCTTAAAAACCAAAAATCCCTAACCTCCTCTTCTGGCTCTCTCTCTCTCTCTCTCTTTGGCGAGCGGCAACAGACAACTACGAGTGGCGGCAGACTAGGGTGTGATCTTGGTCATCATCTTCTTCACTTATCATCTAAGAAACCCTAGAAGTTTTTAGTATATTTTGGGGAAAAGAAAATATGGGTGAAGGGGGAAGGAGAGAGGAGTCGTCGACACCGATCCGCCTTAACCTCACTATGGAACCTTCTAGGGAGTTGCCAACTACCCTCCTCCTCCTCATCCTCAGCCTGCCATCGGCTTCCCTCAATCTGTTCCTCCCCCAGACGCCTCTGAACCCTATGCTAATGCCTATCAAGCCGTTCCACGTTCCATCTCTCTCTCTCGCTCTTGCTCTGTGTGTGTGTGTGTGTGTGTGTGTGTTCGATTTGAGCCAATCAACCTTGCATTGACTCCTCCTGATCTAAAAAATTAAAAAGAAATTATAAAATTCTTCATATTTTTTGACAACATTACAAACTTTTCTAGTATTCAATCTCAAAAGCATTAAACAACTGTTGTGACAAAAAATTTGGGACATTAATTTTTGGTGGGAAAGAAATTTATCATGAGCTATGATTGTTTGAGAGTGGTTAGTTATATGATTTAGTTTAATTATTAACTCATGCTGCATTGTTACAAATTTATTAGAAGAGAAGAGTCTATGTAACAAAGGTTAAAACTATTGAACTTTTATTTCACAGTAACTTTTTGGACTTTTATTTAACCAACTCAGAAATTGTTTCCTAAATTCCTAATATTGCAATAGATGTACAATTTCATTTCACCTAAATATGGCATAGGTTACCCTTGCAAGTACAGATTGTTCATCGATTTTATTTTATTTAGTTAAATAATCCAACTGTGTCGTTTATTGATTTGATCAAAACTTAATGTTGTGACCTTCTAAATCCAATCAAGCTAAGTTATTTTTATCACTTTATGAAGTTCTTTTTCTAGTATACCTAACTTATATTCACTTGGTATTGTATTGTAACAATGCAGCATGAGTTAATCCGTGTCCTTTATCCAGTATTTGTCCATTGTTTCATGGATCTTGTGGCAAAAGGTCATATTCAAGAAGGTATGATTCAAAGTTGATGTGTTTCAAACTATTCTGTGCCTTAGGCTGTATGCTTTCCAAATCAGCCCATTTATGTGGCAAGTATGTTGAACTTACTATTGATACCTATGTCTGAATGTTTAGCTCGAAATTTTTTCAATAGCTTTCGCGAAGACCACGAGATGATGCACTTACGGGACCTCCAGAAATTGGAAGGAGTTCTTTCTCCATGTCATCTGGAGGTTAATTACTATACTAGTCTTCATGTTACATTTTGCACTTATGAATCTAACTGCTTCTTGATAAACTTTGTTTACACCTTGCAGGAAATGGATTTTGCTCATTCTTTGAGGTAGAGCAAAGTGAACCTTAAGATACGCCCAGTCATTGATTCAAATGGGCACCCATTTTTAATTTTTATTTATTTATTTATTAGTAGATTAAGATGGGGCTATACAAGGGAAAAACAAATCATTTTAAAATAATTTAAGGGATTATTTGAAAGCTAAATGCCATTTTTCTCCCACTTTTCCCTCCAGTATTCTTATGAGCTTCTGTTACAATATTTACACAAGACACAATCCATTACAATGCTTGGGGTTATTAATGAGCATATTAACTTTCAAGGTACAACTCCCTGCTCGTTAATTGCATGTTTTCCATTATGATAATATTTTTTTCTACTGTAACTTGGTGTTTTAGTTAATTTTTATTTTTTCTTTTTCATTGAGCTAATAATACATTAGTCTAATATTGAACTTTTTTGTTCAATATTCTCATCCTCATACATTAGTTTATACAATATTATAAATTATAATGCATCATATTTTTGGAACTTGCCTTTTCATTTCTTGGCACACACGATCGCCTAGGCACGAGAGACTTGTGGGAGAATACGGGGCTCGAATCGAGGTTCCCGGTTTGGGAGTTAGAGCCGGATTTCACTCTAGGCAAACTAGTTCCTTAAGAAACTTGAATTCGAGGTGTTGATGCCCCAAAATCACCAAACAGGGTTGGATTAGCACGAAACTTGGCACACACGACTGCCCAAGCATGAGAGACTTGTGGGAGAAGACGGGGCTCGAATCGGGTTCCCGGTTTGGGAGTTAGAACTAGATTTCACTCTAGGCAAACTAGTTCCTTAAGAAACTTAAATTCGAGGTGTTGACGCCCCAAAATCATCAAATAGGGTTGGATTAGCACGAAACTTAGCACACATGACCACTCAGGCATGAGAGACATGTGGGAGAAGATGGGCCTCCAATCGGGTTCCTGGTTTGGGAATTAGAGTTGGATTTCTGTCTAGGCAAAATAGTTCATTAAGAAATTTGAATTCGAGGTGTTGACACCCCAAAATCACCAAACGAGGTCGGATTAGCACTAAACTTGCCACACACGACCACTAGGCATGAGAGACTAGTGGGAGAAGACGGGGCTCGAATCGGGTTCCCGATTTGGGAGTTAAAGCCGAATTTCACTCTAGGCAAACTAGTTCCTTAAGAAACTTGAATTCGAGGTGTTGACGCCCCAAAATCACCAAACGGGGTCGGATTAGCACAAAACTTGGCACACACGACCACCCAGGCACGAGAGACTTGTGGAAGAAGACGAGCCTCCAATCGGGTTCCTGATTTGAGAGTTAGAGCCGGATTTCTGTCTAGGCAAAATAGTTCATTAAGAAATTTGAATTCGAGGTGTTGACACCCCAAAATCACCAAACGGGGTCAGATTAGCACGAAACTTGGCACACACAACCGCCTAGGCACGAGAGACTTGTGGGAGGAGACGGGGCTCGAATAGGGTTCCCGGTTTGGGAGTTAGAGCCGAATTTCACTCTAGGCAAACTAGTTCCTTAAGAAACTTGAATTTGAGATGTTTATGCCCCAAAATCAGAAAACGGGGTTGGATTAGCATGAAACTTGGCACACATGACCACCTAGGCACGAGAGACTTATGGGAGAAGACAGGACTCGAATCGGGTTCCCGGTTTGGGAGTTAGAGTCGTATTTCATTCTAGCCAAACTAGTTCCTTAAGAAACTTCAATTTGAGGTGTTCACTCTCCAAAATCACCAAACAGTGTCAGTTTAGCACGAAACTTGGCACACATGACCGCCTAGGCACGAGAGACTTGTGGGAGAAGACGGGACTCCAATCAGGTTCTCGGTTTGAGAGTTAGAGCCGGATTTCACTCTAGGCAAACTAGTTCCTTAAGAAATTTGAATTCAAGGTGTTGACCCCCAAAAATCACCAAACGGGATCAAATTAGCGTGAAACTTGGCACACACGACCGCCTAGGCACGAGAGACTTGTGGGAGAAGACGGGACTCGAATCGGGTTCCCGATTTGGGAGTTAGAGTTGGATTTTGGTCTAGGCAAACTAGTTCCTTAAGAAATTTGAATTCGAGGTGTTGACGCCCTAAAATCACCAAACGGCGTCGGTTTAGTATGAAACTTGGCACACACGACCGCCTAGGCACGAGAGACTTGTGGGAGAAGACGGGACTCCAATCGGGTTCCCGGTATAGGAGTTAGAGCCGAATTTCTATCTAGTCAAAACTATTTACTTAATTATCTTTGTAATTTTATAGTAGTTAATTTTTTATTTTTTTTGTAATTAAAATATTAACACATAATTATATTGTCATTAATTATTTTTATTTTTTGTTTATAGATATTTCCCGAGTACCAGTTTGCTTCTTTTGAAATGCAGGCGTGTGAAGATTGCAACTAACTTTTGTTTTTGTTACCTACGGAAGAATCATGAAGAAAACTTTTGTTTTTGATTTACGTTATTTTGAATTGTGAACAATATTTTGTATTTAAACATTGTATATGTATTATGTAACATTATGTAGTGGGATAATTTTGCTGATATGTTATTATGAATGGAAAAATATTTTTGTTATGGATGAATTGTTATTTTTATACTAGAAATTTTATATTATTATATAATTATCGATTTCTTTTTCAGTTATTTTTCAATTAATACAGGTAATTTTCATATTTTTAATAATTTTATTGCATTTTTTTATTTTTATATTTTTTTGAGATTGCACCACACCGTTTCAAAAAAACATTAGAACCAGATTTTTTTTGCGACGTAACCAATGCTGTCGCAAAAGATATTGACTGTTGGAACCAAAAACCTTTCGGGATGGTATTCTTTGTCGTCGCAAATAACCTTTTAGCGACGGCATGTCATGCTGTCTCAAATAACTTTTTTGTGACGGCAAGTATCCAGTCGCAATAAAAACATTTTCGCAACGGCATTTTTTGCTGTCGCAAATAACACTTTTAGTGACGGCAACACAGTGCCGTCTAAAAAAATCTCAGATTTTTACATATTAATGCCAACAGCATAATTCCGTCACAAAAAGGCAACTTTGCAGTCGCAAAAAAAGGGCGACGGCACTTGGTCGTCGCTAAAAACTTTTAGCAAAGCCCTTAGTTGTGACACCCCACTTGCCGTCGCTAAAAGTCAGTTGCCATCACAAAAAATTTTTTGAGACGGCATTTTGAGTATTTGCGACGGCAAACCAAAATTCTTGTAGTGGAGAAATTATCCAAAAATTCCATATCAGCATCAGCAAGCCCATTTAGTCTTACCAATTTACACATGTACTCAGAGATCCCATTTGTTATAACATTATTACCAGTGGGTCCTGTTTTGATTTTGATATTATGGTTGTTTGTACCCTTTCCTTTACTGGGTCACACAAAATTAGGGATCACGTTCATATCCTAATACCCATCTTGTGTGGTATGTGATTATGTGTGTGTGTGTAGGGGGGGAGAGAGAGAGAGAGAGAGATGGTTGTTTGTACCCTTTCCTTTACTGGGTCACACAAAATTAGGGATCACGTTCATATCCTAATACCCATCTTGTATTATGTGTGTGTGTGTGTGTGTGTGTAGGGGGGGAGAGAGAGAGAGAGAGAGAGAGAATATTGTGAAATATTTGGTCACCATAGTCAGAGCATAGAGGGGGCACATATATATTCGCATACCCATTTCACTCTAGGCTTACACCGAGATTGCTAGTGCAACGCCGTCAGCATATGCGCCGACAGGTCCGATGTTATTTTTCCCCGTGTACAATGGTTGTTGCATAAGATTTCATCATTGTCTGTGACACCCCCCATTCCTGACGCGTTTTTTACCATGTGCATTATGCAAACCATTTGTAATGTATAGTTTGGGCTGTTGTGTATGGCACACACAAAAGTGTTTCTGTGTTGTTAATTTATTCCCTACCTTTTAAATCATTTGTAACTAATTTTTACGTAGGGATGGATGATGTTATTATGTTGTTGTGTTGTTTCCAGTCCACCAATGTTGCATACAACCTCAAATCCCCTTATGCATTTGTTAAGTAGGTTAATTTTGTGTGTGACAAATTTGGTGGCCTTATGTTAGGTAATGTTTGCTTGTTCTTCAATATTCCAGGTTACAATAATATCTCATCACAAAATGATGTAGAGATGCAAAATATGGTTCACCATGCATACTCTTTCTGCTTACAACTAATCGACGTTATGGTTGAGTCACGTGGTCATGTAGGTGTAACAGTAGACGATGATTTTGTGGACGCCATATCAAGCCCCGTCACGCGCGGAATCAAACGTAGTGTTCACCAGATTAACAATGAGTCTAATGTTGATTTGTTGCCAAATTATTGTCCACATGATGAAAAAGCATTCTTATCAGCACCATGGGCTAACAGGTTTACTCATGTGGTACAGAGTTTTGAAGGGGATGCGCATGAGTTTCAGACAGTACTTTGCAAATATACGGTGGAGTGTGGTTTTGAATTCAAGTACTTGAAAAACGACTCGGTACAAATTACCGCTGTGTGCTCGCTGTGAGACTCGAAGGCTTACACATGGTTGGTACACGCGCGAGTGTTGGACGCTAATGGGTTTTTCTACCTTTGTAAATGGAACAATGAACACATTTGTGGCATTGCTGTTCGTACAGTCAACAACCGCCATCTTGGATCAGACTTGGTCTCCGACATCTTCGGACATCGTATCTGCAACAAGCCTTTAACCAGGCCTACTGATGTTGCATTTGATTTGAAAAAAAATTCGGGCTTAAAATAAGTTACCATGTTGCTTGGTTAGGTGTCGAAAAGGCCAGAGGCGAGTTATTTAGGGCCCAAAGCGCGTCTTTCGATCAACTACAGTGGTACAGTGGGGCCGTGACGGAACACAATTGGGGTACTTACATCAATATTGATTGTGATGAGCATGACAACCGGTTTGAACGTTTTTTCATATCATTCAAAGCATGCATTGACGGATTCAAACATTGCCGGCCATTACTTTTCCTAGATGGCACTTTCTTGAAAGGGAGGTGGAGAGGGAATTTACTTGCTGCCACATCTAAGGACGAAAACCGAGGTATATTTAACATTTACACAAATATAATGCACATATGGCACACAACCATGCCTGCCCAAGATGCCATTGCTACTTTAACATATTAAATGCCACACATTCAACGTCATCTTCACACACAACTAACCAACATAGTTCCATGCAGGATTGTTCCAAGTCACATTTGTGATTGTTGGTGCAGAAAACGCAACAAACTGGTCATGGTTTTTGCAACATCTTCACAACGTGCTTGGTGCTGACAAGATGTTTACATTCAGATTGGCATGTTGGCCTCATGGAGGCAATGCCCATTATATTCACGAATGCTCACCATGCGTTTTGCATGCAACACCTTCAGAGGAACCTAAGGGACAAATTGAAATATATGAATAATTTTCATTGGATTAGGTTGATAACCAAGTTCAACAACTATGCTTACGCACCAACTGTTACTGTATTTGAAGAGATGGTAGGAAAGTTCACCAATTCCGGTAAGAAAATTGCAATCGATTTCCCCGGAATTGCAATTGAAATCTACCTCCACAACATTAGGCGAACACTTATTTCAGGTGCGTATCTTAACATGTTCCACTTGTACCTTCCGTTTTCAACATACACCGTATAGTGCTACAATACATTATGTACACTAACGCCGCTTTTGTGTTGGCAAACACCTTGTAATGCAAAGGCAACCGGTATGGCGAGATGTCCTCCAACGCCACCGAATCCTTCAACAACTAGATTTCTGAGGCATGTCACTTACCAATAACCTATTTGGTGGACAATATAAGGACACAAATAATGAGACAAATGTCAACCAGGTGGGAAACGTCACTAAAATGGCATGGTGTGTTATGTCCAAAAATGGAAAAAACGCCTAGAAAAGTCATACAACGACGGAAGGTCATGGATTGTAAGCCAATCAAGCTCCACAGTGTACGAGGTACACTCACACCTGTCTGTGATGGTCGATGTTGACAGACGCACATGCTCATGTTTTCAATGGCAGATTAATGGGTTCCCATGCTCACATGCCATTGTCACCACTCGGAAAAGTAGGCAAGATTTGTACGCATTAATTGAGCCTTATTTCCATGCCGTAGAATATCGGTTGTCACACAAACCAAGCATAACACCAATACTAACAGTCGAACAACCACAAATCCATGCCCATGATTTTGTCATACTGCCCCCTAATGTCAAACGATCACCTGGTAGGCCCAAGAAGAAGAGGATACCGTCATGCGATGAGGAAGTGCAACCTATACGTTACAGTAGGTGCGGCCGCATGGGACACAACAACCGGAAGACCTGCAAAGAACTAATATAGCATATCAACCCAAGCATGTGGAAACACATTCTTTTAAATTTCAATTATGTTATTTTCCTAGTCAATAATCATGGGTTACACATATTTCCCGAGTATGCATTTCATTTTCAAGTAATTTTGCGTGATGGACAAGGTTTCCCCAAAGCCTACCATTAATGATGTAGTGGGATATTCATTTACTTTTCCTCATTAAATAGTTTTCAATAATCCATTGCCTTAATTTGATTCCTATTTTTAGCTACTATGCGTTCAGCAGCAACACACACTACATAACATTACACAAAATGCACCACTATCCACTCCTACAAATTGTCTCAACTAACGTAATGTCCATACACAAGCCACTAATAATAGTTACCCTTAATGCTTTCGCACTGTCACCCATCTACATGCCACGCTAAACCGCAACCGACACTTCTGTCACTTACTGTTATTGTACATACTGAATGCAATGCTCTTCTTTTACAATCACACAGCCACGACATACCTGTTCCACACACCTTGTGGTCGTGCGTCACCACGATCGACTAACGAATTCCATACGAACGCAATCTTCCGAACCATTCCCAACACTCTCACTTACAGGTCGTAAACACCGTACACCATATGCATGGTAACAAGCACAAACGTACATATATAACCAAACAATACTGTCGTTCCCACTTATATCAACAATGCATAACGAACATACAAAAGTCCAAACAGTAAATTTACAAAACACCCTCACAGTTGTAACATAACACATAATCGTTTAACTGCCATTCGCAATTACTATTTTTCATTATTTAATACGTTAAAAGCAATCCAAACATTAACAAGAACTAACACAAACTTAATAAACTAAGTTCATCACTGTAAAAAATACCCCACAAAAAATTTCATTATAGCGTAACACCAACGTATTGTCAAACAATAAATTAAACGATAGATCAATCCTAACCACAAAAAACAAACACTTTCCTACTTCATGCAATATCCTTCAGCCCCCTAGCATGGTCATTCATAAACCCTTTAACATGTTGGCACGCAAGATGACATAGTTATCCCCCTGCAAACATGCACCACACAGCTTCCTAATGGAACTTGAAAAAAACATGACAAATTCACAAGGCATATACTACTAAAAATGTATGACTTATTCGGGAACTCCAATTCAACTGCAAGTTTGTCTTGTTCTTTCATCAACAAGACTGCGTACGCATCTATCACCTGCCACAAAATGGTACATTACTACATCAAACTTTAAACAAACAAGACATTCAAACAATAATACTAGAACTGTAAACCAATTAGTTACGTTGCCATACAACGACAACGGCCGAACAAGCGACTTAATATCCGTAAAGTACACACACACATCATGTCCACTGCTAGCCCATATAACCGCCCTACAAGTACAAACATAATGCATGTCAAACGCATGTACACGTAAACCCCATTTTATTTCAATCACAAATAAATTACATACCTGTCCTCATGTTTGTTATACGCGTCTCTGATTTTCTCTTTCTCCATCTCGGTCATCATTTTCCACACCCCTAGCTGGTTATTCAAACCAAACCCAGACCACTCCATGCTCCTGACTGCAAATGCATCCACATCAATAACGCGTTCAGCTTTACCACGTCCCATACCACTACGTACAACATCCACTACCTTATTATCACCCACAACGTTACACCCTATCCTCAAGTTTCCCACGCCACAATACTCAAACTCTGGCAATCTAAGTTCCTTTCTCACCTTACACTTCAGGTTCCTCACAAACGAGTTTTGCACACATTCCACACGTCAACCTACCAGCATACACCTTCCAACTTCAACGACATCAGAGTCATTTTGACTAATTTCAACCAGCACACCACCTGTCATGTCATCAGAGCCCCCACAATTGTCAGCCTCGGTTGACCTATTATTTCCATGCGGCCCAACAATATCCAATGTCGTCCTATCCTTAATTCCAATAGCCTTGCCATCCCCTCTATCAGTGCATCCGTCATCGACCGTACGAAATGCTTGTGTGACGTTATGCACATCTTGTTTAGCTAACTGCTCCTCCTGAACACCTATCGTCTTCTGTAGATCAACATTTTCCTCCACCACCTTCTTTATCTCATCGTTTTTCACCTTGAAAACTAATGTGAAACCATCAACTATGCCCGCAACTTGTTTTTCTTTCATCTTCTTTAGCTGGTCAACCTCTGTTTGCAACTCCACAATCAGGCCATCTTTAAGTCTACATTTCGTCCGAAGTGCATCTATTTAGGCTAACGCTATCTCCAGTTCCCTCTTGCCATCACCCACCCGTGCTACATGTCTTGTACGTACTATACCACCAATGTTATCAACACTTACACCATCGACTGTGACACTGTGTTTTCCCTTTGCAACCACACCCACCTCCGTTGCACTTCGGCTTCGATCACTATTGCCCCTTACGTTTCGTTTAACAGCCATCCCGATACTAACCACACCTTCGTTTCCATCATCACTCATGCTCACATCGTTCTCATTGCCACTGTCACCACCAAAGCCATCACTGCCATCACTATTGTCTTCTCCACCCACTTCTCGATCTTCATCAACATTAGCGTTTTCCCCACCATCAAACTCTTTGCTGCTATTATAACCTTTTTCATATGGTTGGCTCATAAGTCTGCCAGAAATCACCTGCTACATAAATAACACATATCAATAGGAGAGTACTACAAACAAACATAATGCGAACATGTTAAACACACACGAATAACAAACATCAAACCTGTACTCACACACCTCAAATTGTGACGCAGATGTTAAATCCAAACCACGTGTTCTGGCCAACAATGTGCTAATGTTCCACTTCAAAAACTGCAGGATATGGGTTTAGTAGTGGATACAATGTTCGTATGTTCACAAAGCCAGTACTGTGCATTCACAAAAACATGAATTATTACATATAACCAACAACATGTTCAACACATATTAGGCAAAATTTTACATAGGCAACATTTGGGATTTGTGATAGTAGCGAAATAATAATAGCAGTTAACATAAACAACATACTAGCAGCGCAACGACATAGCTCGTAACTTTCTCCAGTGTCTGACAAAATTCATGCACAAACCCCATCAGCGTGTTTAGTATTGCTGCCGTCCAATCATAATTTTGCACAATCTCCAAGTTGTCCACGTACTGTACAAACACCCAACTGATTGTCTCCCCGGACATTGAGAAAAACAACTTCACGCACACATACAAACACAACAGTTTAGCAGTGTCTTCCTCATCGCGCTTCGAATTACCTTTCACCGCATCATCAAGTAAAGTTCTAATCAGACTAGCTGTTATCTGCTCTATGCCACTACAATGTCGTTGAATGAAATCAGATGCAGGGCAAGGCGTGTGCCTAGAGTCAGGTCCAAATGCTAGACACCATATTGCAGCCCAAAAACCAGCCTAATGTTAGCTTTACTCACTTTAACTGGACAACCACCAACGTAGAACGCATCGTCACGCAGATTAAACGTCCTCAAAATTTTAGCCACCAAATTGTCACATTTTCTGTACTCATTGAAGTCTGGCTTGTTGATAATGATGGCTTCAAACATTAACCAAAACGGTGTCCGCCTCAGCTGCCGAAAGTGTCTTTCACTCAACCCCAACTTGGAAACAACCTTAATTATACCTGACATGTTGGACCAAAAATTTATATGGTGTGTTGCTTTCCCAGGCAACCGTATCCTCTGACCAACACTTTGTTGCTATTTAAACAAAATGCGCCCCTGCAACTTCACACCAAGCCTTGACGACGACACCACACTTGAATCCTTTAAACGTTTACGCTCAGCCGACCTAGTCCATGGGCTCCTCATCTGAACAACATTTTCTGTTTCAAACAAAAAAAAAACACTCAGTGTGCGATCCCAACAACATAACATATACTAAAAGAACATGAATCACAAGAAATATTGTTCGGAACAAATTAATTTACCATTCCTTGTACAGTTCAAACGTTACCATTTACCGGTCCAACTCCCATTCCCAGTGCCATTGACACATTACAAATAACACACATCGCAAACTTACAGTCCCACCCCTACTTTTCCACACCATTAAACACTTGTTGCACATGCGGCAAATTCACATTTAATGTTACCCAATTCTGATAACACGTCAATCGTAACAACTACCTCGTGACACACACCCATCATACCATTTTCTGGCACACTAACCAATATTTCTAACAACATTCCCAACTATCAGACTACCTTTTACAACAACCAAAACACATACATTGCAATATTAACAACCCCTCCCCCCCTCCAACTTGATTACGTCATCAGACGTTACGTTCACAACACCATCATGAATTATTTCAAACAACCACATAAAAACTTCTACACAAGTGAATATTTGGGCTACATACATTTACAAACAGATGTCAACATATGACACACATGGTAATGTACAAATTATTTAAAAACACTACACATCAACACGTTGAGTACATAATGTGGGAACCAAACATCTGCATACCACACACACTTTTTATTCCCTCTCCACCCTATATATGTGTTCACACACAACATCCACTTCTCAAGCATACGCCCCATCAATGAACACATGCCAACACACAATAACATCCACATCGCATATGCACGTAAACACACAGTGGTTTAACAATGAAACATACATCTCACACAGGTTAAAACAACACGCATACACACAGATGTCACCCACCACATCCGAATACAGACCCACAAAATAAAATTACAAACTGTAACAAGAGTACCAAAAAAAAAAAAAATTGCGCTTGTGCGCCATTGCCACTGTTGTTGTTCGTCCCACACGTCGATGTTCCCACCAGCATAGCTTACACACACCGACCACTATCTAAACCCTACAATACACTATGCCTCTAACACACAAATCTAAAAAAAAAATAAGGACAATCTCACTCCACCCCACACGAAACCCTATTGTATTTCTCTGAATCCCAATTCAATATCCACACAATCACCCAATTCCAGTAACACTAAAACGGTAACACCAAAAAACTAGGGATTACGTGACACTGTTGCTTGATTTGGGGGTTTCCATATCATAACACACGGGCCAATTTAGTCGGGTCGGGTTACATCGGTATGACATCACACCGTCATACAATTACAACACAACAAAAACTACTATAGAGCTTTTTGCCAACGTGACACCCAATCACACCCCATGCTAAAAAGTCACTCAAACTGTCTTTACACACAACCCAAAAAGCAAGGGCATTTTTTGAAAAACACATCCACTAGGACCAAACGGAATAACAAATATATTTAAGGATTACTTGAACCACCTTTTCAAATTCCAGGATTTATCAGTAACTTGCCCAAAAAAAAAAAAAAAATCCAAAAATGCAATTCCCAAAACACCCCTAAGTGGGGTATGGTATGAAAACAAATGTGGATCTCAATCGTATTAGCCTTCAAAAAAATTTTCACCCCTCCAAATGGACTACAAAGTTGTGTCTGTCTCTATATAGGATTTAAAAATTTGTATCCCTTGTAACCTGTTATAACCCTTGCCATTGTTCATATGTTGTAGTTTTCTAAATGTAATAGAACTCTATTGGTGAATTATCTGAAATATCCTCTAAGATTTTGAATGCAACATTCTTGGTATAAGCTCTTTTTGATAAAGAATTGACTTTAAAATGGATTGTTATTTGACTCAAAGATAAAACTGTAGTTGGCTTTTTTATTTGGCAAATGTAACTCCTAAAGAAAAATTTTAGTTGTGATAATGAATTAGACATTCATTTTATGAAATATTGTGCATGGATTTTTCTTTTTAGTCTCATTTTTTTTTCTTATTTTCCCCAGCAAATTCAAGTTCCAAATATGTGCTTTATGTTAATAGTGAGGAAACATCAAGGCCCTTCCCTATAAAATTTTGTTAAATAACTATGTTTGGATATTTTCTTTCTTGGATATCATTTAGATTTGTGCTTCATTTTTATTGGAATGATATCACTACTAGTCCAGTAATTAAAGATTTCCATAACTAAAACAGTTTCAATAAATCAGCCCAAGAGATGTGTTTTCCACTATTGCCACCTCCATACAAATTCTACCAAGAATCTCATCATCTAAGAACTCATCGAAGGTATAATTGTTGCACATCCATGCCATGCTTCTTAAGAACTCCGATGGACACGGCCCAAGGGGGTCTAGTCCACGACCCAAGATCCAAGGGTTCAGCTCATGGCCCAGGGACTAGCCACGTAAGCAGACAAAGATCCTGCAAAGTTATTGCAGCCCCATTAGCCATTTAATAGGACCACCATCGCATTAAATGTGGCAAGACTCTTCACGCCGGAATATATAGACTCATTATGAATGATGCTAACTAGGCTATAGACTTTCGGCCAAGGAGATGGCTGGAAAGGGACAAGGAAATGATGAACAAAGGAAAAGATATAAGGAAGCTTTGGCGATATGTTAAAGGTTAAGTACTTCATTCCATTCTTTCTTTTTTTCTCTACAATCAATCCACCCTGATCTAACTTGATCGTCAGAGTGTCCGCCGGGGGACTACCTCTTCTTTTGGGCCTTTTTATAGGCACGCTCCGTGGATTCCAAGGCCAGAAGACCCGTTAGAAGCATGGATAAGTCCGACCCATGCCCCATTTGATAGACTGTATCAATAGTTGGCGCCGTCTGTGGGAAGTTCATTCTGGTTAACAGTTATGTTCATTGTTGTCGGAGACCCATCACTTTTCCTCTCATCGAGGTGGATGGTTACAACGAGATCCATGGCTACACAACATAATGTCACCAACCCCCAAGCCGAGTCTTCCAACCCGAACAACCTACCTCAATATTTCACAGAGCTCACCAATAACATCAACCACTTGACCGAGCAAAACCAGGCCTTGATCAATGCTTTGCTCCAACGAGGTCTCCCTGTCCCTTCTCCACCACCACAAGACATCCCTCCAAACCAAGAACAAACCCCAAGCCATCCATTCCAACCATATGCTCCTCGTGGACCCTTTCTACCGCCTTTTATCCCATAAGCTCACCTTTTCAATTTTGAGGGTCTGCGGCCACCACCCCAGAACCTGCATCCCCCACCCCAGGGCTCACACCTACCACATCATGCTCCTGTAACTGAAGGTGAGGCTAGCAGCGTTCAACCCCCATTTTGCTCTGGAGGAGACAATGTTCCTATTTGGGACGTGGAACTATGAGCCATGAAGCTCTAGCTTCAGGGCGTCATGCAGAACAAACAAAACAAACCTTCAACGACAGCCAACTTCCCATTGCCGCCTCCATCAGGGATAAGCCTCTGCCCTCCAAGTTCAAGATGCCGTCGATCAACACCTTCGATGGCACAACTAACCTAGTCGACCATTTGGAAGCTTACAAGACCCTCATGATCCTCCATGCTTTCCCTGACGAGATCATGTGTCGAGCTTTCCCCGTAACACTCAAGGGATCGGTGCGACTATGGTTCAGTCAGCTACCACCGGACTTTGTCACCATTTTCCAATAGCTAAGTGACTCCTTCCTCAGCCATTTCATTAGCGCTCAACGTTAATGCCGCCCGATGACTCAGCTGCTGAATATTCGACAAACTGGCGGGGAATCATTATGGAGCTTTATCACTTGCTTTAATTCGAAAGCTCTCCAAGTTGAGGAGAATGACGATAAGGTCATCTTTACAGCCATCATGGCCAATCTGCGCCCGTCAGATTTCCTTTTCTCCCTTTCCAAAAACCCCCAACGACCATGGCCACCCTTATCGCTAAAGCCCAAAAATACATGAACACAAAAGACTCCTTGGCAGCTCGCCAAGACTCCATACCTAAACCCCCACAACCCAAAGACAAAAGAAAATAATCGGAGCCTCAACATTCCCAATACCCTCATCCCGACAGATTGCCACACTCCGACCAAACGACATCTTCTTGGCCACCTAGTCGTTTTGAGTGGTATACCCCTCTTAACACACCCATGGAACACGTTCTATACAAAATCCAACAAGATTACAACTTGAAATGGCCCCAACCTTCCAAGTTCCCTTCTAACCGGTGGGATCAGTCCAAATACTGCCACTTCCATTGCGACCATGGCCATACCACAGACAAATGCATCAATCTTAAGGATTAGATCAAGGACCTAGTCCGTCAAGGACACTTAACTCGTTCACCATGCCCCGACCTCACCAAAGGGCCAGAACCGACGCCCTAGAACAGAACAACAGACATACCTCGCCAAGATCGACCGACCAGCCCCAGCAGGATGACAATAGAGCCCAACACCAACCTCGGGCTCCAAGAGGTGGACTCGCGTGCGGTGGACCATCTCGGTCAGCACAGCGGGCCAAGCGTCAACGAATCAGAAAGGGGTTAGACAGGAAAGTAACAATGGTCGACCGTGGTCAGAATTGATTACCTTCACAGATGCGGATTGCAAAGGCGTCCGATACCCCAATGATGACCCGCTGGTCATTTTCTCTCTCCTTTCCAACTACAATGTTCGAGGTGTGCTCACCAACAATGGTAGTTCATCAGACATTATCTTTCTCAATGCTTTCAAATAGCTTCAGATTGGCGAAGAAAAACTATCACCTCTACAAGCCCCCTTAGTTGGCTTCATCAGAGACCGAGTAATTTCCATAGGATCCATCGACCTGCTAATCATTATCGGTGAGCACCCAAGGCAAACTATGAAGATTCTCACCTTTCTAGTTGTCGACTACCCTTCTGCCTACAACGTCATACTTGGATGAACAGCTCTCAATGCTTTCCAAGCTGTGACTTCCACTTATCACCTACCAATAAAATTTTCGATCGATCATGGGGTCGGCACCATAAGGGGAGAGCAAACCGTGGCCAGAGAATATTACGTCACTTCGTTAAAGGAAGTAAAAATGAAGGAAGCTATGATCATTGAAAGTCTTGACGTCAGGGATGAGGAGGAATTAATCAAGGGAGAACCAGTAGAATAGTAAATAAAAGTGCCCATCCACTCTAGTAATCCAATGAAGACGACTAAGATTGGTAGCCAATTATCTCCTCAAGCTAAGGTTAATCTCGAGGCTCTCTTAACCGAACGCAGTGATGTTTTTTCTTGGACTCATTCGGATATGCCAGGCATTGATCCTTCCTTCATTACTCATTGCCTCAACATTAAGCCCCATTTTCGACCATTCTGCCAAAAGCAACGCATTTCCCATCCAGAGCGTAACAGTCTCATCGTCGCTGAGGTAGACAAGATGTTAAAGGCCCAATTCATTAAAAATGTGGACTATCCCAAGTGGTTATCCAATGTGTTATTGGTTTGCAAGAGTAACGGTAAATGGAGGCTTTGCGTCGACTACTCCGACCTTAACCGAGCTTGTCCTAAAGATAGCTACCCATTACCCAGGGTAGATCTATTAGTCGATGCAACAACAGGACACCAGATGCTCAACTTCATGGATGCGTTCTCAGGTTATAACCAAATTTTAATGCACACAGCCAATCATGAGCACACCTCTTTCATTACTGATAGAGGGACTTATCATTACTGTGTGATGCCTTTCGGTTTGAAGAATGCAGGGGCCACCTACCAACGACTGGTCAATGCCATTTTCAAAAACCAGATAGGTAGGAATATGGAGGTCTACGTCGATGACATGCTTGTCAAAAGAAAACTCTCTCCAGACCACTTAACTGACCTGCGGGAAACCTTTTAAGCCTTGCGAAAGTATAAGATGAAGCTCAATCCGAAGAAGTACGCCTTCAGTGTTGGGTCTGGTAAGTTTTTGGGGTTCATGGTCAGCTAAAAGGTATCGAAGCTAATCCAAAAAAGATCAAGGCCTTGGTAGAAATGCAGTCTCCCATAACGGTAAAGGAGGTTCAGTACCTCACAGGCAGAGTAGCGGCCCTCAACCGTTTCATATCCAGGGCAACTGATAAGTGTCTTTCATTTTTCAACGTGCTTCAGACAGCCTTCGACTGGAACGCTGAGTTCGAATAGGCATTCTAACAATTAAAACAATGCATGGCGAACCCTTCCATACTCTCCCAAGCAATCCCAGGGGAGACCCTCTTCCTCTACTTGGCCGTTTCCACCACCATGGTCAGCGTTGCCCTAATCAGAGAAGAAGACGTGATCCAGCACACGGTTTACTATATCAACCGAGCACTTCGGGGGGCCGAACAGAACTATCCCTTGTTAGAGAAAATGGCTCTAGCTCTAGTCATCGCCTCCAGACACCTCTGACCCTATTTCCAAGCCCATTCTATCGTGGTCCTTACTGACCAACCTTTAAAGAAAGTTATGCTACAACCAGAGTCCTCTGGCAGGCTCATACAATGGTCTGTCAAATTAAGCCAATACGAGATCTCTTACCGACCTCGAACAGCCATCAAGGGCCAGGCTGTTGCTGATTTTATCATGGAATTCACCAATCATACCCCACGCATGCTTCCTCCACAATCGCAAGCCATCCCTGAGACCGCTAATCCCTATTCGTGGACCCTCAACATTGACGGTTCATCCCAAAAAGAAGGTAGCGGAGCTAGTCTAAACTTCACCACCCCAGAGGGTGAGTACTTCAAATGTGCCCTCCGTTTTTTGTTCGACGCAAATAATAATGAGGCTGAGTATGAGGCCTTGATAGCAGGTCTTTGACTGGCCAAAGACATTGGGGTAGACCATATCCAAGTGTTCAGTGATTCCCAATTAGTTGTCAGATAGATTACTGGGGAGTTCGATGCGAAAGAAGAGACAATGCGTGCATACAGGGACATCGTCTTTCCCCTCGTCCTCCTCTTCAGTAGTTTCCAGATTTGGCATATTCCTAGGTTAGAAAATTCTCAGGTAGACAAAATGGCTCAATTAGCCTCAGTCGACCAGTCAGACATCAGTCACGGCATTCGAATTGAATACCTAACCCATCTAGCAATTTCGCCAAATCCATAGGAGGTCCACTTCTTCCAGAATGAGCCTATCCCATGGGCCCAAGACATCATACCATTTTAGGAACAAGGGGTGTTACCAGACGATAAACAGTAGGCCGCTAAAGTTAGGGCTTGGTCGTCTAATTATGTCATCATCCGCAGCCTACTGTACAAACATGGATTCTCACACCCGTACCTCAGGTGTCTCAGTCCTACTCAAGCAACCTATGTGATGAGAGAAATACATGAGGACGTTTGTGGTAACCATTCAGGCAGACGATCTCTAGCCCATAAAATTCTCCGCACAGGCTACTTTTGGCCTATGATCAATTAAGACGCCAGCGACTTTGTGCTTAAGTGTGATAAATGCTAGCGCTTTGCCAACATCCCTTATATATCGCCAGCAGAACTGATCACACTCAACAGTCCCTACCCCTTTGCCAAGTGGGGCATCGACTTGATTGGTCCCTTACCCACTGGTAGGGGCCAGGTCAAGTTCGCTGTCATTGCCATTAACTACTTCACCAAATGGATGGAAGCAGAACCCCTTGCTACAATCATTGAACGAAACACCACTAAGTTCATCTGCCAGTCAACCGTGTGCCGATTCGGAATCCCCCAGGCCATCATCTCAGATAATGGGAAACCGTTCGACAATGCCAAATTTAGGAAATTTTGAGAAGAGCTCGGCATCAGACCATGTTTCTCCTCCCCAAGCCATCCCCAAGCTAATGGGCAAGTTGAAGTCACCAATCTCTCCCTTTTGAAGATGATCAAGACTAAATTGGAAGCTGCCAAAGGACTCTGGGCTGAGGAATTACCAAACGTACTCTGTGCTTATCAAACGAAAGCTGGCACCCCTATTGGTGAGACCCTTTTTCGCCTAACATACGGCGCCAAAGTCGTTATCCCAGTGGAGATCGGTCCACCGATTCCCTGAGTGCTACATCTGACCCAGAACTAAACAAAGAGTTGCGACGGGCTGACCTAGACCTAATCGAAGAGCTCCGAGAGTTAGCTGTTGTCAGGCTGGCATCATATCAACAGAGAATGAGAACACCTTAAAAGTGGGGGGTTCAACCTTGAGAATTCACAGTAGGCGACTTAGTTTTGCGCGAAGCCACTCTTGCCACCAAAAACCCAACCGAGGGCAAGCTAGCATCTAAGTAGGAAGGACTTTACATCGTCAAAGCTAGACCTTGCCCAGTGTAGCTCGAGTTTTTCGCGCCCTCTTTCGGAAGCTCAAAAGAAGCCCTACAGTTCGGACTCCCGTGGTTCTAAATCTAATCTCACAAGTGTAATGTGAGACTGATAAACACTAAAGAGTCCAAATCTGACAAATATTTTGGAAAATCGATTTTGAATAAAAAATGCCAAAATTGAACTGCTTTGCTAGATACAGAGTTGCCACCTAAATTTTTTATTTTGAAAAATTTAGAAAACCCATGACTCGTGCCAAAGGCCACGTGTCTGTCATTACCAAAGTTGCCTCGGCTAGGAAACTTAGGTACGAGAGGGGAATGTCATGAATTGAGCACCCCCGCTCGCCCAATCAATGATTGACCTCTACTAATCATGATATGGATTTTATCAACATTATATGCTCTTATTCTGGTTATTAGGCTAGCATTACTATGTGATGCGTACAAGCAAGTATAGACTAGTTTGCCCGAATTGGAACAATTCAATTTCATGTTTGTTTTTCGAAAAGAGTTTGATTTTGTCACTTAACAAAGTGGGCTTAAACGTACATTTATTGAATCGTTCCAATTCAAGCAACAAGCCTTCATCCACAAGCACTCAAATAATTTAACAAATAAGCACTTAGCCTTATGGCAAGCATGCTCGACATGGCAGTCACTCACACTAATGCAAGTATGCTAAAGCACTAAAAACTCACCTAGTACTCCAAGCTAAGATAAAATAAAAGAGTTAAGAAAATATGCATGGCACCTAACTATACAAGATGACTAATGCAACACATGTAGTAATGCAACTAAAGAGGCTCGGCTACTTAACAAGGAATATGAATCAATTCGATAGCATGTGGCCTAAGTATGTATTCAAAGAAGTATTGAAATGGCAATGCAGTTAGAATGATGAACTGAGCCTCGGTGCATGCAATACAAGTGAATGCAAACATGAAGTATGCTAAACAAAACGTGAGGCTCCTAATCTAACCATCCTAAGAAGTAAAATAAAAAGAAGAAAGACGTGTGGTTGGAAGACATACATATTTTTACAACATTGCGTTCTCACGAAGGAGAATCTGAATGAATTAAGCTAACTAGATAACTAAGATAAGCTAATTAAGATAACTATTACAAACCGAAATGAATAACTAGCTTAAGTAATTATTACAACGCTTGAATTAATTAACTAATCTAGCTAATTAAAATAATTATATCATAACTAGTTAACTACTTAACTAATTAAAGAATTACAACACAATTGCAATTAATAATTAAACTAAACAGTTGACTACTCTGCCTCGGGAAACGAGGGATGTGCATGTGCATGCTCAGTTTCCACCCAAAAAGACCACTGTTTTGCTTCCGAATGCCTCAGTTTGCACAGTTAAACATCAGCACTGCTGCTCACTCTGCTCTGCCTTACCAAAACTCTGCTGAATTTTGCATCAGTGGCTAGCCGGCCACTGGTAAATGCTGCCGGCCACCAGCCGGCCATGGTTGAAGGTTGCCGGCCATGGAAAGTGGCATGTCGGCCACTGATGCACATGTTCATCTTGTTGCAACAGAGGACAAACAAGGCAAAGAGAGGGTATTCTCACAAATTTTTTGTACTGTGTAACCCTCCTTATCATCAAAACATCTGAAAGAAGTGATAAACTTGGTAATCAAACCATCAATTCAAGCAATTTCATTGTATGATGGCTAAGGAACCAAGATGTACAAGGTCAATAAATGCACAACAAGACACAAAAACCATCACTCTATCATGCATGATCAAAGGCAATGGAGACCTAGGAAACTTGACATATTTCATCACTTTGAGTATGAAATGCCCCAATTTTCCTTGTATTCAATTAACGTCTGATTGAACACACCAACGCACAACCAAATTCTTATCTTTGATCACTTTTAGTCCCAAATTTTAATTACTCATTTTATTTTACCAACCATTCTTTAATCCAATTAAGTCCATTGGTGAGTAAGTCCTCTAAAAGAGAAGGAAATGTCAAACAAGGGGTAGTTTAAGGCAAGAGAAAAGTGTCATGCCGTTGATAATGAACCCTCAAAGAGGATTAAACCATTAAGCATGGACCTCAATCTCAAGCTTAAACAATCCTAAGGTTGAAACAACCCTCAAAGCGAACAAAGAGTGAAGAAATGAGGGAGGTTGTAGAGATTAATAAGTACTGAAATTAAGTGAGAAAAGCACTAAAACATGCAATCAACTCAAACAGGTGCTGTCTAAAGGCCTAAAACATCAAGCTTGTGAGGACACTTATACTAGAAGTATGCAATACAAGACTCAAATGACTTAACCAACCCAAAATAGAGTTAAAACAGTCCAAAATAGAGCCTAAAACATCCTGGAATTAAGCTATAACAAGCTAGAAAAATAAGCTAATACATGCACCAACTAGGATAGCAAACAAGACACAAGGAGGGGAGGCTAATCCCTCCAAATTTGGACTTCGAAACTTGATTTTCGCCACTGAAAATACTCTGAAATTCAATGTTCAAAAGCCCAAAAAAAGATAGTTTGAAAGTGGGAAACAAAGATGGAAAGGCCTTACAAACAAGGAATAAAGAAGGGTGAAACACCTCCTAACCTTAAATGGCCCAAAACCACCAATTTCAACCCAC
This sequence comes from Camellia sinensis, assembly GCF_004153795.1. Taxonomy (NCBI): domain Eukaryota; kingdom Viridiplantae; phylum Streptophyta; class Magnoliopsida; order Ericales; family Theaceae; genus Camellia; species Camellia sinensis. Next base: position 253,671 of record NW_021025360.1, on the reverse strand, counting down.
AAGGACAGAGTTTTTATAGCCCAAAAAATAGCACAGAAACAGTGGGAAAAAGAGAGAAAAATAAGTATGCAAAGCAAGCAAAAAAGTAAGTATTATACCTCTTGAAGCAAAGAGTAATTCCAAGCAACAATTCAAGCCAAAACCCATTTCACGAGCTCAAAGAGGCCTCAAGGAACCTTAGCTCAAAGGTAATCAACTTTGGTTAAGGAGGTGTAAGCAAAAGTGTAGGAATTGTAGACAAAAGTGTAGAGAATTTTTAGAGAGAAAGGAAAAATTTTTGAGTTCAAAATTTTCTAACCTTATTACAAGAGAGGGGGGTCTCTATATATAGAAAACATGAAATCTCTTCAAGGAGATCCAGCCCTCCACGCGTGGACAGATGCATGCATCGATGCAAACAGTTGGCATAGCTGGCATAAATTATCTCCAAAATACATTGGTGGCCGGCAAGCCACATCAGTGGCCGACAACCCAAAAGTGATAGCCGACAGCCTCTAGGGATGGCCGGTAGGTCACCAGAGGTTGTAGGCTGGAAAGACCAAGACATTGTCCAAAAATGAGGCAACAATGATGCAGGGATTGAAAGGCTCAAAGTTGTGGCGTTCCGCTGAGGACTTCGAGCACTTGGCTAGCAAACAGACTCATCATCGAGTGTACTTGCAAGGACGTCCAAGTCGTAAGGGTCATCAAAAATGGGGTGTCCACAGTTGCTCCTTTTTGACAGAACTCGGAGTCATGAAATGATGTGAGTGAATGTCAAGGCTCGAAGACGACCCATTTTGACAAGGCCGTAAGACTTGGACAAACAATCAAGATAGAAAGAAATGGTTGCGCCCGCAAGCTGCCTACGTATCCCTTTGCAAGGAATCAAATCAGCGTAGTTCTGGGACAATGCAAATGATATGCACAATGCAACTTTAAAAGTTGGACTTATACGCCACGCGAAGCCGACTACTTTGAAAACTCATGATCATGCGAGATGATGCGATAAGCAATAATGAATGCAATAAGCAATAATGAATGCAATAAGCAAAAATGAATACAATAAGCAAGATAACAACACATGAATAAGCAGTTTCAAGCTTAAAGAAGATAAAACCACACTCTAACCACGCCAAAGCAAAGGACGAGGAAAGAAAACACCGCTCAGGGTTGCGTTTCACGCATCTTGAGAAACTGAGAAAATCGCTTAGGATCGCGTTTCACATGTCTCGAGGTAAAAGAGAAACTGATCGGGGTCGCGTTTCACCCGTCCCAAGAAACTGAAGGACAAAAATTGCTCAGGGCCGTGTTTCACACGTCTCGAGATAAACAATTGCTTAAGGCCGTGCTTCGCACGTTTTGAGAAACAACCACTCGAGCACGTACTTCATACGTCCCGAGGTAAAACCCGCCCAGGGCTGTGTTTCCCGTGTCCTGAGAAACAACCACTCGAGCACGTACTTTATACGTCCCGAGGTAAAACCCACCTAGGGCCGCATTTCACGCATCCTAAGAAACAACCACTCGGGTGCGTACTTCGTACGTCTCGAGGTAAAACCCGCCTACGGCCGCGTTTCACGCGTCCTAAGAAACAACTACTCGGGCACGTACTTTGTACGTCTTGAGGTAAAACCCGCCCAAGGCCGTGTTTCACGCATCCTAAGGAACAACCACTTGGGCGCGTACTTCGTACGTCTCGAGGTAAAACCTGCCTAGGGCTGCGTTTTACGCGTCCTGAAAAATAACCACTCAGGCGCGTACTTCGTATGTCTCGAGGTAAAACCCGCATATGGCCACATTTCACGCGTCCTGAGAAACAACTACTCAAGCGCGTACTTCGTACGTCCCGTGGTAAAACTTGCCTAGGGCCGCGTTTCACGCGTCCTGAGAAACAACCACTCAGGCGCATATTTCGTACATCTCGAGGTAAAACTCGCCCATGGTCGCGTTTCATGTATCCTGAGAAACAACAACTCGGGCACGTACTTCGTACATCCCAAGGTAAAAGAGAGGGGTGTGCGATAGATGCACGAAGTGAACAAGTGCGATAGATACACAAAGAATGAAGGAGAGCGATAGGTGTGCGATAGATGCACAAAGTGAATAAGTGTGATAGATGCACAAAGTGAATAAACCACACATACAATATTGTTTGCCTGTGTAATACAGAAACTTAACAAGAGCGATACAGCAAGAATGCATGTTCTATGCAAGACGAACAACCAAGAAACAAAAACTTAAGCACATTTTATGCGTGATTCAAGAGTGGAAGCATATTCTATGCGTGATTCAAGAGCGAATGCATATTCTATGCATGATTCATAACGGATGCAAGACGCGGATGCAATATGCGTGAAATGCATATTCTATGCAAACAAAGTGACATGCATGTTCTATGCAACAAAGTGACATGCATGTTCTATGCAACGTATGTGAATTTTAAATATAATAACATTCAAATTTCATCTTATACATATCAAACAATTTTTTTTTTTGATTTATAAGAGAATATTTACAAATATTAAAATAATTATATTAAATTGAACATTCAACCACATAAGAAGCCCCACATGATAAACAGCAAGCCTGGCACCATCAACCATAACCCCAAAAAAAAAAAAAATCATAATAGGGAAGAAATAAATCATTAAACAAAGACAATTTTTTTTTAATAATATATGATTGAGGGTCCGTTTGGCAAGCAAGGTTGGGGCTAAAATAGCCACAAAAGGCAAAATAGGCTATTTTAGCCACAACAAACAAAACATCACATCCAACCCATAATCATTACACTCTTCTCTCACAAAAAAAAGTCAAAAAAGCCAAAAAGCTAAAAAGTCCTTCCCAAACTAAGTTTTTTAGCCCAGGTTAAAATAGCAAAAAAAGCCAAAAAGCCAACTCACTTCCCAAACGGAGGCTGAGTATCTATGCCAACTTGTGTACCCTGACTATTAAAAAAACCTTTTAATAGAAAGTAAATAATCGATATTTGCCTTCGGTAAAAATTGATCACTTGACATTTCAGTTGAGTACACATGAATAGTCAATTGAGTTAGATAAATTGGTTAACTTATTTTAATTTAATACTTAAATTTTTATTAAATAAAATTTTAATTTAAATAATTCAACATTTAATTTTTAATACTTAATTTCCACTCTTTAACTCTATGCAAGAGGCTGATTCAGTGTGACAATTTAGCAAATCACCCTAAGAGCATCTCCAAAGTCTTTGTTTTTTTTTTTTTTTGTTTTTAATTTGAGTAAAAATTTCATATGATATCAAGCGTTTCAATGGAAAATTTTCATTTTTCATTAAATCACCGGCCAACCCGGAGGACGATTAGGAGGATGTCCGGCCAGTCAACCGGTTAGTGTAAATTTACTGGAAGTCTAAGCAAGGAAGAGGTTATTTGAGAGGACAACCGGCTAGTCGTCCGGTGTATGGTCTCAACGGCTATCTATATTAATTTGATAAAAGGCTTCAAGCATCTTCAATTTGATGAAAAATTTAAGAAATTCTCAATTTGATATTGATTTGATGTTAACATTAGAGTATCAAAAATAGACTTCTTTTATCAAATTTAAATTTGATGGAAGAAAAAAAACTAAATATTAGGGACACTCTAATAAATTAAAAATAATTCTAGCATTCCATTACAATTAGATTTTGTGATAAAAAATTGTCAACACATACAAAATATTCCTATTACAGATTTGATTTAAAATTTGATAGGTTGTTGTTCCATCCCTTTAACTTGTTTCACATTAAATATTCCTATTATATGTTTTCGTACTTTTTATCTCTAAAACACATCTCTCAAACACAAACCAAACATACCCTATGTACACCTCCCCTAAAAGGTGTATTATATGTATATTATAATATAAAAAATTATTATAATTTTATATTTTTTAGGTTATAATTAAAAAATATATCATAACTAAATACAGTATGAGATATAATTAAAAAATTCATGAATCATAATTAAAAAATAAAATCATATAATTTAAAATATATGTAATACACTATTTTTAAGGATGTACGTATGTGTTAAAATTTTCCGTACGTTGAAGGCAAGGGAATGTGTCATGTTCGGTAGAGTGTGTAAACACGTTTTGAGACCAGTCTATGTTGGTTCAACTGTGAAACCACGGCCCAAGTCAAATACAGAAATCTCAGCAAAGCCATGCTGGAATATGTCAAAGAACTTTTTAATTTTAATTAATATTCTTTTATTATTTACTTTTTTTTTTTTTTTGCCGTTTGATATGAATGGAATAAAATAAATTTTATAAAATAGTGACTTACATTAACTGTTTCTATAGTTTGGGTTGCTGATTTTTCAATTGTGACACATTTGACTTTAACTTTTAAATCATGTCCCAAATAAGGACAATTAAATATATCACTGCTCAATTTTAAGAGCAAAGTAATCAATTTGATAAAATATAAATTAATTTAACAAAAATAAATATCAAAAAAATATTTTTGAATTTAAAAAAATTATTTCTGCATACTAAAGATAAAATTATGTAAAATTAATAAATCTTTTAGACATTTATTTATTTATTTATTTATTTATTTTTACTAAATTAATTTTTATTATGGGTTTAGATGATGATCATGTAATAGGTGGTTATTTTTATTTTCATTAAATTAGTTTCTATTTTTTGAAAATTCAAATATGACGATAACTTTGATATCATTATTAAACTAATCCATTAAATCAAAAAATCCAAAACTAAAAATATTTCATATATTAAATATATGAATTATACATTAAAATCTTAACAATCAACAATCACTTATTACATGATCATTATTCAAATACATAATAAAAATTAATTTGGTAAAAAAAAATAAGTATCTAAAAAATTTATCAATTTTACATAATTTTATCATTGGTGGGTAGAAATTGTTTTTAAAAATTAAAAAAAAAATTATATTTTTTCACCTTTATTTTTATCAAATTAGTTTATATTTTATCAAATTGACGACTTTGCCCTTAAAATTGAGTAATGATATTTTCAATTGTCTTTATTTGGAACAAAATTTAAAATTTAAAATCAAATATATCACAATTAAAAGCCAATAACCAAAATGACAAGAGTCCCAAACAATAAAGACTATTAATATAATTCGTGCACAGAAATATAACAACAAAATCTATCTTCCTAGGAGTGGTATTCTTTATCTCAAAATCTCTCTCTCCTTGATTTCGTTTCCAAGAATTTATTTTTGTTAAACAGTCTTTTGAAATTTAAAAAATTAATTTAGTGAATTTTTTTAAAAAAAAGTCATTATTTTAATATAATTCTCTCTTTTTTGAAAAATATATCTTCGCATTTTTTATTTTTTTATTTTGTATCTATTTTCATCAAACTATTTTATAGAATTTTAAAAATTCCAAAAATAGATTTTGAAAGCTAAACACTCTCAATCAATGAGAAGGGGCATTTATAATTATAATTTCAATTTTTTCTCCATAATCTATAATAGATAATAACCACTGTGTTAGATTTCAATTTTTTGAAAATTGAAATTTTATTTTTTGTATTTTTTTTTTTGTTTTTAGTGAATATTTTAAAAATTTTAAGTAATTTTTTTAATGTTTTAGATACACCTTAATTAGATGTATCTAAAAAAAATTCCAAAAATAGATTTTGAAAGCTAAACACTCTCAATCAATGACAAGGGGCATTTATAATTATAATTTCAATTTTTTCTCCATAATCTAGAATAGATAATAATCACTGTGTTTGATTTCAATTTTTTGAAAATTGAAATTTTATTTTTTGTATTTTTGTTTTTGTTTTTAGTGAATATTTTAAAAATTTTAAGCAATTTTTTTTAATGTTTTAGATACACCTTAATTAGATGTATCTAAAAAGTAAAATATTTGTAAAAAAATATTTTAAAAAATTAATAAATACACATGAATAAGAAAATGTACTTTTTTTAATTATATTTTTGGTATTTAGGAATTTTTTTTTTTAAATTTCACAAATATTATACTTTTTAAATGTATTTATATTAGGTGTATCTAAAATTTAAAAAAATTACTTAAAATATTAAACCAATTCAGTGAAAACAAAAAAAAAATACGAAAAATAAAAAATTTTAATTTTTTAAAAAGTAAATCCTGAATCTTGAAACTGAACAAGCTGAAAAATTTAATGTTAAGCACAAAATCTTAAATATTTAATACAGAAAAATTTAATATACTCTTACAATTGACCTCACACAAGATTGGAATAAAAACGATGGTGCTTCTTACAAATAGTAGGTTGTGGATAATGTCTTATATATAACTCTTATGGAGGATTATACAATACTAATATACTTTTCTCAATTTTTGTACAAAAAATGAGAAAATTTTAGTATAATTGTAATACGACATCACCATCAACATGTGACATCACTAACCAATAGTAAAATTAACAATCCAAAAACTTTCATATCTGCATAATGGGGTTAACTATGTTTACATATCAATAATACTGACATCGTATCACCACTTCATTGATTTTTTTCACAACATTTTCATACATAATAAGTGGCTTGTGGTGGTACATTCATTTGCAATGATAACAATCACCATTGTTTTTCATAATTTTAAGAATGTCATTAACAAATCATTCTAATTGTTATTTCTGAATAAAATTTTTAATTTTAAATTATTTTCCTTCTAACATATGTATATAAAAAAAAATCCAAAATTGAGGAAGGCGCAGGACCCCCTGAACCCTTCATAGCTCTGTCACTGCTCTCAATCACACCATCGTACATCAATATCAGCGGCAGAGCCAGAAGTTTAATGTAGAGGGGGCACATATTAATCACAACATTGAATTTTTTTTTTCCCATAACAAGTAACAACGAGATATTATTAAATTTATACATTTTTATTTTTATTTTTATTACAAATATCCTGAGATTTACATTAACGTGACTTATAAATCCACAATCAATAACTAAATTCTATTAACCAAATAATCAATAAGTTCAATCCTATCAACTTAAAAAAAGTGCCCCACAATGAGGAGAAATAAGCAACTAAACAAATCCTATAATAAGAATTGAATTATCAATTGATTCAATTATTGTCTTGACCTATCAATTAAAAGTGTACAAGAATAATCAAAATAATAAAATAGAAAAAATTTTAAATTTTAAAAATACAAGAAATTTTACATAATTTAAGGATGGTCACTATTAAATTTTATAAAGGATAAATAATACATAATCTTTATTTATATGGGTAACAATATAAATATTGAAAGTTTAGGAGAGGGCACGTGACCCCCCAAAGCCTTAGGTGGCTCCGCTCCTAATCAATACCCTCATGCTTTAAGATTCTTATAGCAATACGTGGCTATGATTGCATTGGAAACAAATAAACATAAATTTTTTTGTTGTTGTTTTGAAACAGCCAAAAAACCTTTATTGATGTAAAACACCCAATAAAACAATTACAAAGATGAAACATCAACAAAGACCAAAGGTGCTAAGATGCTACCACCGCCCAAAGTTGAAGAGGGCCCAACCACAAAACAGAGAACACAGAACGCATAGGGAACAAAAACACACAATAGCTGTGAAAGTTACACACAACCCCCTCTAAGGCAATATCTCACTTGCCTAAGATTAAACAAGAAATCCTGCATTGAAAAACGATACTTAGAGTAACTAGGATTCAACCATAATGCAATCCTCACCTTAATCACTTTACACAGCTCCACCAAATTAGGAACAGATGCATTGAACATACAGTCATTCCGGTGCTTCCGAATGGACCACAACACAACCAGAGGGACCCCTCTCTAGATCTCCCTCTCTACCCTCCTAAGCCATTGACCATCCCACCATAAAAGAATACCTTCAGCAGAGTCAGGTAGAGCCCCTTCAAGATCCTACTAACCCAGCATTGCAAACCACACCCTCCAAACAAAGGGACAAGAAACCAGCACACGATTCACTGATTCATTCTTAGACTTACAAAAAACACACAATGTTGAAACATTACTTGAAAGGACTCCAATTCTACAGAGGAAAACTGATGTCTTAACTCTGCCTCTCCAAGCTAGTCAAGTAAAAAATTGGACTTTAGGGGGCATGTAAGAAATCCACACCAGTTTACTTACTCTTCACTGAGGGCCTGCTGAAGCTAACAAACCTTGATAAACAGAGCGCACAGAGAACTCCCCTGAGGATGATGCTTTCCACACAGGGCAATCGAACTGATCTGCTACACAGATTGGAGCTGCCAGAAGATAGTTTCTAAGCCTTATAACCTCAGCAACCTCCCAATCATACAACCTTCTTTTTAACAAACACTCCCAATTCCCTTCAGAAACCTTTCTGTCAAACATGGATCGATGTGATTCCTCCTTATCCACCACCAAGCGTATAACTAATATTTATTTGCGTTATTAAGTTTTGTGAAATTATGAGTACAATTAAATTGAGTGATGGAATTATTAGTGTGATGATATTAGATTGAAAATGAAATTGTATAAAAACTCTTATTATATAATATTTGATTGTTATTTTTGTAAAGCAAGAGTAATAAAATCTTTCCACCTCAAATTTTGTATGATTAAACCCAAGATTCCCATCAAAATGCTAATCTCATCCTTACAAGATTTCATAATCTTAATACATTAACATTTTCAAACCATATCATATATCATAATTGCGTTAAAAACATAGATGACTAATGGAATTCTTAAAATATATAATTCTTAAAATTGTAGTAAATTTCCTTACATTAAGGATATGCTAACATCAATACTTAATGTATATAAAATACAGAAGAATTAAAATATGTACAACAAAAAATATAATATCACTACTAAAATTTTAGTTTTTTGCGACGGTAAAATGCCATCGCTAATACTCCGAATGCCGTCGCAAATGACTTTTTGCGACGGTAAGAGGGGGGTCGCAACTGGGGGCGTTGCAAATAGTTTTTGCGACGGTAAAGTGCCGTCGCTAATGTTTTGCGACGGCTTTTTTGCCTTTTGCGACGGCACTTTACAGTCGCTAATAATGTTCGAAATTTCTTGACTTTTTGCGACAGCACTATTTTACCGTCGCTAAAAATGTTTTTTGAGACGGCGAAAAATACCGTCGCTAATAGTCTTTTTTTTTGCAACGGCAAGAACATTGTTTTTGCGACGGTGTGGTTTAGGGGGCATGTATGAAATCGACACCAGTTTACTTACTCTTAACTGAGGGCCAGCTGAAGCTAACAAACCTTGATAAACAGAGTGCACAGAGAACTCCCCTGAGGATGATGCTTTCCACACAGGGCAATCGAACTGATCTGCTACACAGATTGGAGCTGCCAGAAGATAGTTTCTAAGCCTTATAACCTCAGCAACCTCCCAATCATACAACCTTCTTTTTAACAAACACTCCCAATTCCCTTCAGAAACCTTTCTGTCAAACATGGATCGATGTGATTCCTCCTTATCCACCACCAAGCGTATAACTAATATTTATTTGCGTTATTAAGTTTTGTGAAATTATGAGTACAATTAAATTGAGTGATGCAATTATTAGTGTGATGATATTAGATTGAAAATGAAATTGTATAAAAACTCTTATTATATAATATTTGATTGTTATTTTTGTAAAGCAAGAGTAATAAAATATTTCCACCTCAAATTTCGTATGATTAAACCCAAGATTCCCATCAAAATGCTAATCTCATCCTTACAAGGTTTCATAATCTTAATACATTAACATTTTCAAACCATATCATATATCATAATTGCGTTAAAAACATAGATGACTAATGGAATTCTTAAAATATATAATTCTTAAAATTGCAGTAAATTTCCTTACATTAAGGATATGCTAACATCAATACTTAATGTATATAAAATACAGTAGAATTAAAATATGTACAACAAAAAATATAATATTTTTAGTATTTAATTCAAGAATCAAGTTTACCCTCAAATATCACTCTTAGTAAATTGTGTAATATGTTTTTACATATTGTATTCACTAACAATTTAAGTTTTAATATTTTATTTACAACTTCCAAATTGTAAAATAATTCGTTCACAACAGAAAATTTTATACTCTAAGCGTGTAAGTAGGCATAAAGCAATAACACAACATTAATACCATGTAAGTAGATATTTGTCCAACAGATAAATAAGAATAAAATTAAAATTCCCTTCTCATATTAAATATACTATTCACTATGTTTGTTTTTAGTTTTTTGAAAACACTTTTAAGAAAATTCTACTTTCTTATTTTTCATATTTTTTTTATTTTTACTGATTTTTTTTAATATTTTGAGCAATTTTTTATTTTTTATTTTTAGACACACCTAATATAAATAAACTTAAAAAGTATAATTTCGTGAAATATTTTTTTAAAAAATTCACTAAATTCCAAAAATACAAAAAATAAAAAATAAAAATTCAGTATATTTTTCGTATTTTTGTGTATTTATTAATTTTTAAGAATATTTTCACTAATATTTTATTTTTTAGATACATCTAAGTTAGGTGCATCTAAACAAGTAAAAAAAAATGCTTAAAATTTTAAAAATATTCATTAAAAACAAAAAAAATATGAAAAATAAAAAACTCAATTTTTAGAAAACTAAAACCAAACGCACTGATAATTTTTGTTAAGTTAATGAAAGTTTTTGACAATATCAATTTACATAAAATATATGTTCAATTATTGTTATTTTTTAAATTATCGAAGAAATTTAAGTATTCATGTAACATATGTGACATCGGTGGGCCTGTAGATACTCCATTTTTGACTGGCCTCAAAACTTGGACATGATCGTTTGTGCACTCGATGATTGCGCTTGTTTATGCTTGTTTTGAGCGCCCGAAGTTCTCGGCGGAACGCCTTGTCTTTGAGCCTCTAAACCTACTTTGTTTTGTGCTTGTTTTGGGCCAAACCTTGCTGCCTCTTGCTTGGAAGGGGGAGGGGACTTGTCAGCCACTTTTTGGCCTTGTCGGCCACTTTTTGGCCTTGTTGGCCACTTTTTCCTCTTGTCGATCACTTGAAGTGGTCGGTCGGCTAGTTGAAGTGGCCGGTTGGTTACTTATAGTGGCCGACGGCTATTTGTCCCCTTTTTCAGATATTTGTTTACCAGCTGTGCCAGCTGTTACTCACTGAATGCCATCTCCATACGCGTGTATGGAGGGATGAATACAAGCTCTAAGCTTGATTTTCTATATATAGGGAGGTCTCTCCCCCATTTGGAGGGGTTAGACATTTTAGATCAAATTTCTCCCTCTCTCTCTTTAGAATTCTCTCTCTCTTTTCTTGTTTTGTGCCTTATAGGTAGAATTCTCTACACATTTGCACGTCAAGTCTTAACCAAATTGGACCACCTAGGAGCTGAGGTCCCTTGGAGCCTAATTTGAGTTGTTGAAAGGTTGTTTGAGCGTAGAAAATGCCTATTTTGTGCTGAGCTTCAAGAGGTATATTACTTACCTTGTAGGCTTAGTTTTAATCACTTGCATGGCCTTCTTTTTATATTGTTTTGGGCCTAGTTTTCAACTACAAAAAGCCTCTGACTTTCTAGCCTTAACATGTTGGTTTGAAGCCATTTTGTGCTAAGGGGTTGTTTAGCCTTCTTGTTGCCTAAATGTGAAGCTTTTTACACCATCTTTTAGTATGTTAGAATCAAACTTTTTGGGCCTTTAAACCACTGAAATTCAGAGTTATTTCAGTGGTGAAAAGCATGTTTTGAAGTCCAAAATGGGAGGGGTTAGCCTCCCCTCCTTGTGTCTCACTTGCATGCCTAGTTAGCATCATTTGTTAGCCTGATTTTCTAGCTTGTGTTAGCTTAATTTCAGCATGTTTTTGCTATTGATTTGACATGTTTTAGCTCTGTCTAGGGCTGGTTTGGTCACTTGAGGCTTGCTTCGTATGCTTTGTAGTGAAATGGTGCTTGATAGTCTAGTTTGTGCTATGTTTTGGCCTCTTATTCTAGCTATGTTTGGCTTACTTTAAACATGTTTTAGGACTTTATTTAGGCCTTTTTAGAACTATTTTGAGGTGTTTTCACTTTTTGAGCTTTGTATTACATGCCTATAGTGTAATGGCTTCACTAGTTTGGTGATGTAAGGCCTTGTATACCATTTGCATGAGTTGCTTGCATGCTTTAGTGTTGTTTTACATATAATTTCGGCACTTTAAATCTCTACAATCTTCTTCCATGCTTCACTTTTTCATTTGTTTCGAAAGTGGCTTTGAATCCCTTGTTGGCTTGAGTGTGGGATTGAGACCCTCATGGCTAATGGTTTAATTCCTTCGGGAGTTCATTACCAAAAGCATGACGCCTCTTTCATGCTCAAGGTGCTTGTGGGTTAAGCCTACTCTCAAGAAGAGGACACTCACCTTTTGGACTAATCAATTAAAGAATGTATTGGTAATCTAAAATGAGTAAACAAAATGAACAAAGTAAAAGAGGTAGATTAAGCATCTTTGTGTTGCATTGCATGTGTTCGGATCGAACGTTAATCCGAACACAAAGAAAAAAATGGGACGTTTCATACTCAAAGTGATGAAACGTGCCATTTTTCTTGGTCACCGTCACCCTTGATCACACATGATAGTGTGGTGGTTATTTTGGTCTTGTTTGTGCATTCATTAACCTTGTACAAGTTTGGTTCTCTAGCCATCATGCATTGAAGATGCTTGGTTGGTGGCTTGAGAGCCAAGGGCTACACTCCTTTGAGCTTAAGAGATGATAAGGAGGGTAGCAGTACACACATTTCTTGAAAATGCATTGTTTTGCCTCTGTTTGCTCTCTGTTGCAGCAAAAACAGAAGTCCAGAAAAGGGGGTGGCCGACCGGCTACTTGAATTAGTCGATCGGCCACTTGAAGTATCCGATCGGCCAGTTGAGGTGGCCGACAGACACTTTTTGTAGCCGATCGGCCAACAGTGAATTTTGCACAAATGTGCTCCTGTGTTGGAGCAGAGGTAATTTGGAAGTTGGTACAATTTTCAGAGATCAAACGGATGCAAATAGAGGCATCTGATGGCAAGGCAAGGGCATTTTCGGGTAGAGCAACCGAGCATGCATGCATCTCTCGCCCTCGAGGCCATTTAATCATTTTTTGTTAGCTTGAGAATAAGTTATACAAATATTGTAATTAATTAGTTTAATTGGTTTTGTAATATTTTAGCTAGCTTAGAATAGTTAGTTAATTTATTTCAATTTTTGTAATAATTAGCTTAGAATAAGTTAGTTAATTAGTTTTGGTTTGTAATAGTTAGCTTAATTAGCGTAACTAGTTAGCTTATTCATTCGGACTCTCCTTCGTGAGGGCATAATATTGTAATAAGTGTGCGTGCATGTGTGCATGTCTTCCAATCCCACGTCTTTCTCCCTTTTATTTAACCACTTTTGATGGTTAGATTATGGACATTTTCAATTAGTATACCTTATGCTTGCATGCTTGCATCCATTCACTTGACTTACATGCACCGAGGCTCGGCACATCATTCAAATTGCATTGCAAATTCAATACTTATTTGAATACGTGTTTCAAATCATGTTATCAAATTGTATCATATGCCATATTAGTAGCCGAGCCTATTAATCACATTATTGCATGTGTTGCATTAGACACTTAACATAGTTAGGATCATGCATTCTTTCTAACTAGTTTCTGTTTTGGCTTGGATTACTCGGTAAGTTTTATGCTTTAGCATGCTTACGTGAGTGTGATCGCATATTACCATGTTTCACATGCTTTCCATGAGGCTATGTGATTACTTGCTAACTGCATGAAAGTCTATGGATGAAGGCTTTATTGTTTGAATTGGAACAGTTCAACTAATGTGAGTTTTAAGCCCACTTTGCGAAATGGCAAATCATGTTTTAAGCCCATCATGTTTGATGGAAAATCCGCGTTTTAGCCCACTTGAGGGTGGCAAATTCAAACCATTTTCGCAAAACAAACATGACTTGAGATGTTCCAATTCTTGCGACTAGTCTATACTTGCTTATGTGCATCACATAGTAAAGTTATCTAATAACAGGAACAAGAACACATGAGGTTTATAAAATAACATATCATGATTAGTAGATGCCGATCCTTTGATTGGGCGAGTAGGAGTGCTCATTTCAGGACCTTCCCTTCTCGTACGCAAGTTCCCTAGCTGAGGCAACTTTGGTGATGATGGACACGTGGCCTTTAGCACGAGTCAGGGTTTCCTAAATTTCCCAAAAACAAAATATTTAGGTGACGACTCTATAATCTGGCAAAACAGTCCAATTTTGGCATTATTTGATTTAAAATTGATTTTCCAAAATGATTTGCCGGATTGGACTCTTTGGTGTTTATCAGTTTCACATTGTACTTTGTACGATTAGATTCAGAACCGTGACAGGAGTCCGAAATGTAGGACCAATTTGAGCTCTCCGAAAGGGGGCGCAAAAAAGTCAAGTCCACAGTTTCTGGCGACTCTACTGGGGAATTAGAGAACTTGACTCGAGCTCATGATATGTTGTTTTATTTACACTTATGTGTTTCTTTGCATTTGCATTTGCATTGGTGCACTTAAGTCACAGTGTTTGCCATCTGCTATTCCTGAGCAGTTTGCCGGAAGCTCGCTTGGAAAAGTGTGCCATAAGGCTGACCAGTTGCGGGCTCTGCCACGATAGGAATAGAAGCCTTGGTTCTGGACTACCGCTGTACCGTTTGATCCTCATTTCACTTCTCGGTGTTAGGAGCGAGAGGTATATTAGGTGGTCTTGCTGAGGTACCCTTTTCACCAATCAACTTAGTTGCATATCGGAAACCATAGAGACCGTTCCAAACTAGGACCGGTTGCTCACCCGAATGTAGGATTGTTTGAAACCGCATGTTTGCGTAGTGAACCCCTAGCTCCTAATGAGATTAGGATAGGGTAACCCTACCCCATCATAGGGGTGTTTTGGCTCTCACTTGCTTGATATGTGCTTTTAGAGTGCAACTCTGCAGGAATGTATGTATCAGTTGCAAGTCTGGGTATCAGTTTGAGGATATCCATTTTGAGGCAGAAAATTTGGGACAGAAATCAATGTTTGAGTGCAGTCATCCAGCTTATGATTTCAACTGTGTGTTGTCACTGTCTAAGCTGAGGTGCTGTGCGTTTTTTGATTTTTGTTTCTTTTGTTTTTCTTTTCTTTTTGCAAGGTAGTATTTCACAATTGCTTCAGACGAGGCAGTTACCCCCCGAGCACTCTGGACCAGAGTAAGGAGGATTTACCGATCTGAGGATCTTATTGGAGGACAACCAGTGTTTGCTTCACTACCCCCGGTTACCAAACGGAGGAGAGTTAAGCATATCTCACCGGTTCAACAATCACCAATTCAGCAGTTACTGATTACTTTACCTGTGCTAGGTCGAAACCAGTTATCTGTTTCTACTTCAGAAAGGGAAAACACACCAGTTCTGACAGATCAGCACCCCATAGACAACATGGAGGACATGATGCGCCAACTTCAACAGACTATCGAGAATATGCAGTTGGACGCTGCCCGCCAAGCAGAAATTACCACCCAGCAGGCTGAGTTGATTGCTAGGTTACAGCAACAACAGCTGTAACAAGCAATAGCTTCTGCATCCTATCCACCTCCTACACACATTCCAATACCCAGAGCTCCTGCTTCTACAGCTAATGTCTAGGAAAATGTGGACATCCCAGTGGATCTGATTCTGCCCCAGACTTCCAAAGCACCAGCCTACCCAACAGAGGCACCCTTTGAGTTTGAGGTCGACCCTACCGCTTTGAAAGTGAGCAAGCTTGAGAAGCTTTTCAAACGAGCTCAGGGTGTCAATTCGATCCCAGATAGAGAGGATGGCTATACCGATGCAGCGGTGACCTTGCCAGATAGGTTTAAAATGCCACATATAGACCGTTTTGATGGCGACGGCTCGAGTGATTCCATGGTCCATTTGCGGCTATTTTCAGTATATTCTGTGGCCGATGGGCCTGGCTAGACTGCAAGAAGCTATCCTTCTTTGGCCGGACCTTGTCAAGTACCATGGCCATTTGTTATGCAAATTGGAAGATACTGTGAGAGGAGTTGGGAAGAGATGGCTGAGGCCTTTATTTGCCCAATACTCCATAACACTCAAATCGAGGTCATAAATAATGATCTCGAGCAAGTCGGCAAGAGCGAAGGAGGGCTTCTTCGACTTCGTCACTCGGTGGTGGGCCAAGGCCTCTATGATGACTACCCGCGCCAACTGAAAGGACCAGATAAGAATGGTCGTCCGTAACTGCAACCGAGGCTGCTACAAAAGATGATAGTCTTACCTCTGCCTACATTGTTGACTTCATGAGATAGGGTGCAGATAGAGGATGTGATGAAATAGGGTCTGATAGACCATGAAAAAAAGCAGCCCAAGAGGGCTTTTACACGCAGTTCACAATGCGGCTATGAGTAGTAATGCAGCTGCAAAACTTTGATGTTGGTATGGTCACCACCACCAACCGAAAACAGCCACCCTTTTGCCGCGTACATCTGAAACCCACCTCACAACCTACAAAGCACCAACCCGAGGCTAGAGGGTTTCATCCCACTCTACATGTCTTATCTGCGGCCTTGAGGTCCTGATCAAAAAGGGGCATCTGAAACCTCTAGAGCCACGCACATTGCCTAATCCTTCCCTCTACACAACAACTGGCCAAGTATTGTGCCTTTCACTAGCAGCATGGTCATTGATACCGACCTATGCTTAGACTTCGTCATGAGATTCAGGATCTCATTGACAATAGAGTGATAGCGCCTCCTTAAAAGCCTAACGACACTTACAAATCCTCTCCCACCACATAACCAAACCCCCTCCACCCAGGCGAGTAAATACCTTATCCAAACACTAGCCATTCCATACGACCCCAGTCATACATCACCCCCTCCCACCTGCCTAAGCTAGCGCTGTTTTCATCCCAGAAAGCACAGACTTGTGCATGATGAGCGCGTCCATATCCCAACCCGAACCCGGTGGTGTGGCTATGGTAGAAGAAGGCATGCTTGAGGGCTCATTGGCTTAACTGACGAGGCATACAACCCGTGTCGCTATAGTGGGCCAACAAATCAAGCTAAACTAGGGGTGGAATTGCCGACGGGAATGAGGTTAATGTAGTCCGGGAGGACGGGCCAACCAAGACTGATTACTTAGCTGAGCTTGAGGAGGACATCAGTAACCTGCAGTTCTTCGATGAACAAGATCTAAGGAGTGTACAGATTGGCTAGGTTTGATATGAAACGGATCAACAGATAATACGGTGTGGCTCAATGAATGAACCAGATATTGGGTGGGGTCTCAACCAAATCAGGAACAGCTAGAAGAAACGGAATTGCTGCATGTCTGGAACGTCGATGACAAGAAAAGCTTGCCGGAGAGCACCAGTACTAAGAATTTTGCTCAAGAATTGGGTAGTATTTTGATATAGCCAATACAGAAACAGGAATGCCACGTTGAAGCAGCTCGAATATGAAAGAACTGAGAGTGATCATAAGCCAGAAAAGCCAAAGGCCCTGTGGGAAACCTGACCTGTTATCAATCGGGAATACTTACAACGGAACGGACAGTGCTTGTCGGTTGCCGGAGGAATGTTGGTGGGAAGATGATGATTTGCATCTTGCCCACATAGACGAAGATGGGACACGAATCTGCCAGATAATACATGGTATGCCAGGAATGTCGATCAAACTATGACTTGGAGCGGCAGTATTTTAAGCCCCAACCTGGATCGAACCAGAAGCATCAGGAAAAGATAAGAAGGCAGAAAACAGAAAAAGTAAAACATGATAGAGGAGGAAGCTG
>NW_021025360.1:186586-220094 GCF_004153795.1 Camellia sinensis | reverse complement strand
TTCGCAGAGGCCAAGTTATATATTGAGGGTGTGACACCACTCAGTATACTGAGGAAACCTGATGGGTCAGCTGAAGTGATGGCTAATGAGGAAGCAAAGTAAGGAATTACAAAGCAAGTGCAAGATGCATGCTAAGGGCTACAAATCCGACCAAAGACAGAGATATAACATGACTAATAGGCACCCAAAAACCTCTGAGGTGGGACCAAAAACAACCAAGCATGCATGTTGCCCTTTTAAGCCAAAACAAAGGTAAAAGGAGGACAAAGGGGAGAGGGGTGTCCCTCCCCTACACAAGACTTCAAAATCACTCCATCACCACTGAAAATCCACTGGATTTCAGTGGTGAGAAGACCAACACAACAAAGTAAACAAAACTTAAAGAAAAGGGCACCAAAATAGGCCAAAAGAGGCCTAAGGGGAGGAGTTCGACCCCCAATGCCAAAACGCCCTTAATGAAAGATGTTAAGCACGAAAATACAAGACTTTTTCATGTTATACACAAAGCCTAAATCAGCATGCAAGACAGGTAGAAAACTAGTGCAAGATTGGAGAAACTAAAGCAAATGTCTCACCCTTGAAGAAACCTTGAAGAATAGATGATCCAGCCACTCTCTACTGATCAAAATCAGTCCAAAACCTCAACAAACAACCCTCAATCCCTCTCAATCTCGGAGCATGGTGTAATGGTGTGTGTTTTAGTGCAAAAGTAAGGTCAAAATGCACTTTTAGGCTTCCAAACACACCCTAAGGATGAGAGAGAGGGAGATATAGAGAGAGAGAGGATAATATATCAGATATATAGATATAGAAGCTCTAGTTTTTTGATTCAAAAGCTCTAACCTCCAACAAAGGGAGAGGATGAGTGCTTTATATAGGCAAAGGCCAAGGTTCTAGGCTTCTCCAAGAAGCTTAGATGAAAGGGGCAAAGGGTACAAAGGGTTCTTGGCTTCTTGGAGAAGCTAATACAGCTGGCCAAGCTTCCCCAAGAAGCTTGGCCAAAGGGTTCAAGCTTTTAGAAGGAAAGGGGGTTCAAAGGTTCACACCAGCCAAAAACTGCACGGGGATGAGTGATGGTGCATTCCAACTGGCACAGCTGGCATGCACCATGCCTCAAGGGTGCAAAGGAGTCACACCGGCCAGCAAAAGAGGTCGCCGGCAAAACAAAGTGCCGGCCGGCCAAATATAGTGCCGACCGACCATTAGTTTTAAGAAACCACGGCCGGTGGCACCCATAAACAGCCGGTGATGCTAGGGGAAGGCCAACAAGCCATTCCCCGCCCTTCAAGGCAAAAACACAAGTGTTTGGTACCAAAACCAAACACGGAACAGTCGAGTCGAGAGATCCTGAGGCAAGGCGCGCAGCCAAGACTTTCAGGAACTCAAGACGAAACACAAACAAAGAGGATCACCGAGTGTTCCAATGGTGACGTCCAAGTCTTGAGGACGGTCTAAAATGGGGTGTCTACAGGCATGCATGCATCCCTTGCCCTCGAGGCCATTTAATTGTTTTTGTTAGCTTGAGAATAAGTTATACAAATGTTGTAATTAATTAGTTTAATTGGTTTTGTAATATTTTAGCTAGCTTAGAATAGTTAGTTAATTTATTTCAATTTTTGTAATAATTAGCTTAGAATAAGTTAGTTAATTAGTTTTGGTTTGTAATAGTTAGCTTAATTAGCATAACTAGTTAGCTTATTCATTCAGACTCTCATTCGTGAGGGCATAATGTTGTAATAAGTGTGCGTGCATGTGTGCATATCTTCCAACCCCACGTCTTTCTCCCTTTTATTTAACCGCTTTTGATGGTTAGATTATGGACATTTTCAATTAGCATACCTTATGTTTGCATGCCTGCATCCATTCATTTGTCTTACATGCACCGAGGCTCGGCACATCATTCAAATTGCATTGCAAATTCAATACTTATTTGAATACGTGTTTCAAATCATGTTATCAATTTGTATCATATGCCATATTAGTAGCCGAGCCTATTAATCACATTATTGCATGTGTTGCATTAGACACTTAACATAGTTAGGATCATGCATTCTTTCTAACTAGTTTCTGTTTTGGCTTGGAGTACTCGGTAAGTTTTATGCTTTAGCATGCTTACATGAGTGTGATCGCCATATTACCATGTTTCGCATGCTTTCCATGAGGCTATGTGATTACTTGCTAACTGCATGAAAGTCTATGGATAAAGGCTTTGTTGTTTGAATTGGAACAGTTCAACTAATGTGAATTTTAAGCCCACCTTGCGAAGTGGCAAATCATGTTTTAAGCCCATCATGTTTGATGGCAAATCCGTGTTTTAGCCCACTTGAGGGTGGCAAATTCAAACCATTTTCGCAAAACAAACATGACTTGAGATGTTCCAATTCTTGCGACTAGTCTATACTTGCTTATGTGCATCACATAGTAAAGTTAGCTAATAACAGGAATAAAAACACATGAGGTTTATAAAATAACATATCATGATTAGTAGAGGCCGATCCTTTGATTGGGCGAGCGGGGCTGCTCATTTCAGGACCTTCCCTTCTCGTACCCAAGTTCCCTAGCTGAGGCAACTTTGGTGATGATGGACACGTGGCCTTTGGCATGAGTCAAGGTTTCCTAAATTTCCCAAAAATAAAATATTTAGGTGGCGACTCTATAATCTGGCAAAACAGTCCAATTTTGACATTATTTGATTTAAAATTGATTTTCCAAAATGATTTGCCGGATTGGACTCTTTGATGTTTATCAGTTTCACATTGCACTTTGTGAGATTAGATTCAAAACCGTGACAGGAGTCCGAATTGTAGGACCAATTTGAGCTCTCTGAAAGGGGCGCAAAAAGGTCAAGTCCACAGTTTCTAGCGACTCTACTGGGAAATTAGAGAACTTGACTCGAAATCATGATATGTTGTTTTATTTACACTTATGTGTTTCTTTGCATTTGCATTTGCATTGGTGCACTTAAGTCACAGTGTCTGCCATCTGATATTCCTGAGCGGTTTGCCGGAGGCTTGCTTGGAAAAGCGTGCCATAAGGCTGACCAGTTGTGGGTTCTGCCACGATAGGAACACAAGCCTTGGATTTGGACTACCGCTGTATCGTTTGATCCTCATTTCACTTCTCGGTGTTAGGAGCGAGAGGTATATTAGGTGGTCTTGCTGAGGTACCCTTTTCACCAATCAACTTAGTTGCATATCGGAAACCATAAAGACCGTTCCAAACTAGGACCGGTTGCTCACCCGAATGTAGCATTGTTTGAAACCGCATGTTTGCGTAGTGAACCCCTAGCTCCTAATGAGATTAGGATAGGGTAACCCTACCCCATCATAGGGGTGTTTTGGCTCTCACTTGCTTGATATGTGCTTTTAGAGTGTAACTCTACAAGAATGTATGTATTAGTTGCAAGTCTGGGTATCAGTTTGAGGATATCCATTTTGAGGCAGAAAATTTGGGATAGAAATCAGTGTTTGAGTACAATCATCCAACTTATGATTTCAACTGTGTGTTGTCACTGTCTAAGCCGAGGTGCTGTGCGTTTTTTGATTTTTGTTTCTTTTGTTTTTTTTTTCTTTTTGCAAGGTAATATTTCACAATTGCTTCAGACGAGGCAGTTACCCCCCGAGCACTCTGGACCAGAGTAAAGAGGATTTACCGATCTGAGGATCTTATTGGAGGACAACCAGTGTTTGCTTCACTACCCCCAGTTACCTAACGAAGGAGAGTTAGGCATATCTCACCGGTTCAACAATCGCCAATTCAGCAGTTATTGATTACTTCACCTGTGCTAGGTCAAAACCAGTTATCTGTTTCTACTTCAGAAAGGGAAAACACACCAGTTCTGACAGATCAGCACCTCGTAGACAACATGGAGGACATGATGCACCAACTTCAACAGACTATCGAGAATATGCAGTTGGACGCTGCCTGCCAAGCAGAAATTACCACCCAGCAGGCTGAGTTGATTGCTAGGTTACAGCAACAACAGCTGTAACAAGCAATAGCTTCTGCATCCCATCCACCTCCTACAAACATTCCAATACCCAGAGCTCCTGCTCCTACAACTAATGTCTAGGAAAATGCGGACATCCTAGTGGATCCGATTCCGTCCCAGACTTCCAAAGCACCGGCCTACCCAACAGAGGCACCCTTTGAGTTTGAGGTCGACCGTACCGCTCTGAAAGTGAGCAAGCTTGAGAAGCTTTTCAAACGAGCTCAGGGTGTCAATTTGATCCCAGATAGAGAGGATGGCTATACCGATGCAGCGGTGACCTTGCCAGATAGGTTTAAAATGCCACATATAGACCGTTTTGATGGCTCGGGTGATTCCATGGTCCATTTGCGGCTATTTTCAGATATTCTGTGGCCGATAGGCCTGGCTAGACTGCAGAAGCTATCCTTCTTCGACCGGACCTTGTCAGGTATCATGGCCATTTGTTATGCTAAACTGGAAGATACTGTGAAGAGGAGTTGGGAAGAGATGGCTGAGGCCTTTATTGCCCAATACTCCTATAACACTCAAATCGAGGTCAAAATAGTGATCTCGAGGCAAGTCGACAAGAGCCGAAGGAGGGCTTCTTCGACTTCATCACTCGGTGGTGGGCCAAGACCTCTATGATGACCACCCAGCCAGCTGAAAAGGACCAGATAAGAATGGTCGTCCGTAATTTGGAACCGAGGCTGCTACAAAAGATGATAGTCTTACCTCTGCCTACATTTGCTGACCTTCATGAGATAGGGGTGCAGATAGAGGATGCGATGAAATAGGGTCTGATAGACCATGAAAAAAAGCAGCCCAAGAGGGCTTTTACAGGCAGTTCAAATGCGGCTATGAGTAGTAATGCAGCTGCAAGAACTTTTGATGTTGGTATGGTCACCACCACACCGAAAACAGTCACCCCTTTTGTCGGTACATCTGAAATCACCTCACAACCTGCAAAGCACCAACCCCAAGGCTAGAGGGCTTTCACCCCACTCTATATGTCTCTATCTGCGGCCTTGAGGGTCCTGATCAGAAAGGGGCATCTGAAACCTCTAGAGCCACGCACATTGCCTAATCATCTCCCTCCTACACACAACCTCGCCAAGTATTGCGCCTTCCACTAGCAGCATGGTCATGATACTGACCTATGCTTTAGACTTTGTCATGAGATTCAGGATCTCATTGACAATAGAGTGATAGCGCCTCCTTAAAAGCCTAACGTCACTACAAATCCTCTTCCACCACATAACCAACCCCCTCCACCCAGGCAAGTAAGCCTTATCCAAACACTGGCCATTCCATACGACCCCAGTGTATACATCACCCCCTCCCACCTGCCCAAGCTAGCGTTGTTCATCCCAGAAAGCATAGACTTGTGCATGATAAGCGCGTCCATATCCTAACCCGAACCCGTGGTGGTGGCTATGGTAGAAGAAGGCATGCTTGAGGGCTCATTGAGCTTAACAGAAGAGGCATACAACTCGTGTCGCTATAGTGGGCCAACAAATCAAACTAAACTAGGGGTGGAATTGCCGATGGGAATGGAGGTTAATGTAGTCCGGGAGGACGGGCCAACCAAGCGACTGGATTACTTAGCTGAGCTTGAAAAGGACATCAGTAACCTGCAGTTCTTCGATGAACAAGATCTAGGGAGTGTACAGATTGGCTAGTTTGATATGAACGGATCAACAGATAATACGGGATGGCTTAATGATGAACCAGATATTGATGTGGGGTCTTAACCAAATCAGGAACAGCTGGAAACGGGAATTGCTGCAATGTCTGGAACGGTCGATGACAAGGGAAAGTTACCGGAGAACACCAGTACTAAGAATTTTGCTCAAGAATTGGGTAGCATTTGGACAGCCAATACAGAACAGGAGGCCACATTGAAGCAGTTCGAATATGAAAGAACTAAGAGTGATCATAAGGCCAGAAAAGCCAAAGGCCCTGTGGAAACTGACCGTGTTGTCGATGCGGGAATACTTACAACGGAACCAGACAGTTGCTTGTCGGTTGCCGGAGGAATGTGGTGGGAAGATGATGATTTGCATCTTGCCCACATAGACGAAGATTGGGGACAGAATCTGCCAGATAATACATGGTATGCCGAGGAAGTCGATCACATGACTTGGAGCGGGCAGTATTTTAAGCCCCCACACCTGGACGAACCAGAAGCATCAGGAAAAGATAAGAAGGCAGAAAAACAGAAAGATAAACTGATAGAGGAGGAAGCTGTACTGAAGCAGTTGAAGAAGATTCAAGCAGACATCTCCATTTGGGGATTACTCATGGCTTCACGGGTGCATAGACAAGCCGTCCTATTAGCAATGGATAAGGCTAAGCTCTCTATCAACACAACCCCTGAGCAGTTAGTGGGACTGGTCTTCCCGGGAGGGGCATTGCCAACTTTGACCTTTACAGATAAAGAATTGCCGCCTGAGGGCTCTGAGCACAACAAGCCACAATACATCTCTGTTGAATGTAAAGAGAAGTGGATACTAGTTATCTCGGTTGATACCAAGTTGCAATTAATGTGTGTCCGTCGCGCACGGCCTATGCTATTGGCTTGAAGCCAGCAAACTTTGTACCGATGACCCAGGTGATTCGGGCTTATGATAATACAAGTTGGGAACTGACGGGGACAGTTTGGGTTAGAACGCAGGTTGGTCCGGCACAACAAGACATCGAGTTCCATGTCTTGGATGTTCTGGCCACCTTTAATTTACTCTTTGGATGGTCGTGGCTGCACCAAGTGAAAGTTGTCTCTTCCACTTTGCATCAGATGGTGAAGTAGCCCCATGGGAAGGGGGTAGCTATTGTTTTTGGGAATTCTTCTATACATCCTCCGCCAGAAGTCACTACACTGCTACTGGAAATTATACACGGCGATGAGCATGTCTTTTTGTCTAGGTTCACCTTGGCCGAGGCTCAGGTAGTGCAAGATATTCTGGCTATTGATGAGGAATTGTACGTTAGTTCTCAATCTGTCTACCTCATGAATAAGCTGCAACATGTACCCGGAATGGGATTAAGAAGTACTAGCCGGAAGGGCGTTGCTGTGTTGGCTGAAGTGCCACATAACCCTTATACCTTTGGTCTAGGTTACACGCCTACCAAACAGGACTGGGTTTGGAAGGGAAAGGAAATGGCAGGAAGGACCAAAGCTAAATAAACTGGGAAGCCCTATGAGCTGGTGCATAGACCTATTCGAGGGACCTGAACGGCCACTTTGTCCGGAAGGGGGAAGATTTTCCATTTTGCAGCTTTCTTGAGCCATGGTTGAGCTCTGAAAAGAGGTGTTTGCCTGGCTTTGAGATCTTCTTCGACCTACAGTTGCAAGGGGATGAAGTTATAGAAGAACAGACAAACCTACCAGCTGAGGCTGAACAGTGTATAGAGGATGAGTCCGATGGCATAGAACTTGAGATAGGAGCAGTACTGGCTTGTCTCCTTTCGGATCCTCAGATCACACTGGAGAGCTTGGGGGATGACTTCACCGTTTCCATGATTGTAGATCAATCGGCTGTGGGCCCTTCCGGTGGCATTCTAGACGCATCTATCGCATCCCCCTCCTTTAGCAATTCGAGGAGGGCTTTTTGTCCAGCAGTTCTGAATCAGGTAGTGAATCGGAATCTGATTCCACAGAGTATGTGGAGTCAGAATCAGATTCTAGTTCTTCTGAGTCGGAGCCCGGTATTCTTGGGGGTGATAACCTAGATGCCGTTCTTTTGTCCAGGTCGTCTTTTTCCTTTTCTTTTGAGTCTGTTGTAACCAAGGAATTGGACGAACTGGAAGTTGTGAATGAGAATGGTACTACTGCTATTTCTGAGTACTTTTCTGTGCCACTTGTGTATTGCATTGATCATGACTTTCAAAATTTTAATGAAAACGACGAGGAAGGAATTCCTCTGGTTTTGAAACATTTGATTGATCGAGAGGATGAGAGGTTTGTAAAACCCCTAGTTGATGAAATCATTTCAATTAATGTGGGTACTGAAAAGGATCCGTGTCTGGTCCAGATCGGGTCCATGTTGTCTTTGGAGGAACGCGAGCGCTTAGTCATTTTATTAAAAGATTTCAAAGATGCTTTTGTGTGGTCCTATGAAGACATGCCTGGAATCGATCTTGAGATTGTACAGCACTGGATCCCTCTTGACCTTGAGGCCCAACCCGTCAAGCAGAAGCTTCGGAAAATACGCCCTGATTGGGCTCTGAAAATCAAGGAAGAGGTCACCAAGCAAATAGATGCAGGGTTCTTGCTAGTATCTGAGTATCCTACTTGGTTGGCCAACATTGTTCCAGTGCTGAAGAAGGATGGCAGAATTTAGGTGTGTGTGGATTTCAGAGATCTAAACAAAGCTAGTCCGAAGGACGACTTTCCTCTACCGTACATCGACGAATTGGTGGACTTCATCGCAGGCCATGCGTTGCTCTCCTTTATGGATGGATTTTCCGAGTACAACCAGATCTTGATGGCACTCGAGGATAGAGAGAAGACTGCCTTCACCACGCCATGGGGAACCTACTGCTATAAGGTGATGCTGTTCGGTCTGAAAAATGCTGGGGCTACTTATCAAAGGGCTGCAACCACTATCTTACATGATATGATCCACAAAGAGGTTGAGGTGTACGTGGACGACGTGATTGTCAAGTCTAAGGAAAGAGATGGCCACTGCACTGCCTTGAAGAATTTTTTCCAATGGATCAAAGAATATTGGTTGAGGCTGAATCCATAGAAATGCACTTTTGGTGCCACAACAGGGAAAATGCTGGGGTTCTTGATCACACAAAGGGGCATCGAAGTTAATCCTTCCAAAATCAAGGCCATCCTAGAAATGCCACCACCAAGGACTGAAAAGGAGGTGCGAGGCTTTCTAGGTAAAGTGCAATTCATAAGACGGTTTATTGCAAAATTAACCTTGACTTGTGAACCACTATTTGGTCTTCTGAAGAAAGGAAAGAAATTCCAATAGGATGACTGATGCCAGGTTGCTTTTGAGCAGACCAAGTAGTATCTACAAAACTCACCCGTGTTGTCACCGCCAAAACCAGGAAAGCCGTTGATTTTGTATCTGTCAGTAATTGACACAACAATGAGCTGCATGCTTGCGTAGGAATTTGAGGATAGAGTGGAGAAGGCCATCTATTACCTGAGCAAGAAGATGCTAGAATATGAGACCCGTTACACTCCGCTCGAGAAGGCTTGCTTGGCCTTGGTATGGGCTACCAGGAAGTTGAGGCACTACCTGTTACCTCACTCCGTAATTCTGGTTTTGAGATTAGATCCCATCAAATATCTCTTCGATAAACCAACACTTACGGGTAGGCTAGCACGTTGGTTGCTTCTTCTCTTCGAATTTGATTTAAAGTATATGACGCACAAGTCTGTGAAGGGGAGAACGATAGCAGAGTTCTTAGCCAATCACCTAGTGGAAGGAGACGAAGCAGTAGAGTATCTATTCCCGGATGAGGGTATCCTACAAGTTGAAGAAGAGATTTGGACTATGTACTTTGACGGAGTGTCTAACCAGTACAGTTATAGGATAGGGGTGTTGCTGATAGCACCTGACAATTCCCACATACCCTTAGCTTTCAAACTCCGGTTTAAAGTATCAAACAACGAAGTAGAATACGAGGCATGTTTCGCTGGCTTGGAAACCGCCCTGAAACTAGGGGCAAAATGGCTGGACGTCATTGGGGACTTGAACTTGGTTGTGTCTCAAGCAAAAGGAGACTGGAAGGTTAAAGAAGAAATGATGAAAATGTATCACCAAACTCTAGACATTCTGATTCTCAAGTTTGAGAAGCTAACCTTCACGTATCTGTTAAGAGAGAATAACAGGTTCGCTGACACTTTATCAACTTTATCTTCCATGATAGACATCCCTTTGGGAGTCTGGATGCGTTCGATCATTATTGAACAGAGGTATGAGCCGCCCTACAAGCTGATTGCCGCAATAGATGAAGTACAAGATCAGAACCCCTGGTATCATGACATTTGGAACTTCTTAGAAAATGAGGCTTATCTGCTAAGGGCAAATGCCAAAAATAAAAGGGCAATACGGCGAATGGCAGCTCAGTTTATCGTCTGTGGGGGTAAATTATATAAAAGAGGCCATCTGGGAATGCACAGACTGTGTGTCGATGCAGAAGAGTCGAAGCACCTAATGAAGGCCATCCATAGAGGAGAGTGCGGATCGCACATGAGCGGAGTGATACTAGCTCGGAAAATTCTCCGACAGGGTTATTATTGGTCAACCATAGAAGAGGATTGTATTGGTTTTGTTCAGCGATGCCACAAATGTCAAATTCATGCAAATCGCATGAATATCCTGCCGTTGAAACTGTACAACATAGCTTTACCATAGCCATTTTCAGTCTGGGGAATTGATGTTATTGGGGCAGTTACTCCGAAGGGGTCAAACGGGCATGAGTATGTCCTGGTGGCAATAGACTATTTTACAAAGTGGGTCGAGGCCCAATTCTATGAAGTGTTGAAAGTGTCGCATGTAGCCAAGTTCATCAGGAATAACATCATCTGTTGTTATGGAGTTCCAAATAAGATCATCTCGGACAATTGTTCCCACTTTAAGAAAGAAGTGATTGACTTGTTGGAAAAATACAACATGGCTTTTCATAAGTCATCCACATATCGACCGCAAACCAATGGAGCTGTTGAGGCCACCAACAAGAACATCAAGCACATTCTACAAAAGATGGTGGAAACCTATAGGGACTGGCCAAATAAATTGCCATTTGCTCTTTAGGGCTACAGAACATCAATTCGAACATCTACTAGGGTAACTCCGTATTCTCTGGTTTATGGGATGGAAACTGTTCTGCTGATCGAAGTTGAAGTTCCGTCGCTGCGAGTTATGGCTGAGTGTCAGATAACAGAAGCGGATTGGCAGCAGAGCAGGTTCGAGGAACTTATGTTGTTTGACGAAAGGAGGCTGAATGCACTGTACCACGTCCAAAGTTATCAACGCAGAATCGCCAAGGCTTTCAACACGAAAGTTAAGTCCAGGAATCTAAAAGAAGGGGATTCGGTTCTCAAAGACAATCGAGCTCCCATCCATGACCCTAGGGGCAAGTTCAGACCTAATTGGACTAGTCCTCACATCATCAAATTAATTTGGTCAGGTGGAGTTGTCATTCTTATGGACCTAGATGGCCTCGAATTCTCCCAACCAATTAACATGGACAAGTTGAAGAAATACTACCCTTGAGTGGCTCGTTAGGCCGAAAACCCAAAAGGGCGACCTAGGCAAAAGTTAAAGAGCAACAAATTTGAAATAAGAAAAACTGAGCTCGCAAGGTTGAAAACCTAGAAAACGTGGCCTTGGCAAAATTTAGAGCGCAAAAGGAGAGTGTTAATACCCAAGTAAACTCGAACCAAACTACGTAAGGCTTGATTCCCATCTTCAGGATACGTAGGCAACTTCATCCTGAAGTCCAGCCATAAACACTTCCAAATCAACTGTGTCCATGAAATTGTTTTAGGCATCTTTGTTTTTTCTGCATCTAGGAGTTCGGTTGTGATTTTCACTATGAGAGCACATTTCAGTGCAATGTAGTGCTCTTTAGACAAGGGGTAACTTTCTGTTTGCTAGATTCGGGGTTGTACATCTCAAGGATAGATTTTGGGTGTGTCCAGTTATGATCCTTATCGAAAATGGTTTTGAAAAGTTTTAATAAAAGTTGACTTTGTTCAAATTAATCTTTTTACAACTTAGACCATGTTTAGACCAAACGGAAAATTTTCAGTGCCCACAACTTCAATTTAATTGATTTCAATACAGAGTTCTCTACCTCTTGATACAAATCAAAGTTTCTTTTTATTACATTCAGAAGGAAAACTTGAAAGTCATATCAAAGTAATAAACTCAGAGCATAGCTGAGTCAAATGTTCATTCGTCTCCTCCTAGAGCTTGTGGAAGCCTTAGATGCTAAAGTAGGCTTGGTTTGTGCCTCATCTTCAAGCCAAGCTATGCATTCGCCAGAAAGGGCACAACTAAAATTGGGAGTGGGAGCCAGAAGTTCTATTGTCCTCCAAGCAGTAGGATATTGAGCTAGTTGTGAGCCTCGGATTGGAAATGGAGTCGGGTACTCTACCCCCTCTTCTAGGCAGGGTTGGTCATGTCCGAGCTAACGCTTGAACCGAAATGGAAAGTAGAGGACACAGTGTGTGAAGCCAATCAACTGAATGCCAGGTTGTCTGGACATGCTGTAGCTCATCTCGGGCAGATCAAACCAGGGGCAACGCCAAGTGATGTCAACAGCAGATCTGTTGCACATCCAATGACACCACCACCCCTTGTTCGGGAAATCAACTCGCTGTTGGTGAAAGAAATAACCTTGTGCTGAATATGTAGGGCAAGAGTCCACTACTTTCAACCTGTCCAAGAGCCATATCTGGGAAGGGATGAAAAATAAGAGAGATTAAAGAATAGAGAGATATATGTGGAAAGAAAAAGTGAGAAAAGGGTTTTGAGAGAAAAACAGAGCCTAAGGGTCGAGTGATGTGAGAAACACATGTGAGATGGGGTGGGAAGCATTACCAGCAAAAGTAGTGGACTTCTTACAAATTTGGTCATCTCCCGACTATGGAAGGCATCCAAGCCGATCAAAGTCTCGGCTAGTGTCAAGCCAATGCAACTCTTGTCCTCTTTCAAGCCTTGGGTCACTTCAATCAAGCGAATGCTAGACCCTCTGAAGTCAGGGGCAAGAAGAAAATGAGCCAACATGCACAAACAGAGGGCATGCTGCCAAAAACTTTGCCAGAGACGGTTACCGCGGTCGTTGGCATAAGAAAATCGATGAATGAGACTGGGAATGTCTAGTTCTCCGTTGTGAATCAAAGATCGGGCCTTATGTAAAGTGAGCCCACACATCCTTCCTAAAGCTTGGATATGGCCGAAACGGGACTGGGGCAAGATTTCCTCGTCGTGCTGGGATTCTATCAAAACTTGGAATTCTTCGATTGTGGGGCATATCTCTTGTCCCCCGAAGCCGAACACATGTGTAACCAGGTTCCAACATCTAGCCATGGCATGAAGGAACGGAAAACATAGCAGGGTACGACTTAGCAGGAATAGTGTATTTATCCCGAAACCCCAGAAATTCACTTTTTCTGAGCCATCCAAAGTTGCAATCCAAGATGAGAGTTTTTCGGTGGAGAATGGCTCCATTTGTGGAAAAAACAGAGCTGGAATGAAGAAACTACGCCAGTACTAGTGGCCGATAACCATTTTTGATGGCCGACATCATCTGTTTGTGGCCGGTGGCCTTCTATTATGCCTTATGGTCCTTCCATGTGTTGAAAATACCAAGGACTTGTGTTTTATTCCACTCTTGGTGCATTTTTTCCGCCTCTGTTTAAGAGTTTTGTCGAATTGCTTATCGAGTTGTTGTTTTGCTTATCGAGTTGTTGTTTTGTTTATCGAGTTTTATTTGTTTTGATTGTTGAGTTGTTGCTTTGTTCATTGAGTTGTTTACTTTGTCTGTTATGTGTTGGTTGGTTGGTTCATTACCTGATCAAGCAGTTGCCGATGCAATTTCCGGTTTCCATCAATCTTGTTTTCGTGTAAAATGGTGCGATGTGATGCGATGCTTAGAATATAAAATGCAACACTTTTTGACAAAAAATTGTTTTCATTCCAATCATGGTTTCTGTTTTACAAAAGAGAACAAGTTTTAAGGAAAATAAAACTGCCTAAGGCTGTACAATGTGCTAACACTACTAGCAAAAAAGAGAAACAAAGCAAAAACACATGAATCAACACCGGCTATCTCAAGCTCTAGAGGCCCTCTTCATTCTCTTCCTCGCCGGAGTGGACTCTGCAGAGTTATCCCCATCCGTTCCACTGTCTGAATCCGATGTAGAACCAGAATCGGAGTCGTCATCCTCTACATCTGAACCTGGCTTAGCCTCATCTCTACTAGCGGAATTGGAGTCAGCATCATCATCTCCGCTGTCGGATGACTCATCATGCTGATCGCCAGTCTCCTCAGTCTTGCTGGTCTTATCATCATCGCGTATGATAGGCTCCCGACGTCTCCCTTGGCCACGTACCGGAGTCTCTCTCTCTCTCTCTCTCTCCCTGCTGCTGAAGGGGGCGCTGATGGTCCTGTCTGTAGAAGTGTGACCTGAAAAGGCAGTTTGAATATATCGACCATAGTATGTGTATCAGATACACGTATGGTGTGCGAAATGAGTACATACAGAAGTCAGATATGGTGTGTGAATGCAATGTGTCAGATGCGATCTATACATGCAGTGTATTAGTACAGTGTGGGGAAGTGTTCAGTTGAAGTGTCATAGTTTCAGTATATCAGCAGAAATATGATAACCGAAATACAGGAAAACTAAAAAATTACCTGAATACTGTGGGAGCCAAGTATCGACTCCCTCCTCAAGATCATGCCCTCGAATGAGGCCAACATCTCGAGTAACCCCTCGACGTACTCTGTGGAAGGCTACAAATGCAAGTTGAAATGATCAGTGTCTGGAATGAATGGATGTCTAAGTATGTGAGTAAGAATGGAAAAAATGAAAGATGTAGTGCATACTGCTGGCGAGTCAGATGTCCTGACATATCGGTGACCAGAAAATGGAGGCTCAATCGGGATCTGATAAGACTTTCCAGAGTATCGCCAACCTGTCAGCTCGGTCGGAAGCTCTAGTCATCCAAGACTCTGCCTAGTAGGAGGCAATCCTCTGGCCCTGCCCCTTGGTGCTCGGGCCCTGCTCGTCGAAGGGGCATCTACTGCTTAGGCCCTGCTCTTCGAAAGGACATCAGCTGCCCTCTCTATATGAGCACGAATACCTATCAATGGAGGCAAGAAGTATGTCTAGATGTAAGTCGTATATTCCCCATCCTCAAGGAAAAAGTCTCCATCTCCACATCGCATGAAGTCAATGATCTCCTGAGAGAAGAGACTCTCTGTAGCTCGTATGAAAGGCGGAGGTGGTAAGGGAACCGACTGTAATGGCAAACCCAGTGTCTGGTGCATAAAGTGGTCACCTAGGAACCAGGCTCAGCCTACTGGTCCCCCAAGCACGAGCCAATACCGAGAAGCGCCCTAGGAGCCGGCGAACTGAAATCTGACACCCTCTGGCATCATCGTCCAGCGTTTCCATATGATTTGCAAACAGCAAATACATAGATTGATTAGTTGTCATTAGATATGTAATATGAATTAGAGTTGAAAGCAAAAAGAACTGTGAGTTTTAAGTTACCTCCTCACAGTATCGAAATACTGGCGAAAAAATGAAAGGCTCTCTCGGGTCCTCAGTTGACATCTCCCGTCATACCGGTGAGAATATGGCACCCCAAGAGGCATATTGACCTCTGGCTCTGGAGCAAGCGTCAGGAAATAGACGTACACCCATAGTTGCGTAAAAAGAAAGAAGGCGATAGTGAGTATACAATAGATAAACACAGATAATGCGGAAAACAGAGTATGTGTGCAATGTCCAGCAAATGCAGAATGTAGGGAATACAGAAGATAGAGAATGTAGAATACAAGGTGTGTACTACACTGTATAGAAAGTACAAATGCAGAGTAGAAATTAGACTATGTATGTGTGGTGTACGGTGTACGGTGTGTGTAGTGTACAAAAGGTGCAAAGCAGAAAGCACGACAGAGAATGTAAAGCATACCTCTAAGGCTCTCCAATAGCCGCCAACTCTGTTCCTGCTCTTGCAGGAGGTCGAGCTCATATAGCAGTACAGGGTAGCGACGCCAGCGTTGCCCCAGTCGTAATGTCGGGCCTGGGATAAGTCCACCAAATCACTCAGAAGATATAGCCCGACTATGTTCGCCCTGACGGTGAATAAGGTGGTGCCAAAGAGGAACATCTAGAAACCTTGAGCATACTGCTCGGTCTCTTCTTGGGTCGCTGGTGTCGTCCCTCTGTAGTGATCTGCAAACCAGGTGTACTGGACCATCCCTAATCAGAAGATAGGTGGGTGTGCCCCTAACGAATAGGTCCAAGCGGCCTCCCACTCACCCATGTCAGTATCATATGGGATCGGCCGACCTCCTACCTCGATGCCCGTCAGCATGGAAAAATCATACGGGGTCATCGTCATATCCCCGGCAGTAGAGAAATGGAAAGAGTTTGTGGTATCCCACCATCTCTCTACCAGCGCGCCCAGGAGGGTCCTGCTCTCCATGAGGTATGACAGCCCCATGTAGAACAAACCAAACCCTGCCTCATCGATGATCTAGCGGACACCGTCGGAGAGGTCCATGTACCACTCCCTCACTGAGATGGACCTATATCCTTGGGTAAAACGGGTGTCTACTTGTGTTCAGAATGAGCAGAAAAATTACAATGTCTACCTGTGTTTAGAATGAGCAAAAGAAATACAGTGTATACATGTGTTCAGAATAAGCAAATGAAATACAGTGCAAAGATGCGAGCTATGCAAGAAATGTAAAGTACATCACGGAAAATGTAAGAATACAATGCATACCTCAGAGGCACCATGAGACAAGTGACACTCTAGCTCTCACAGCAGGAGATCTGCAGGTGCGCCTTGTGCAAATCCGCTGAAATGACGGACTGTACTGGGCAGTAGTGCATGCGCCTCGGGGCGGTACCTCTCCGGGTCGAAAGGTCGGACTCTAGGCGGTAATGGTATGTACTCAGGCTCTCCCTCCATCGTGAGGAATGTCGTCTGCCATTTTGAAAGAAGAAGAGAAAGTAGGCAAAAATGAGCAAAATAGGCGAAAAATGGCAGAAGTCAACAAAAGTCAACTCTCGGAGAGAGAAAATGAGAGAAAAAGTCAAAGCCTAAGAAAAGGCATCAAACTCAAGACAAACTTGAGGGAAACAAACCTGAAGTGGCGAAAATGGAGAAAAAAGCTCCGAAAACAAATTTCAATCGGTTCAAAACGAAGGAAATCAAGGGGTTTTAGAGAATCAACTTCGCTTGGGGCGTTGGAAAACGCGTGTGAAGCACAGATCTAGGAGGAAAAAGTGTCTAGGGATGTAGAGGAGGTATTTTTGGCACTGTAGGTGTGAGGGAATGTGACTTGGAAAGGTATATTTAAAGATCTCCATGCAAAATGACCAAAATGGCTCGGATTTGCCACAACTTGCCGACCGGCCACTTTTTGTGGCCGACCGACCACCTTAAGTGGCCGACAAACTCCTCAACTGGCCGACACTATCTAAAAGTGGCCGACAGGCTCCCAATGTGCTCTTTGTGCATTTTTATGCTGTATTGTGTCCTTGGCTTTTGAGAAAGTGCAAGAAAAGTTCACTTTTCAGCTCAAAGTGTCTCTGCGGAAGCTTCGAACCATGTCTTCGATGCATGACTCATCGTCAGCCAGCATGAATGAAGTGTATCCTTTTGAAATATATTGTAACTCCTCCGAGAGGTAAATTGGAGGTTGTAACTGAATCAGCTCTATTAAGGCACGTTCTTTTTATCATTACATAGAATGCGCGTTTCTTTATTTGATATTTTGCATCGAACATGCTATTGATGTTCCATTGAATATGCATCGTTATTATTGTGCATAGAATGTGTATGTTGCATTGCATTGCATTACACATGTTCTTTTGTTTGCATAGAATATGCATGTCGCGTTGTATTGCATTGTACATGCCCTTATATTCGCATAGAAAATGTTCATACTTGTTGCATTGAATATGCATTTTGGTGTTGTATAGAATATGCTCTCCTTTGCGCTGCATAGAATATGCTTCTCTTTTGTTTGTTGCATGTTGTGCATGAAACATGCCTCTAACATTGTGTCATGGTTATTCGTTTTGCATAGAACATGTATTCTTATTGTATTGTACCTGTCAAGTTTCTTTCTTATTCAGGCATGATATTGTATGTACGGTTCATTCAAAGTTGGCACAACCAGACGATATTCTATGTACAGTTCATTCAGAGGAACTCAAGGTAAGATCATCCATGTCCTTTGAACCCCTTGTTAGTTAGAAACACTCGGGTACGCCCGATGTTTGTATCACTTCCTTGCTTTCGTTAGAAACATTGGGGCATGTGCCCGGTGTTTATACCACCCTTCCGGTTAGAAGCGTTTGGAACGTTTTACTATGCTTATACCTTTCTTTGGTTAGAAACATTAGGGTGTGTGCCTGTAATAACCCGACACTCGTACATGTTTTCTGGTATACCTTCAGTCCCCTATTCTGTGCATTTATTTGCTTATTGTGAAATTTCTTGTGAAATGAAGTTTGCTTAAGTGAATCTTATGTATATAGATTTGTATCTATCTAATGGGAGGAAAATCTGTTACAATTGAGATATTTAGATCAGAAATTGGAAGCCTTAGAAGCTTAATTATCTGAAATTGACTTTATATATGTGATCAGCATAATTTTTAAGTAATAATAAGCATTTTTTGTAAAAATTTGATTATGAATGATTAAACTGTTTGATTTTCATCTTATTCATCTTATATATAAATGTCAGTGCTCCTTAAACATTTGACTTGGTAATTCTTCCTCAAAATATCTCCTGAGAGAGAGAGTAGAAAGAGGAGAGTTAGAGAAGAAAATGAGAGGTTCACCTAGGGAGGAAAATTGGAGAAATTGGAAGGATTGGTAGAGCTTTGAACCAAGGTATGTAAACTTCACCTTATATAAGCTCTTTCTTGGATTTGAGTAAGCATGTCCTTCATGTGTGAGAACTAGGGTTTATGTTTGAAGCTTTGTGTGTGATAATGGTTTAATTGGAAGGTTGTACGTACCATATGGCTGTCTTGGGGTCTAATTTAAGTTAAATGAAGAACTTTCATCTTGCTTCCTTGTTATTTCATGTGGAGACCCATCTATGTGCTAGGTTATGTGATTAAATGGCTATATTTATATATATGCATATGCATATAAGTTAACCTAAAATAATTGGAACTTTGCAGAGAGTGGCTTGTGTATATGGATTTGAGAGTATTGAAAGCTTGATGAACTTGTGATCTATATTTATGTATTGTTGATCCTTATTCTTGCAATAAACTACTCTATTTTGAGCCTTATACATGCTTACCAAAGTTGGGTTGTGCTTAAAATTCGGACTGCCCAAAATAGGGGCCACGGCCGCACATGCGGAGCACCACCGCACGTGCGGAGGTCATGGATGCACGTGCGAAAAAGAGGAAAAAAAATGGGATTGTATTATGCTTTCTGCTGCTCGTGCGGGGAAGGAGTACCGCACGTGTGGCCCACTTCCGCACGTGCGGAGGGGACTGCCGCACGTGTGGCCCAGACCGAAAAAATTTGCCTGCTTCATTTTGCGTGCTTGATCCTCTGATATTATTAAAAAAAAATTTTGATAATCTTAGAATGGTTGTAAATTCATTCGAAGCGTAATGACTCGGAAAATGATTCAAAAGAAAAAGGAACTAATGTGTGAATTATCTATGTGTGTAGGACACACTTCAGGAGGAACCATCGCTCCGCCACAGCACTGTGAGTAATAGTACCGTAGTTGTACATTTACTTATCGTTAATAATTATTATTATTAACGCTCTATTATTCGCAAGATTGATTACGTTAACATTTACAAATGAATGGAAAATCTATGTACATTTGTACAACTCTGGACTAGTCTGCTCTGATGATATCTGGGCCTATGGCCAATCTGTGGAATCTGTTAGGCCTATGGCCAATCTGTAAAATCTGTTAGGCCTAGGGCCGTTCTGTATATCTCTGGACTTGAAGCCGTTCTATATAAAATCTGGGTCTGAGGCCGTTCTGAAAATATTCACTGAATATGCTCTATGCACCTATATATGTTATAATTCAGGTTTATTTAATGCTTTCTTTAAGTATTATTATTCACTGAGCTTCGCTGACTTTGTGTTATGTCTGTTCTGTAGGTGCTTAGTCTGGAGGTCAGTCCTAGTCCCACCTGGATCACTTGTCTTTTGCTATTACACCACAACCAAACTCTTAGACGAAGCTCATTCATTTTTGTGGAGTCCTTGCAGAGCTTTTGGCTTGATGCACTTATCTTTCGTCTAATGTTGTAAAGCATAATTAACTTCTCTTAACTTAGTCTTGTTGCATCCCCAGGCTCGGGGATGGGTTATATTTGTTTATTTATATATAGCTGTGTGTGTGTTTATTATATGATGCATTATCTGTCATTAAGTGCTTGATCCTGGCATGTTGATATTGACTCAATGGATATTATTCTGTGTTATTTAATGCTTCCGTTCAGGTCCCATATGTTATATATATTGAATTTAATGTCCGTGTCTGAAGTGATCACGCCCAAACTTTTAGGGGCGGGTTGGGCGTGACAGTGCCCGATGTTTATACCTCTCCCTGGTTAGAAGTGTTTGAAACGTGTTCCAACGCTTATACCACCTCTTTGGTTAGAAACATTGGGACGTGTGCCCGATGTTTATACCCTCCTTGGTTAGAAGTGTTTGGAATGTGTTCTGACGATTATACCACCTCTTTGGTTAGAAACATTGGGGCGTGTCCCCGATGTTTATACCATCCCCCTGGTTAGAACCGTTTGAAACGTGTTCCGACGCTTATACCACTCTGTTGCTTTGGTTAGAAACATTAGGGCGTGTTCCCGATGTTTATACCACCCTCCCGGTTAGAAGTATTCAGAATGTGTCCCGATGCTTATACCACCTTGTTTTGGTTAGAAACATTGGGACGTGTTCCGATGTTTATACCACCCTCCGGTGTTTGCACCGCTCTCTTTTCCCTCTCGCGTGTGACGCGTTAGAACGTTTTGGTTAAAAGCATCTGGACGGATTCCAATGCTTATACCGCTCTTTGTTTTGGCTGCATAATAGTTGGATGTGTTTCACTTGTTATCACTGTTCTCTGTGGTTCGAAACCTTAGGGTACCCCCCTAGGTTCACACCATCTCACTCCTCGTATGTGCCACACGTTGGGATCTTGTTTCACGCCCCGGGTGTGCCCGACAGTTGTGTTGTTCTTTGCCTTTCCTGCGTGAGGCGCAGTTAAGCTTGTATAATTTTCTTACATCCTTTCTACATGAAATGTGGTTTTGTTCATGTTTACTTTCTTATGTATGAGTTTGCTGTAACGTTTCTTTGCATAACATTTGCATCTAGTTGTTTTGTAACTTTCTCATTATAGGATCATAAGTTATGTTCTGCATCGTGCATATCATTTGCATCTTGCCTCAGAACTATGTTGGTTTGATTCCACATAAAGGGATACATAGGCAGCCTACAGGCGCAACCGTTCTTTGTTTTGTTTGCTTGTTTGTCTGAGTGTTCGACTTTGTCAAAAATGGGTTGTCTCTGGGTTTTGACATTCACTCCCGTCATTTCATGACTTCCAAGTTCTGTCAAAGAGGGGCAGCTGTAGACACCCCATTTTTGACAGACCTCAAGACTTGGACGTTATCGTTTGTGCACTCGATGATTGTGCTTGTTTTGAGCGCCCGAAGTTCTCGGCGGAATGCCTTATCTTTGAGCCTCTAAAGCCACTTTGTTTTGTGCTTGTTTTTGGGCCAAACCTTGTTGCCTCTTGCCTGGAAAGGGGAGGGGACTTGTCGACCACTTTTTCCTCTTGTCGACCA
Source organism: Camellia sinensis (assembly GCF_004153795.1). Taxonomy (NCBI): domain Eukaryota; kingdom Viridiplantae; phylum Streptophyta; class Magnoliopsida; order Ericales; family Theaceae; genus Camellia; species Camellia sinensis. The sequence goes on along the minus strand of NW_021025360.1, from coordinate 198,550 downwards.
CTTGAAGTGGTCAGTCGGCTAGTTGAAGTGGCCAGTAGGCTACTTAGAGTGGCCGACGGCCACTTAAAGTGCCTGACGGCCATTTGTCCCTTTTTTTAGATATTTGTTTGCCAGCTGTGCCAACTGTTGCTCACTGAAGGCCATCTCCATACACGTGTATAGAGGATGAATACAAGCTCTAAGCTTGATTTTCTATATATAGGGGGGTCTTTCCCCCATTTGGAGGGGTTAGACATTTTAGATCAAATTTCTCCCTCTCTCTCTAGAATTTTTTCTCTCTCTTCTTGTTTTGTGCCTTATAGTTAGAATTCTCTACACATTTGCGCATCAAGTCTTAACCAACTTGGACCTCCTTGGAGCTGAGGTCCCTCGGAGCCTAATTTGAGCTGTTAAAAGGTTGTTTGAGCCTAGAAAGTGCCTGTTTTGTGCTGAGCTTCAAGAGGCATATTACTCACCTTGTAGGCTTAGTTTTAATCACTTGCTTGGCCATCTTTTTATACTGTTTTGGGCCTAGTTTTCAACTACAAAAAGCTCTGCTTTTTTATCCTTAACATGTCGGTTTGAAACCATTTTGTGCTAAGGGGTTGTCTACCCTTCTTGTTGTCTAAATGTAAAGCTTTTTGCACCATCTTTTAGTATATTAGAATCAAACTTTTTGGGCCTTTAAACCACTAAAATTCAGAGTTATTTTAGTAGTGGAAAGTATGTTTTGAAGTTCAAAATGAGAGGGGTTAGCCTTCCCTCCTTGTGTCTCACTTGCATGCCTAGTTAGCATCACATGTTAGCTTGATTTTCTAGCTTGTGTTAACTTAATTTCAGCATGTTTTTGCTATTGATTTGACATGTTTTAGCTCTGTCTAGGGCTGGTTTGGTCACTTGAGGCTTGCTCCATATGCTTATAGTGCAATGGTGCTTGATAGTCTAGTTTGTGCTATGTTTTGGCCTCTTATTCTAGCTATTTTTGGCTTACTTTAAACATGTTTTAAGACTTCTTTTAGGTTGTTTTAGAACTGTTTTGAGGTGTTTGCACTTTTTGAGCTTTGTATTGCATGCCTATAGTGTAATGGCTTCACTAGTTTGGTGATGTAAGGCCTTGTATACCACTTGCATGAGTTGCTTGCATGCTTTAGTGTTGTTTTACATATAATTTTAGAACTTTAAATCTTTACAATCTTCCTCCATGCTTCACTCTTTCATTTGTTTCGAAAGTGGCTTTGAATCCCTTGTTGGCTTGAGTGTGGGATTTTGACCCTCATGCCTAATGGTTTAATTCCTTCGGGAGTTCATTACCAAAAGCATGAGGTCTCTTTCATGCTCAAGGTGCTTGTGGTTTAAGCCTACTCTCAAGTAGAGGACACTCACCTTTTGGACTAATCAATTAAGGAATGGATTGGTAATCTAAAATGAGTAAACAAAATGAACAAAGTAAAAGAGGCAAGATTAAGCATCTTTGTGTTGCATTGCACGAGTTCGGATCAAACGTTAATCCAAACACAAAGAAAAAAATGGGACGTTTCATACTCAAAGTGATGCAACGTGCCATTTTTCTTGGTCACTGACAACCTTGATCATGCATGATAGGGTGGTGGTTATTTTGGTCTTGTTTGTGCATTCATTGACCTTGTACAAGCTTGGTTCTTTAGCCATCATGCATTGAAGATTTGGTTGGTGGCTTGAGAGCCAAGAACTACACTCCTTTGAGCTTGAGAGATGATAAGGAGGGTAGTAGTGCACACATTTCTTGAAAATGCATTGCTTTGCCTCTATTTGCTCTTTGTTGCAGCAAAGACAGAAGTCCAGAAAAGGGAGTAGCCGACCGGCCACCAGTGAATTTTTGCACAAATGTGTTCCCGTGTTGGAGTAGAGGTAATCTGGAAGTTGGTACAATTTTCAGGGATCAAATGGGTGCAAACAGAGGCATCCAATGACAAGGCAAGGTCATTTTCGGGTGGAGCAACCGAGCATGCATGCATCCCTCGCCCTCGAGGCCATTTAATCGTTTTTGTTAGCTTGAGAATAAGTTATACAATTGTTGTAATTAATTAGTTTAATTGGTTTTGTTATATTTAAGCTTGCTTAGAATAGTTAGTTAATTTATTTCAATTATGTTGTAATAATTTGCTTAGAATAAGTTAGTTAATTAGTTTTGGCTTGCAATAGTTAGCTTAATTAGCGTAGCTAGTTAGCTTATTCATTCGGACCCTCCTTCGCGAGGGTATAGTGTTGTAATAAGTGTGCATGCGTATATGCATGTCTTCCAACCCCATGTCTTTTTCCCTTTTATTTAACCGCTTTTGATGGTTAGATTGGGGACATTTTCAATTAGCATACCTTATGCTTGCATGCTTGCATCCATTCATTTGTCTTGCATGCACCGAGGCTCGGCGCATCATTCAAACTGCATTGCAAATTCAATACTTATTTGAATACGTGTTTCAAAGCATGTTATCAAATTGTATCATATGCCATATTAGTAGTCGAGCCTATTAATCGCATTATTGCATGTGTTGCATTAGACACTTAACATAGTTAGGATCATGCATTCTTTCTAACTAACTTATGTTTTGGCTTGGAGTACTCGAGAATTTTTATGCTTTAGCATGCTTGTATGAGTGTGATCGCCATATTACCATATTTCGCATGCTTTCCATAAGGCTATGTGCTTACTTGCTAGTTGCATGAATGCCTGTGGATGAAGGTTTTGTTATTTGAATTGGAACAGTTCAACTAATGTGAGTTTTAAGCCTGCTTTGCGAAGTGGCAAATCATCTTTTAAGCCCATCATGTTTGATGGCAAATCCGCGTTTTAGCCCACTTGAGGGTGGCAAATTCAAACCATTTTCACAAAATAAACATGACTTGACATGTTCCAATTCTTGCGACTAGTCTATACTTGCTTGTGTGCGTCACATAGTAAAGTTAGCTAATAACCGGAATAAGAACACATGAGGTTTATAAAATAACATATCATGATTAGTGGAGGCCGATCCTTTGATTGGGCGAACGGGGGTGCTCATTTCAGGACCTTTCCCTCTTGTACCCAAGTTCTCGAGCTGAGGTAACTTTGGTGATGACGGACACATGGCCTTTGGCACGAGTCAGGGTTTCCTAAATTTCCCAAAAACAAAATATTTAGGTGGCGCCTCTATAATTTGGCAAAGCAGTCTAATTTTGGCATTATTTGATTTAAAATCGATTTTCCAAAATGATTTGTCGGATTAGACTCTTTAGTGTTTATCAATTTCACATTGCACTTTATGAGATTAGATTCAGAACCGTGACAGGAGTCCGAACTGTAGGACCAATTTGAGCTTTCCAAAAGGGGGTGCGAAAAAGTCAAGTCCACAGGGCCCGCAAAAGCTTTTGGCCCACAACTTAGAGCCCAATTCACGATTCAAACACTAAAGTCCAACACCATTGAGAACCCAACGTTGAACCAAGAACCAATGGCATCTAAACACTTGTCAAGAAGGGAACCAGCCACGTAAGCAGACAAAGATCCTGCAGAGTTATTGCACCACACATTAGCCTTTAATGAGGCTCCTACAACATTAAATGCGATAACCCCTTCACATCGGAACGGGCAGGCTCACCGTGAACAATGTAAGCTAGAGTATAGACTTTCGGCCAACATGACAGGTCAGAGTGGACAAGGAAATGATGGACAAAGGATATAAGGAGGCTTCCAAGACACATCAAAGGTTAATTTTTCTATTCTTATTCTCTCACTCTCTCCACACCGTCAATCTCCTCTCTTCTAACTTGATCGTCAGAGGGTCTGTTGGGGGACTCCCGTTCCCCGTTCGACATTTTTGCAAGCACACCGGCGAGCTCAATGACCAGTGAAAGGTGTAGGAAGTGTGGATCTGCCCAACTCGCCCTCCTTTGGATCAGTTACATCATCAGTCGGCACCATCTGTGGGAACGCCACTTCGGGTAATAGTTGTGCTCATTCTTTGCGGAGACCCGTTCCCGATAATTTCTCCCCACCTGTCATCGAGGTGGATGGTTGCAACGATCCATGGCTTCTCAACACAATGTTGTCGATCTCCAACCAGACCCTCCCAACCCAAACAACCCACCTTAGTACTTCATAGAGCTCACCAATAGCATCAACCGCATGGTCGAGGAAAACCAGGCCTTGATCAATGCTTTTCTCCAGCGAAACCTCCCAATACCTCCTCCACCACTGTAAGATATCTCTCCCAATTGAGAACGGACCCCAAGTCATCCTTTCCAACAAGCCCACCTCTCCAACTTAGAGGGTCTGCAAGCCCCACCTCAAGACATAAACCCACCACCTCAGGGTTTACATCCATCAATTCCAGCACCTGCCCCTGAAGGAGAGGCTAGTAGTGTTCAACCCCCACTACACTCTGAAGGGGACAATGTTCCTATTTGGGATGCGGAACTCCAAACCATGAAACTCCAACTTCAAGGAGTCATGCAGAACATACAGAATAAACCCTCTACAATAGCCAACTCCCCGTTTGTCGCCTCCATCAAGGACAAACCCCTACCCCCCAAGTTCAAAATTCCCTCGATCGACTCCTTCGACGATACAATAGATCCGGTTTACCATTTGGAGATCTACAGGACCCTCATGATCCTCCATGCTTTTCCTGACGAGATCATGTATCGGGCTTTCCTCGTGACACTTAAGGGGTCGGCTCGACTATGGTTTAGTCAGCTACCGCCGTATTCTGTCTCTACTTTCTAACACCTAAGTGATTCCTTCCTGAGCCATTTCAGTGGTGCTCAGTGCCAACAGTGTCTGACAACTCAACTACTTAATATCCGACAGATGGAAGGGGAGTCACTATGTAACTTTGTCACCCGTTTTAACACCAAGGCCCTACAGGTGGCGGAAAACGACGACAAGGTTATCCTCACCGCCTTCATGGCCGGTTTACAACCATCCGATTTCTTTTTCTCCCTTTCTAAAAATCCTCCGACCACCATGGCCACCCTCCTTTCCAAAGCCCAAAAATATATGAATGCCGAAGACTCTTTGGCAGCCCGCCAAGATACTACACCTAAAAATCCAACCCCTAAGGATAAAAGAAAGAAATTCGAAACCAAATCCTTCCAATATACACAGCAACCACCTCAATATACTGACCAACTCGCTCGAGCCGACCGACCGACCAGCCCCTACCTAACCGCCTGGTCGGTTCGAGAAATACACCCCCCTCAATGCCCCCATGGAACAAGTCTTGAACCAGATCTAACGAGATTACAACCTAAAAGGGCCCCAACTATCACGGTCTCCCTCAAACTGGCGAGATCAATCCAAGTATTGTCGTTTCCATTAGGACCACGGCCACAACACTGCGGAATGTGTTTACCTTAAAGACCAGGTAGAGGATTTGATACGCTAGGGGTGCCTCAGTCGGTTCATGGTAGACCATCCCCAGCAACGACCAAGGACCGACCCACCGGGGGACCACCGCCGACATACCCTCCCCAATAACCCTCACAACCTACGCGAGACAATGATCGGCCCCCACCACAACCCCGGGCACAAGGCAATCTCATCTCCCTGGTCGGAGAGATCAGAGTCATTGCCGGCGGGCTCGCATGCAGAGGGCCATCTCGTTCAGCCCAGCGAGCTGAACTCAGAAAAATCAGACAAGGCTCTGACAAAGAAGTCATGACATTGGATCGCCCCTTCAAACACCCCAAGCAATGGTCTGAACCCATCACCTTTAAAAAGGCCGACTGCATAGGCATTTGCTACCTCCACGACGACCTCCTCGTTATCTCCGCTCTCCTATCCAATTACAAAGTCAGACGGGTGCTTGTCGACAACGGCAGCTCTTCAGACATCATCTTCCTGAACGCCTATCGCCAACTCAAGGTCAGAGAAGAAAAGTTGTCCCCTCTCCAAACCTCGTTAGCCGGCTTCACTGGCGATCGGGTGACCTCCATAGGCTCCATCGATCTTCCCATCACCATCAAAGAATATCCACGGCAGACCACCAAGCTACTCACTTTTCTCGTCGTCGACTGTCCTTCTGCTTATAACATAATCCTCGGACGCACAGCTCTCAACGCTTTTCAAGCTGTCGCCTCCATATACTATCTAGCCATGAAATTCTCGACCGACCTCAGGGTTGGCACTGTGAGGGGCGAGCAGACGATGGCCAAAGAATGATACGTCGCCTCACTAAAGGAGGTTAAGATGAATGAGGCTATGATCATCAAAGGTCTCGACGTCAGAGACGAGAAAGAGTTAGTTAGAGGGGAACCAGTGGAGGAACTTGTCAAAGTGCCTATTGATCCTACCAACTCAGCCAAAATAGCAAGGATTGGCAGCCAATTATCCTCTCAGGCCAAGGTCGATCTCACAGCTCTCTTAGCTGAGCACAACGATGTCTTTGCCTGGTCCTATTCAAACATGCCAGGTATCGATCCCTCTTTCATCACTCATCATCTCAGTATTGAGTCCTATTTTTGACCTTTTCGACAGAGGCATCGTATTTTTCACCCGAAACGCAGTACCCTCATCGCATCTGAGTTAGACAAACTACTGAAGGCGCGGTTCATCAAAAATGTGGACTACCCCAGGTGGTTGTCCAACGTAGTCTTGGTTCGCAAAAATAAAGGTAAATGGTGACTCTGCATCGACTATTCCGACCTCAATTGGGCTTGCCCCAAAGATAATTATCCCCTCCCGCAGATAGATCTACTGGTTGATGTAACTGCAGGACATCAGATGCTTAGCTTCATGGATGCCTTCTCCGGCTACAGTAAAATCCTGATGCACCGGCCGACCAGGAACACACCTCATTCATCATGGACAAAGGAACTTATCACTATCGTGTTATGCCATTTGGCTTGAAAAATGCTGGAGCCATTTACCAATGCCTAGTTAATGTCGTCTTTCAACACCAGATAGGTCGAAACATGGAAGTCTACGTCGATGACATGCTAGTCAAGAGTAAACTCTCCTCCGATCACTTGGCAAACCTACGAGAGACCTTCAAAACCTTACGCAAATATCAGATGAAGCTGAATCTAGAGAAGTGTGCCTTTGGCGTAGGATCTGGGAAGTTCTTGGGCTTTATGGTTAACCAACGGGGCATTGAGGCTAACCCCGAAAAGATCAAGGCCCTGATAGAAATGCGGTCTCCCAAAACAATCAAGGAGGTTCAACGGCTCACGGACAGAAATGCCGCCCTCAACTACTTTATTTCCTGGGCAACCGACAAGTGTCTTTCATATTTTAAAGTCCTCCGACAGGCGTTCGAATAGAGCACCGAATCTGAGAAGGCTTTTCAACAACTAAAGCAGTGCATGGCCAACCCTCCCCTAATCTCTTAGGCACTGCCAGGCGAAACCCGCTTCCTCTACTTAGCTATGTCGAACACTGCGGTCAATGCTGCCCTCATCAGGAAAGACGGCTCAGTACAACGTCCAGTTTACTACATTAGCCGTGCTCTTAGGGGGGCAGAACAAAACTACCCTCTGCTGGAAAAAAGGGCCCTCGCTTTTTCATAGCCTCCAAACGCCTCCGACCTTATTTCCAAGCTCAGTCCATAGTGATTCTCACTGACCAACTCCTGAAAAAGGTCATGTAATAACCAAAATCATCAGGCAGACTTATGTAATGGTCCATCGAGCTAAGTCAATTTGAAATCTCTTACCAACCTCGAACAACGATCAAAGGTCAGGCTGTCGCCGATTTTATCTTGGAATTCACCAATCTCACTCCGAACATGCCTCATCCGCTTGCGCACTTCACCACTGATTCAGAAGACCCCCACCCTTGGACCCTTAGTGGTTATGGTTCATCCCGCAAAGAGGGTAGTGGAGCCGGTCTAATCCCCACTACCCTAGAGGGTGAGTACTTTAAGTGTGCCCTCCGTTTCCTATTCGATGCAAGCAATAATGAGGCCGAATATGATGCCTTGATAACAAGTCTTCAACTAGCTAGAGACATTGGTGTAAGCCATATTGTAGACACCCCATTTTTGACCGACCTTAAGACTCAGACGTCACCGATTGAGCGCTTGGTGATGTTGCATAATGTGCTTGTTCAGAAGTTTCAGAGTCACGGCCGTGAGCCCTGCCTCCGGACTTCCGAACCCTCTTTTGTACTTTGCCTCGGTTTGTGAACCAGGCTCGGTTTTCTTTGTTTCTTTTCCTGAGGGAAGGGAGAGGTCCCGTAGACCATCTCTCAATGTCCGTAGGCTACATTTGGTGGCCGTAGGCCATTTTTCCCATTTCGGAGTCCGGTTTTCGGTTTTCGGAGCCGTCAGGCCGTGTGCCTCGGTTCGGGACCGCTTAACCATCTCCTATTGCTCCGGTTTCTGGCATACTTCCTATTTTCTCCCTTTTGAGGGACACTGGGGTCTGAGAAACCCACTTCGTGGTCGAATGCCACTTTCGGTGCTTAGCAGCCCATTTTCGAGACCTCGAACTGCGCGTTTTGGCCCCCGAACATTCGTTTTGCATCGGGACCCCGAACTGCGTTTTTTGGCCCCGGAACGTTCGTTTTGCAACGATTTTTGCTCATTTTTGGCAGGTACCTCTGTTTTATCACAAGGAAGGTCACTGAAGGATTGGAGGCCAGCAATTGTTGCAGCAGCCAGTTATCTCTCCTCCGGGGCCCTCCGGCGCCCGTTTTTCCAACTTCCGGGCTAATGTTGAACACCCTAGGGGTAGTGTTGCCAACTTTCAACCACATATCTGTGATCTACACACATGGGAGGCCCCTAAAAGTTGGTGGCCGGCCATTAATGTTGCTTGACCCTTTTGAACCCCTCTTTCCGAGCCAATGTTGAACACCTTGGGCCCACATTCTTGAACTTTGAACCACATATTTGTGATGTACACACATGAGAGGACCCTAAAAATTGGTGGCCGGCCAATAATTCCACCTGACCCTTTTGACCCCCTCCTTCCGGGCTAATGTTGAACCCCTTGGACCCACTTTCTTGGACTTTTAACCACAGGGTTTGTGTTGTACACAAAATAGGAGGCACCATCAGTTGGTGGCCGGCCACTAAATCAGATTGACCCTTTTGACCCCTAGCCGGCCGCCACCTGCAGCAAAGATACCTGCCGCCGAATGATCCTCACACTGTTCACTTTATAGCTGGATGGCTTTATCCCCCAGAAAATATCTTTATCCGGGGGATATTTTGTGGGGGAAAGTTTGTCTCCTTTTCCCCCACCTTTACACCCCCTTTTTTGCCCTTATAACCAGCATTCCATATCATCATTTGGGGTTAGAAAAATTTGTCTTCAAGCTTCCATACACAAATCCCTCTCTATACTTCTCATTTCCTTGAAAACTTCTAAGTCCCTAATCACCATTTCTTCTACACCACCAAGCTCTACCATCACCACTTCATTTCCAGCAACAAGGAGGGCTTCTCAAAGGCTAAAGGAGCTGCCAATTGATCCAAGAAGCAACAAAAGCTTTAGTCTTCAAGGGTGAGTGATATTTCTCCTCTTTGACCATTTTTCTTGATCCATTTGTAAGCCCCACATGCTTTTTGTTTCAAGCTCCGGCCCTAACTGAAAGTGGCCTTCTTTTGAGCTCATTTTCATTCTTCATTAAGGGTTCAACCCTGTTTGAGCCCTCCATGATGCACTTGCGTCATTGATCCTCTTATATGTCATAATCTTGCATGCTATTTTTGGCCCATGAGTAATCTGTTTTTGAGCCTGTTGTAAACTGATATTAGGCTTATTTTGAGCCCTCTTATATGTCATAATCTTGCATGCTATTTTTGGCCCATGAGTAATCTGTTTTTGAGCCTGTTGTAAACTGTTATTAGACTTATTTTGAGCCCCTCTTCAACATTGAAGAAGGGCTCAACACCATTTGGGACTTCCATGTTATACTTACCTTTATACACCCTTTTTAGTCCCATTTTTGCATGCTATGGCAGCCTGCCATGCTTTCGTTTTTGGCCATTTTACAGTTCTGAAAAAGTGCTTATTTTAGTCCATTCTTCATGTTTCATTTGGGTCCTTTCATGGTTTGGGACCTCCATATGCCACTTCATGTTATATCTCTCACTTGGTCCGTTTTCTTGCATGTTTTGTTAGCCTACCATGCTTTTGTTTCTGGTCATTTTATAGTTCTAGAAATAGTCTTGTTTTGGCCCATTCTACATGTTTCATTAAGGGTCTTTGGCCGTTTATGGATTATTTTGCATACCTCATGTTATAGCCTCTTTTGAGCCTTATTTTGCATTGCATTTCTAGCATGTTTTTATACTGTTTTGGCCATTTTACAGCTCTGGAAATATGCTTATTTTTGGTCCCTCTTCAATGTTGTAGAAGGGAATTTTTCAGTTTGAGCATTGTATATACCACTTGCCTCTTTGGCCACCTTTTGGTCCGTTTTCTTGCATAAAAGCTTAGCCTTATCTATGTTTGTTTTTGAGGATTTTACAGTTCTGTAAATGTGCATATTTTTGGCCCCTCTTCAATATTGTAGAAGGGCCCGAACCTGTTCGAGGACAGTAGCTATGAGTTACTCATTCAACTATGCTCGTATCTGTTCAGATAGAATCAGGCTGAGATGCTGTCTGTTTTTCCTTTTGAGGTTCAGGAGAGTCGGAGAGTTGATACAGAATAGCCAGTGTTCCCCCTTGCTGAGGCAGGACCTATGACGACGCAGAATTCTGAAGAGTTCGTAGTTATGACGACTGCATTAGATCAAGGGATCACTATGCAAAGTGAGACCAACATTGATATGCCACATCCACCCAGGTCGCCTGTTGTGCACCCGGTCTGGGCCCCCCAGTTGTATCAGGCTCGTGAGCCCACCACTCTCCGTCTGGGATCCTTGCGTGTTGCCTCGTGTTTCCCACTCCACTGGGCCCGATCACTACTCCCTGCTTCTCCACTACAGCATATGGTGGACCTCCAAATCGGAACATCACAGTGGCCTTCCGCTTCAGCTCCTTATTTTCCTGCTTTCAGCACACTTATCTCTGCTCGCGCATCCTTATACATGCGTTGGAGCAGAGCCAGTTGGGCGTTTAAATGTTGCACCTCATTTGTCCTACTCTGCAGCCGGTTCGACAGTTTGTGACCGCCGTCGTGGTTTCCACACATGACTTCAAAGTATACTGATTGGCCTCCACATCCGACTGCACTGCCATTCTTTGCTCCACAGACCGCATCGAAAGTTCAACGGAGCAAACTCCGGGGCGCTTGGTTGAGATTCCAGTGCCACCGCACCAGTTATCTCTCTTGTTGACTCATTGAGGTCGGGAAAGAGAGTGAGTAGACCACGGGATGAAAGATGCCGTATTCTGGGTAGCTGAACGGGAAGAAGGGCCATTGTTCAGATGTTTCAGAGAAGGGTTGGATACAAAGTCTTTACCGAGTGTTTCAGAATGACAATGTTCAGAGAGTTTCAGACTGGTTTCCACAGCCTCCGCGTTGGTTTATATCGACCTGACGAAGAGGCCGACACGCGCACTGTCGATCACGTGCATCGCCGCGTGTCTGGCGCGCCTTTTGATGGCTCGTCTTTTGATGAATTGGGCACGCCTTTTGATGGCACGCCTTTCGACAGATTGGGCACACCTTTTGAGGGTGCCACTTTTACAACGGTCCGACATAACCCCATAAACTGTCCCGACATTGATTCCGGTTAGCTCCTTCATGGGTCCGACAAGACTCAGTAAACTGTCCCGAAATTGATTCCGGTTAGCTCCTTCATGGGTCCGACAAGACTCTGTAAACTATCCCGACATTGATTCGCGTTAGTTTCTACAAGGGTCCAGCAAGACTCCGTAAACTGTCACAACAACTGTCACAACATTGTCTCCTACAACGGTCCGACATGACCCCATAAACTGTCTTCTACATCGGTTGACACGACCATACAGTGTCTCCTACCCTTTTTTATTTTTATGTATTTTCTTGTTTTGTTCCTCTCTTCAAACTCAAGTTGGTTAGTTTCTATCCTCCTTGAGTTTGCGGGGGGCC
>NW_021025360.1:173098-183531 GCF_004153795.1 Camellia sinensis | reverse complement strand
TTTGTTAGAATTTACCATCACCTACCACCAACACCACCTCACCTACTCCACTAAACCTAACCCACTACACCACTACCACCATCCACTACACCTACATCTATATAAGGAACCATTTGTAATAGACAGAACAACACATTAAAATCAATCAATAATACAATTCTCTATTTCTCTTTATAGATTGAATTTTTAACACTAGCAATCAATTGGAACTTAAAATGGTTAAATTGGTTGAGTAAATTCAGATACCGATTACTGTGGTTTGTTAAATATATATATATATATATTTAAAAAATTAAAAAAAGAGAAAAAGTGAGAAACTTTGTATTGCATTAGTTTCTGATATTGGGTTTCGTTACTGACAAGAAAATGTCTCTGATTGTCTCAGATTTGAAGTGTATTGAGATGGAAATTGAGAGGGCTCGCTCAATGTCCCCGGGAAAATTTTCTCATGACAAGAACAGACCTGAGTGCTTGTTAGAAATGGTAGTGCTAACATTTCTGTTGCTGTGATGGTATTGTTGTAATTTGAGTATTTGACAAGATTCTATCCTAAAACCCTTTAACTGTATCAGCCAATATGGGGTGCAGTGCATTGCAATATTCATCTAATTGGTTAGTTTCTTAAGCTTAAAATATTATCTTTAATTAAGATTTGACAAATAGTTGATGGCAGTTACTACTTATACCATATGGTATGGCTGTTTTCTATTGAATCACACACTGCAAAAACCCTGGTACTGTTTAAGCTTTAAACTCATGAGTTTTGGAAATGTTTTATTGAAATTGTGGTTGATTTGATTCATTTAATAGCTGGTTAACACTGAAGACGTCCACTTCTTGGCTTTTCTATGTGTTTGGTATTAGTTACTATTAAACTTTTTTGAAAAGAGTTACCGTTAGACTATAACCATTTCAATCTTGAAAAATGTTTATCATCACAAAAAGCAAAGGCCATAGTGAATTATGGATAATTTCACTGAAAAAGGGTTTATATATATACACACACATTCAGAAAGAAGCCAAAATGATTGAAAGGTGTTGATTGTGATGTTTTGCTCTGTTGGCATTAATTGTGGGCATCTCAAGAGTCACAGTGGTACCATAAGATCCATATATGCATGTACTTCCTGTTGTTTGCATTATTAATTGGATTGATTGTTTGATTCAGGGCAGTGTTTCAGTTAGATCAAAATTACAAAGTTATTTGCTTTATTTAACTAAACCTTTTGTGTGTATTTTTCTTTCTCAGGGCCTTCAAGTAAGTTAGCCCATGCTTGACTTGTTAATTACCCTCGTTGTTGAGAATAGGAAAATATATCCACCCATCATGTTCAATGTCTCCTCTTTCACTCAGACCTGAAGAAAGGAGATCTTGGGGTTTGATGGTCCTAAAATGACATTCTATCTAAATTCTTATTTCTCATGCTTGATAGTGTCTGTCTTTTTCTACCAAATATCATTTAAGGGCTTTCCAGTATGAATTTGGTCTAGCTGTTCAAAGACATGTTTGGTACACATGGCATGTGTGATGAGTATATATGTATTTTCCTTGTTAATAGTATCTGATTGGTGAATTTTTGAATGAAAATATTATGTTGTGCATAAGTCGATACTTTTTTTTTTTTTTTACTGGTCAAGATGAGCTATGCATGCAAGTGTTGATCTTATTCTGGACTTTGTGATCTTATTTATGTGATGATCATTGAATTACATGCTAAATTTCAGTTGGTATTTATTGACTCATGCCTGTTTTAATTTGTTCAAATTCAATATTGTAGATAAAGAATCATCCATTAACTATAGCAGGCAGTGGAAAAGATGTTCGCCATTTTGAATTTGAGCCTGTTTCATCTGTAAGTGAAAAGCATTCTCTTGATCCTCAAATCAAGTCAATTCTGTCTAGTTTATAATTTATCAATCAATTCATTAATGAAATTAAAATGTAACCTGATTCTTCTTTGTAGTTTGACTTTTAACCTATTCTTTCAGATTATTGAATATGAAGTTGGCGATGTTCTTGAGATTCTCCCTGGTCAAAGTCCTGCTGCAATTGATGCTTTCATACAGCGTTGTAATTTGAACCCTGAAACATACATCACAGTATGTAGTTCTCCTGCATGTCAATTGCTTGTAGAGCATTCCTTCTCTTCTTTTTTTTGATCGGCGAAAGTCAGTGGTTAGTTGTTAGATTAATACTTTTGGGGAGTTGGAACTCACTACCATACCCTTGCAAGAAAATCTTGCCTTCCATTCCATTCCACTCCTAAGTGTGGAACTCAAGACCTCCCCCTTAGGAGAGACTTGGTGGCCAAAGGGCTAGCCAACTAGGCTAGAGCCCCTTGGTTCATTCCTTCTATTTCAAGTAGATACACACATTGTGTAGATGCATATGCATTTGTACTACTGCTGAGGTGGTTGGCCATGTGAAAGGAACACATATTTGGTACTATGACATTCTGAATTTGGGATTGTTAATTATAGTTGCAATGGCCTATGAAATTTATAGAAAATATGACCTTGTGTAAAATGGAATGGCAGAATGGCATTTATGGTAGCCAACCCCATACAGTCGGCTAATGCTTTGTGGAATTGAAGCAAATGACAAGCCTTTTTGTAAACCCTCTTTCTGTCCCATGAAATGGCGTCTTGAACTCTCTCCCTTTTTTTATGCACTTGATGCATCTGGATACTATTTAGCCTGTCATTTGCTTTTTCCATTTATGCTTAAGTTATGCTAATATTATAGGTAATGTGTTAGCTGCATTTTAATTTCAATTTACTTTCATTAGTGATGGGCGAAAATATTTTTTACATCAATATATATGTGTTTGTGTATACGTATATAAATATATCTATTTCAGGTTCATCCCAGGGGTGCAGAGAATCACCTTCTTGATTCAAAGGTCCCCATCAAATTAAAAACTTTCGTGGAGTTGACGATGGATGTTGCATCAGCCTCCCCCCGGCGCTATTTCTTTGAGGTTAAAAATTGTCTTCGTCAAATTATTTCATGTTTCTATCGCTAATTTTCTCAACTCTCAAGTAATCTTTTGAGCTTATGTAACTTCACTTGTTTTGGTTCCTATGCTTGCTTGTCATATGGTTGAGTATTTATCTATTTTGTTATCAAGTCAATAGGCAATGGATTGAAACAGAAATTATTACCCAGTTATTTATTTAATTTTTACTCTAATTGGCCTTGATATGCTGTTTTTTCATAAACGAGTTAAGTTTAGAAGCTTCATTGGGATGAACAGTTGTATTTGATAATATGAAATGTGTTCTCAACCCTGGATATTGCCATTTAATGCTGTGATAATCTTTGTTCAGTCTACATTTATGTATAATGTTGTTTATTGCAGTCAACGCAGAATATATCAGAAATTGTTGTGATGTGACATATGAAGTTGATTCTTCCTAGGTTATCTGATTTTGGTTGCTTCATTTAGCTGCTGCAAATCCAATGTATTTTCTCCCATGTTCCATCCCATTTGAAAAATAAATTATTAACCTATATTGTTTCAATTTTAATAATGTTCTTCATCTAATTTCCAAAATCTATGCTTAAATTATCACAGCCTTTACTAACGGTTTCCTTTATCTCCTATGATATCTAATTACTGACAGGTCTAGTTTATTATTTGTTCTAAGATGCTCTGGTACCATAATACTGTAACACTTGGTTTTCTTCCTGGGTATTTTGGACAAATGGTCAAAGATTTTATTGTTAAATGAAAATGGATACTTAAAGGCGCCGTAAAATGGTCACGCTTGGTTCTAGCCTTTATCAGAGACGAATTTAGGATTTTTGAGCTTTAGGGGGGCGAAAACACATTTTTATTGAAAATAATTGTTATAAAATTTTAAATTTTGATTTATACTAGCACAAAAAAAATGAATAATATTATTAATAATCGGACATTACTTGTCAACATAATTGATAACGAAAATATAATTGGAGATAAGTAAAGTGTGATTTATAAAAGAAGAAAAAAAAACATAAATGGCATATGAACTAAAAACAAGAATAGCAACAAATAAAAGGGGATTTTTTTTTAAGGTTCTTGATATTAAGATGTTATAAGATAAAGGACATATAATATTTTCATAGTAGTGAAGGTCCCTCAACATTTTTATAGAGAAAATTCGACTCAGAGAATCTTTGCTCGATTCAGAGAAATTTCACCTCAACTCAAAGAAGTTTCAATTTTTTTTTTGGGTAAGTATAAGTTTCAATTTTCATAAAGAAATTTCGAAATTTCTCTTTGAAATCAGAGAAATTACTTTGTGAAAATTGAAATTTCTCTAAATCGGGTGAAATTTTTCTGAGTTGGGCAAAATTTCTGAGTCGAATTTTCTCTGTGAAAATGTTGAGAGATCTTAGCTAATAAAAAAAATATCTTGGACCTCTCCTAATGTAAATAATTTGGAGGGTGTGACCTATTGAAATTTTGGGGATGCGAATTTGAAATTATCTTACTAATTACAACTATAATATATATAGCTTTTAAAAATTTTGGAGGTGCGACCGCTTGCACCCACCCGCAACCCCCTAGATCCATCCTTGGCCTTTATAGTGTATAAGTCATCCCAATGCATCCCTAACTATAATAATGCTGTTGTGTATGTTCTGGCTAGATGTCTTAATTTTTGTAGATCTGCTGTTGTAGCCAGGTGGATCTCGGACATTGGAAATTTTGGCTGTAATAGGCTTATTTGTGAAAGAAATTCAAGCTTTCTTATCTACCTTGAAAGCAAATTACTTCACACCTTTTAATTTTTTAAGAAAAGGATTGAGGAAATTGAGTTCCACTTTCTTTGCTATCTGAGTTTTTACCTACCTGCTTTCTCCTAAAAAATGCACAATGTTAGGATGCACTGAAGTGATGAAGCATTCTGGTATCTTCAGGTCATGAGTTACTTTGCCAGTGCTCAACATGAAAAGGAAAAGCTTCAATATTTTGCCTCTCCTGAAGGAAGAGATGATTTATACCAATACAACCAGAAGGAAGGAAGAACTGTTTTGGAGGTATACAATTCTGATCTTCCTCTTAGCATCTGAGATTATTATATTTTCTGCTTTGTGCATTCCTATTTCCCTTTATTATTATTATTTTTTTTTGTGTGTGTGTGTAGAAAAAAAGTTTTGTGCATCATATTATTAACATATGTCCATGCTTTCTGACTTCAAGAAGTCAATATTTGTTACCATTCTATTGAATCTACACTAACAGTTAGGATGTTTAATAGTATTAGTTATGAAGGCTTGCCTATCAAAACATAAATACATACATATGTGTATGTATATATATACTATATGCATATTTGTGTATATATAAGTGTTATTCTAAAATTGTATATTGGTCCTATATTTCTTTAAGTGAACTGACAGATTTTTTTCCCCATTTCAAATGTTTGTTAACTAAAATATGAGTGTTAGCATTTAAGAAAGTTGCCATAGGTCATTGACAAATTAGAAATATTTTATTTTGTTATAGTTATGAGCTTTGAGTTTGCAGATCACACCTTGGCGATATTCCTATCTAGACAGGAAACACTAGGATAGTCTGCATGCTTTAGTCATTATCGTGGCGGAAGGTGCATCAGATAAGCTGATTTAGCAAATCCTGTTCAATTGGCTTTTAAGAAAAATCCTTGCAGATTTGGTGCTAGCTTTATCGCATCCAAACCTGAGCGATACAAATGATCCTGAAAATTTTTCATCTTGGTAAATTGATTTCCTTTTTTTACTGTAGGTATTAGAGGATTTCCCTTCTGTGCAAATGCCATTTGGATGGCTAGTGCAGCTAGTTCCTCCATTAAAAACAAGGGCATTTTCAATTTCTTCTTCTCAGTCAGCTCATCCCAATCAAGTACACTTGACTGTTAGTGTGGTATCATGGACAACACCTTTCAAGAGGAAGCGAACTGGTCTCTGTTCAGCATGGCTAGCTGGACTTGATCCTAAAAAAAGTACGGTTATTGATGTCAAGAAGTGATATTTATTTATATTTATATCTATATATATATATATGTGTGAGGAAATTATACTAGTAGCTCTCATTTTGGTTCTTGTATTTCTAATTGCTTCAAATTTACCCTTAAATTTTTTTACATTGTGTCAATTTAGTTTAATTAATTATGCCTTATTAGAACTTGGACTAAAATCAGATAGAAAAATACTCCATTCACTGTCCAATTTGAAATGGTCCATTCCCTTTTGAATTGATGGCTTTGGAAAGCTTGAGGGCTGCTGTGAAGACCACTAATAAGCTTAATATTAGTGGAAATCATTTTCCCGACTAAAGTCTTACCAATATCACCATAATGCCACCTTCGTTCCACCACCACCAACATAGGAAAAAGTTTTTCGTACAAAATGTTTTCCACACAAACAAACTGAGCATAAATGATTATAGATCAAGAATGTAACAAACTTCAATTAATTTTGCTCCCCCCTCTTCCAACAAAAAAAACCATATATATAGACATACAGCACAAAGGTTATTAGTGGTCTTCACAGCAGCCCTCAAGTTTTCCAAAGTCTCTTGGTGATACTTAGGATCAACCATTTTGAATTGATGGCTTTTGAAATGGTCCATTCCTTTTTGAAAAATAGTCCATTCACTGTCCAATTTGAAATGGTCCATATCCATTTTGCCCTTGATTTCTGTCCAATTTGTTAATTGGACTAAATTGACACGGTTTGAAAAACTATAGGGATATTGGTACAATTAGAACCACAGTGACTAAATTGACACGAGGAAAATTACAAGGGCCACAGGTATAAATTTCAAATTAGGTTCCAATGAAGCAAATGTATTTGTCATCTCCTTCAGTTGATATATTTAACCATGTATCCCATTCAAGCAGGAGTCAATATACCAGCATGGTTTCATAAAGGTTCCCTCCCTCCCCCACAGCCATCATTTCCACTCATTCTCATTGGTCCTGGAACTGGTTGTGCACCTTTTCGAGGGTTTGTAGAGGAAAGAGCCTTACAAAGTAAATCTGGTTCTACTGCTCCCGTTCTTTTCTTCTTTGGTTGCCGAAATGAGGATAATGACTTTTTATACAAAGATTTTTGGTTCTCTCATACACAAAATGGTGGAATACTTTCAGAAGATGGGGGTGGAGGCTTTTATGTTGCCTTTTCTAGAGACCAGCCAACCAAGGTATATGTGCAACATAAGATGCGGGAACATAGCAAGAGGGTGTGGAGTTTGCTGAACGATGGCGCTGCCATCTATGTTGCAGGCTCTTCAATAAAAATGCCCACAGATGTATTCTCAGCCTTCGAGGAAATAATATCAAAAGAAAGTGGGGTTCCAAGGGAAGCTGCTGTCAGGTGGCTTAGAGCTCTGGAAAAGGCTGGTAAGTACCATGTTGAAGCTTGGTCTTGAGCTCTGTTTAGCTTTTGTTTCCAGTGGTCATTTTGAGTCTATGAAAAGACAAAACCACTCTTGTTGTGAAGGTTCAAATAAATTTCAAATTCGGTAATTTTTATTCCATTTGATTGTGAAGAAAACTATTGAAACATTGGAACAAGTTTACTGTGGCATATTGGCCCAACGGTAATGTCATGGTGTGGGCTCAAGTCATAGAAACCACCTCTTAAAAAATAGGGGCAAGGTTACTATCTTTGCTATGTTGAGACTGCTTCAGCGGGAACTGTGTACTGGTTCTCCTTTTTTATAGGTGAAATTGTAATGTTAGGAAATTATTATCCCCATGCAGAAGGCTTAGCTTATTTTCATGGAACTGAATTTTGAATTAGGATTGTCAATGTGCTTAGGGTGGGGTTTTTATGATATGCCATGCACAATGAATTGTTTTCATAAATGAATTTAATGACCTTGTGGTGATGTGAAGTGTTTCTTTTTTGAGGTAAGTGATGTGAAGTTGATTGTAATAGACTTGGATCTTTGCACAGGAGTTGTAACTGAAAATTTAATCACAGGATAAAAAAATCTTGGAATTTATTCATCAGCCTTTATGAGGCTTGGTAGCTGATTCCAATTTCTCATATTTTCTCATTCTAACATGCATATATATTGAGTATTAATTTGCTTTGTGAAGAACTTGAATTGTCCACTGCTTCAATCAATCAATTAAAATGGTCATTTATTCATTTTATTTTTTTTTAAAAGTGATCATAATGACAAAATATTGTAAGTCTGTTCATAATTGAATGCGCCAAGTTTTCTTGAGTGCAAACTACTGCAAGTCCATTCATAAAATTTGAAGAAAGAACTCTTTTTTATGAAAAACAGAGAAGGTAAATTATATTGATTACTCTTCAGATTCTTTGGGAAGGTAAATCTTTTTTCAAAAACTCTTCAGATTAATTATCTAAAAATTTCGTCGACAAATGTTATGGTAGTTTAGGTCATATCTAAGAGTTTTTGAACTAATAAGTCTTATTTAGTAAAATTGAGAATATTATACTTTGTTTGGCTCTGGTTCTCTAAAAACAGTTTTCAAAAAATTTTACTTTTTTGTTTTTCGTATTTTAACGTTTTCAATGAATTTTTTTAATATTTTAAGCAATTTTTTTTAATTGTTAGACACACTTAACATAAATACACTTAAAAAGTATAATATTAATGAAAAAAATCTTTAAAAAATACACTAAATACCAAAAAATATATTAAAAATACGAATATTCAGTACATTTTTCATATTTTTGTGTATTTGTTAATTTTTAAAAATGTTTTTTTACAAATATTTTACTATTTAGATACATTTAAGTAAAATGCATCTAAAAAAGTAAAAAAATTGCTTAAAATTTTAAAAATATTTACTAAAAACAAAAAATTCAATTTTCAAAAAACTGAAACCAAACACACTAATTAATTTTTTTTTTCTAATTTTTAAAATTAAGAGCATTATCAATTTTATATAGTAATGTTCTAGATAATTGTTTTACTAACTGATGAAAAAAATAGAGCATGAGATTAAATATTTTTATCATTCTACTTATTAGTTTGGTCAACTATCTAATAAAATCGAGAATATTATCAGTTTTTTTTTTTTTTTTTTTTTTTTTTTTTTTTTTTTTCAGTTTTAAGACAAGAACATTATCAGTTTTTTCAATTTAAAGTTTTTTTTTTTTTGCACCTCAGTGTTTTTATCATTCTCTTTTTATAAATACAAATTTTTCAGTTTTTCACCAAAAAAATTCAATTTTTTCAACCAAAAAAAAAAAAAATTTGTGCATAAATTTTTTTTTTAGTTTTTTCCAATTTGAAAGTTGATGTTTTAAAGTTTTGAAAATCAAAATAAATGTCAAATCATCATGTTCTTTTATAGATAATTACAAATGATGAACAATTATTGTTTATAGGATAATTCTGACTATTAAAAATTTAATTAGTACTTAAAGTCCAAAAAATCTTAATTAGGACTTAACGGAATATAAGTTTATAAATTATGATTTGTGTGTAAATGCCACTAAATATATTATAAGTTTGATATAATTATATTAATTTCTTTTCTATTCGCGTTAGACTAAAAGGATTAAAATTAATATAAATGATTAAATCTCTATAAAAAGGATAATAATATTATTTTTTCATTCATATCATTAACAAGCTATGAATAAGTGTTGTGTGAATAAAAATTTGAAAAAAATTTAGTGTAATTATACTAAATATGTGTACCTTCATATATTTTTTGCAAATTTAAAAAAAATTAGTGTAATTTACAAAAGATTAATGATTCATTCATTGAATTTGTTTATCTCGAAGTCGGTCGAATGAGTTTTTTTTGGGAAAGAGAATCGCACACGATTGGAAAGAAATTTAGTGTAATTGTACTAAATTTGTGGACCATATATTTTTTACAAATTAAAAGAGACATTAGTGTAATTTAAAAAGATTAATAATTCATTTACTGAATTTATTTAGCCTAAATCCACTCGAATGAGTTTTTTTTCAGGAAAAGAATCGTGCACGGAAACTCTTTCTTAGTAGAGATTCACGCTAAATAATTTGGTGAATGTTGTTTACAAAACGATAATATAAATTAATAATAATGATAATGAATTCTATCTTAACAAAAACCAAAAACAAAAAAATACAAATTGATTGAGAGATTCGGAACGACGTCGTTTTATTCACCTTCTTATCCTTCTTTTTTCACCAAGTGAAAGCCCGACTGTGACGCCCCTCCCTCCCTTGTGAGGTCTCTCTCTCTCTCTCTAGAGAGCTTCCACGATGCTGTCATGAGGATTAAACCGAGTGTGAGTTGTACTGGCTCTTTCAAAACCTACACATTTACATATCCCTCTCCGAACCCAATTGCTAAAATTCTCGTCATTAATTCAATCTTGGCGACTCCAAAGGTCTATCTCATTCAATCACCGACGACGCTTTCTAATCTCAAATTCAATCGCCGCGCGATAATAACACCAAGCTCTCTGCTTCTTCGCA
>NW_021025360.1:134759-157156 GCF_004153795.1 Camellia sinensis | reverse complement strand
ATAAAGCAAGTAAAGCATGCTCCACACTCACACACCCAAGGCTAACAAGCCAAAATGCAAGGTGGCTATACTAAGCATGTTATGGTCGACCAAAACAACCAAAAACAGACCTTAAACAAGGCAAAACAAGTGCGAAGGCTTCACAAAGCTAGGCCAAAAGCATGCTTGAACAAGGGTTAAAACCTAGATGCATGTTAAGGCTACAATATGGCATTACAAGACATGTATGCTAAACAAGCAAGGTGTGTCCAAACCAACTAAAAACAGAGGCATATTATGACATAATAAGCATGAAAATCAGCTAAGGCATGGCCAACACACACTTAGACTAGATGCTCCCTCAAGAGGCAAAAATGGCCCTTTTCAAGGACAACAAGGAGAGGGGGTGACCCTCTCCTTCTTAGGACCTCAAGGCACCATCCTCACCTCTGAAATCCCTCAAGCTTTCAGTGGTGAGGAGGCCCAAACACAATGGTCCTGGAGCTCAACCAAAATGGCACAAAATGGAGCCTTTCAAGGCTTGAGAGGGGTCAAACCACCCCAAAGCTTAAATCAACCTTAACCAACTATTTAGAGCACTAAAAATCAGAACTTTTATATGTTATACACAAAGCTCAAAAACAGATGCAAGGTAGGCAAAAATGCAATGCAAAAATGGGGAATAAAGGGACAAGTTTCTTACCCTTGTAGACCCTCTTCACCAATGGTGAACCAGCTGGTTCTTCAAGCTCAAACCAGCTCCACAACTCCAAAAACAACCCTCAAGGGCCTCAGCTCCAAGAAAAGGTGTGATGGTGGGTGTTTGTGTGCAAAACTAAGGCAAAAACACTCACAAAACAAAGAGAGAGAGAGAGAGAGATAGAGATGGATGACGTATGAACCCTAACCCTAAAACTCAAAACCCTCTGAAAATGTTGTCTAAGTTGTCTAACCCTTAAAAGATGGAGAGGAGGCCTCCTCTTATAGAGCTTCAATCTTGTAAACTTACAAGACAAGCTAGCTAAGGGGGAAATCCCTCCATACACATCCAAGTGCATGTCAGCTGCATGAAAATATCTGGAAAAGTAGATACACAGTAGTCGGCCGGCCAAAAGTGAAATTGACCAAAAAAAGATAGCCGGCCGGCCATCTATAGTGCCAGCCGGCCAAACATTTGGCCGGTGGCAACAAAACACAGCCGGTGGCCTCAAGCCATGGCCGATGAAGTGTGGTGATGGCCCACAAGCCATTCCCTGCCCCTTTAAGGCAAAACACAAGTGTTTGGTGCAAAACCAAACACAAAACAGTCGAGTCGAGGGATCCTGAGGCAAGGCGCGTATCCAAGACCTCCGGGAACTCAAGACGAACACAAACATGGAAGATCACCGAGTGTTCAAGCGGTGACGTCCAAGTCTTGAGGACGGTCAAAAATGGGGTGTCTACACCTGTGTTCAGAATGAGCAGAAGAAATACAGTGTATACATGTGTTCAGAATAAGCAGATGAAATACAGTGCAAAGATGCGAGCTATGCAGGAAATGTAAAGTACATCACGGAAAATGTAAGAATACAATGCATACCTCAGAGGCACCATGAGACAAGTGAGACTTTAGCTCTCACAGCAGGAGATCTGTAGGTGCGCCTCGTGCAAATCCATTGAAATGACGGATTGTACTGGGCGGTAGTGCATGCGCCTTGGGGCGGTACCTCTCCGGGTCGAAAGGTCGAACTCTAGGTGGTAATGGTATGTACTTAGGCTCTCTCTCCATCGTGAGGAATGTCGTCTGCCATTTGGAAAGAAGAAGAGAAAGTAGGCAAAAATGAGCAAAATAGGCGAAAAATGGCAGAAGTCAACAAAAGTCAACTCTCGGAGAGAGAAAATTAGAGAAAAAGTCAAAGCCTGAGAAAAGGCATCAAACTCAAGACAAACTTGAGGGAAACAAACCTGAAGTGGCAAAAATGGAGAAAAAAGCTCCGAAAACAAATTTCAATTGGTTCAAAACGAAGGAAATCAAGGGGTTTTAGCCAATCAACTTCACTTGGGGCGTTGGAAAACGCGTGTGAAGCATGGATCTAGGAGGAAAAAGTGTCTAGGGATGTAGAGGAGGTATTTTCGGCACTGTAGGTGTGAGGGAATGTGACTTGGAAAGGTATATTTAAAGATCTCCATGCAAAAAGACCAAAATGGCTCGGATTTGCCACAACTTGCCGACCGGCCACTTTTTGTGGCCGACCGACCACCTTAAGTGGCCGACAAACTCCTCAACTGGCCGACACTATCTAAAAGTGGCCGACAGGCTCCCAATGTGCTCTTTGTGCATTTTTATGCTGTATTGTGTCCTTGGCTTTTGAGAAAGTGCAAGAAAAGTTCACTTTTCAGCTCAAAGTGTCTCTGCGGAAGCTTCGAACCATGTCTTCGATGCATGACTCATCGTCAGCCAGCATGAATGAAGTGTATCCTTTTGAAATATATTGTAACTCCTCCGAGAGGTAAATTGGAGGTTGTAACTGAATCAGCTCTATTAAGGCACGTTCTTTTTATCATTACATAGAACGTGCGTTTCTTTATTCGATATTTTGCATCGAACATGCTATTAATGTTGCATTGAATATGCATCGTTATTATTGTGCATAGAATGTGTATGTTGCATTGCATTGCATTACACATGTTCTTTTGTTTGCATAGAATATGCATGTCGCGTTGTATTGCATTGTACATGCCCTTATATTCGCATAGAAAATGTTCATACTTGTTGCATTGAATATGCATTTTGGTGTTGTATAGAATATGCTCTCCTTTGCGCTGCATAGAATATGCTTCTCTTTTGTTTGTTGCATGTTGTGCATGAAACATGCCTCTAACATTGTGTCATGGTTATTCGTTTTGCATAGAACATGTATTCTTATTGTATTGTACCTGTCAAGTTTCTTTCTTATTCAGGCATGATATTGTATGTACGGTTCATTCAAAGTTGGCACAACCAGACGATATTCTATGTACAGTTCATTCAGAGGAACTCAAGGTAAGATCATCCATGTCCTTTGAACCCCTTGTTAGTTAGAAACACTCGGGTACGCCCGATGTTTGTATCACTTCCTTGCTTTCGTTAGAAACATTGGGGCATGTGCCCGGTGTTTATACCACCCTTCCGGTTAGAAGCGTTTGGAACGTTTTACTATGCTTATACCTTTCTTTGGTTAGAAACATTAGGGTGTGTGCCTGTAATAACCCGACACTCGTACATGTTTTCTGGTATACCTTCAGTCCCCTATTCTGTGCATTTATTTGCTTATTGTGAAATTTCTTGTGAAATGAAGTTTGCTTAAGTGAATCTTATGTATATAGATTTGTATCTATCTAATGGGAGGAAAATCTGTTACAATTGAGATATTTAGATCAGAAATTGGAAGCCTTAGAAGCTTAATTATCTGAAATTGACTTTATATATGTGATCAGCATAATTTTTAAGTAATAATAAGCATTTTTTGTAAAAATTTGATTATGAATGATTAAACTGTTTGATTTTCATCTTATTCATCTTATATATAAATGTCAGTGCTCCTTAAACATTTGACTTGGTAATTCTTCCTCAAAATATCTCCTGAGAGAGAGAGTAGAAAGAGGAGAGTTAGAGAAGAAAATGAGAGGTTCACCTAGGGAGGAAAATTGGAGAAATTGGAAGGATTGGTAGAGCTTTGAACCAAGGTATGTAAACTTCACCTTATATAAGCTCTTTCTTGGATTTGAGTAAGCATGTCCTTCATGTGTGAGAACTAGGGTTTATGTTTGAAGCTTTGTGTGTGATAATGGTTTAATTGGAAGGTTGTACTTACCGTATGGTTGTCTTGGGGTCTAATTTAAGTTAAATGAAGAACTTTCATCTTGCTTCCTTGTTATTTCATGTGGAGACCCATCTATGTGCTAGGTTATGTGATTAAATGGCTATATTTATATATATGCATATGCATATAATTTAACCTAAAATAATTTGGAACTTTGCAGAGAGTGGATTGTGTATATGGATTTGAGAGTATTGAAAGCTTGATGAACTTGTGATCTATATTTATGTATTGTTGATCCTTATTTTTGCAATAAACTACTCTATTTTGAGCCTTATACATGCTTACCAAAGTTGGGTTGTGCTTAAAATTCAGACTGCCCAAAATTGGGGCCACGGCCGCACGTGCGGAGGTCATGGCTGCACGTGCGGAAAAGAGGAAAAAAAATGGGATTGCATTCTGCTTTCTGCCGCTTGTGCGGGGAAGGAGTACCGCACGTGTGGCCCACTCCGCACTTGCAGAGGGGACTGCCGCACGTGCGGCCCAGACCGAAAAAATTTTCTTGCTTCATTTTGCGTGCTTGATCCTCTGATATTATTAAAATAATTTTTTGATAATCTTAGAATGGTTTTAAATTCATTTGAAGCGTAATGACTCGGAAAATGATTCAAAAGAAAAAGGAACTAATGTGTGAATTATCTATGTGTGTAGGACACACTCCGGGAGGAACCATCGCTCCACCACAGCACTGTGAGTAATAGTACCGTAGTTGTACATTTCCTTATCGTTAATAATTATTATTATTAATGCTCTATTATTCGCAAGATTGATTACGTTAACATTTACAAATGAATGGAAAATCTGTGTACATTTGTACAACTCTGGACTAGTCTGCTCTGATGATATCTGGGCCTATGGCCAATCTGTGGAATCTATTTGGCCTATGGCCAATCTGTAAAATCTATTAGGCCTAGGGCCGTTCTGTATATCTCTGGGCTTGAAGCCGTTCTATATGAAATCTGGACCTGAGGCCGTTCTGAAAATATTCACTGAATATGCTCTATGCACCTATATATGTTATAATTCAGGTTTATTTAACGCTTTGTTTAAGTATTATTATTTACTGAGCTTCGCTCACTCTGTGTTATGTCTATTCTGTAGGTGCTTAGTCTGGAGGTCAGTCCTAGTCCCACCTGGATCACTTGTCTTTTGCTATTACACCACAACCAAACCCTTAGACGAAGCTCATTCATTTTTGTGGAGTCTTTGCAGAGCTTTTGGCTTGATGCACTTATCTTTCGTCTAATGTTGTAAAGCATAATTAACTTCTCTTAACTTAGTCTTGTTGCATCCCCAGGCTCAGGGATAGGTCTTTATATTTGTTTATTTATATATAGCTGTGTGTGTGTTTATTATATGATGCATTATCTGTCATCAAGTGCTTGATCCTGGCATGTTAATATTGACTCAATGGATATTATTCTGTGTTATTTAATGCTTCCGTTCAGGCCCCTTATGTTATATATATTGAATTTAATGTCCGTGTCTAAAATGATCACGCCCAAACTTTTAGGGGCGGGTTGGGGGCGTGACAGTGGTATCAGAGCACGAGTCGCTATCCTACACACGAATTCATTGAGCCTTAGGATGTCTAGAAAAGACTTAGGCATCATGCATGATTGTAGACGCACCCTCGGGCTTTGCTACTATAGTTCGGACTCAGATGTCACGGTTCTGAATCTAATCCCGCAAAGTGCAATGCCAGACCTATAGATCACCAAAGAGTCTAAATCCGGCAAATCGTTTTGGAAAACTGATTTTTAAGAAAGAAGTGCCAAACATGGACTGTTTTTCCATATACAGAGTCACCACCTAAATATTTTATTTTAGGGGAATTTAGGAAACGCTAACTCGTGCCTAAGGCCACGTGTCCGTCATCACCAGAGTTGCCACGGCTCGGGAACTTGGGTATGAGAGGGGAAGGTCATCTATGAGCACCCTCGCTCGCCCGATCCGAAGATCGGCCTGTACTAAGCATGATATCTAGTTTTTGAAAACACATGCGTTCTTATTCCGATTAATTAGCTAGAGTTACTACGTGATGCGCACAACACACAAATATAGACTAGATTGCCTAATTTGGAACAAAGCATCACATATCCGTTTGTTCAGAAATGGTTTGAAGTTTGCTACTCGCAAGTAGGCTAAAACACGGATTTCAATGAAACGTTTCAATTCAAGTAATCCAACCTTCACCCATAGGCATTCAGGCAGTTATATCACATAAGCAATTAGCCTCATGGCAAACATGCTCTCATGTTAACACTCATAAACATGCAAGATGCTAAAGCATAAGCACTTACAGTGTACTTCAAGCCAAAACAAGAAAACTAATTCGTAATATAATGCATGATCCTAGCTCATGTTAAGATGGCTAATGCATCACAGGCAAAATGCAACTAGAAGTAGGCTTGGCTATTCTAAAATGGCATATGAGATGCAATACTCGATACATGTATTCAAATTGGAATTGAAATACGATGCAGTTAGTATGATGCGCTGAGCCCGGTGTATGCAATACAGATGAATGGATGCAAACATGCATAGCATAAACGATCCAGTCTATACTTGTATGCTGTGCGCATCACATAGTAAATCTAGGCTAATAACCGGAATAAAAACACATAATGTTTTCAAAAATAGATATCATGGTTAGTAGAGGCCGATCTTTGATCGGGCGAGCGGGGGTGCTCACGAAGTGACCTTCCCCAATCGTACCCAAGTTCCCGAGCCGAGGCAACTTTGGTGATGACGGACACATGGCCTTTGGCACCGAGTCAGGGTTTCCTAAATTTCCCATTAAAAAACATTTAGGTGGCGACTCTGTATCTGGCAAAAGCAGTCCATGTTTGGCACTTCTTTCAAAAAATCTGTTTTCTCAAAAAACGATTTGCCGGATTTGGACTCTTTGGTTCAAACTTAGAACCGTGACTGACAAAAAGTCGAGTCCGAGCTGTAGCGAGGTCCCCCGCGGGCTTGTTACACATATCCAAGTATTCAGTGATTCCCAATTGATTGTCTGATTGATTACTGGGGAGTTCGATACAAAGGAAGAGACGATGCAAGCATACAGGGACATTGCCCTTCCTCTTGTCCACCTCTTCAATACTTTCCAGATCAAACACATCCCTAATTCAGAAAACTCCAAGGCGGACGAAATGGCTCAATTAGCCTCGACCGACCAGTCAAACTTTAGCCATTGCATCCGCATTAAATACCTGACCTATCTGGCTACTTCGCCAAACCCACAGGAGGTTCACTTCCTCCAAAACGAACCTATCCCATGGGCTCAAGACATTCTTCTATTTTTTACACGAGGAGAGTTGCCATACGATAAACAGTAGGCTACCAAAGTCAGAGCCCAATCATCTAATTACATCCTCATCAGCGGCCTATTGTACAAACGAGGATTCTCACACCCATACCTCAGGTGTCTCAGTTCTGCTCAAGCGACTTATGTGATGAGAGAAGTCCACCTGGGCATTTCTGGTAATCATTCGGGTGGAAGATCTCTGGCCCATAAAATCCTCCGCACTGGCTACTTCTGGCCTACTCTCAATCAAGATGCCAGCGAATTTGTGCTTAAGTGTGATAAATGGTAGCACTTTGCCAACATCCCTCGTGCTCCACCAACAGAACTAATTACACTCAGCAATCCCTACCCCTTCGCTAAGTGGGGCATCGACTTAGTTGGTCCTTTGCCCACTGGTAGGGGCCAAACCAAGTTCGCTATGGTTGCCATTGACTACTTCACCAAATGAGTGGAAGCAGAACCCCCTGCTACAATCACTGAGCGAAACACTACCAAGTTCATCTGGCAGTCGATCGTGTGCCGATTTGGAATCCCCCAAGCCATCGTTTTGGACAATACAAACAATTCGACAATGCCAAGTTCAAGAAATTCTATGAAGAGCTCAACATTAGACCATGTTTTTCTTCCCCAGGCCATCCCCAAGCTAATAGGCAAGTCGAAGCCACCAATCGCTCCCTTCTGAAGATCATCAAGACTAAGTTAGAAGCCACTATAGGACTCTGGGATGAGGAATTACCGAATGTATTCTGAGCTTATCGGATGACCGCTCGAACCTCTATTGGGGAGGCCCCATTTCGCCTAACATACAGTGCCGAGGCAGTAATCCTAGTGGAAATCGGCCTGTCGACCCCTCAGGTTTTACACCCAAATCCAAAAATAAATAAAGAATTGCGTCGGGCAGACCTGGACCTAATTGAAGAGCTCCGAGAGGCAACTGCTGTCAGATGGGCATCATATCAGCAGAAAATGAGAACACATTATAATCGCAAAGTCTGACCTCAAGAGTTCACAGTGGAAGACCTAGTCTTATGCGAAGCAACCCTTGCCACTAAAAATCCGATCGAGGGCAAGCTAGTAGCCAAATGGGAAGGACCTTATGTTGTCAAGGGCAGACCCCGCCCGGGTACTTACCGTCTCCAAGATATGGAAGGCAGAGCCCTCCCTCATCCATGGAATGCTGTGCACTTAAAGCATTATTTCCAGTAAAATGGCGTCTCCTATTTTTGTATCATTCAATTGTTGTATGTTCTCTTTTGCCGATCTACAAACTTGTTCATTTTTGCCCTTTCCATACACGGTGTAAATTTGTGATCGACAGACTGTGCCTTAATGACAACAATTTCACATCTCCATTATTTGTGTTGCATTTCAATGACAAGTTTTAGACTAAGCCTCAGCTTGACTGAGCCCTCTAAGTCTCAGCCAGATTGAGCTAACCAAAGCCTCAACCTGACTAAGCCCTTCAAGCGTCAGTCAGACTGAGCATGAAGAGCTCAGCCAGACTGAGTTAACCAAAGCCTTAGCCTAACTGAGCCCTCCAAGTCTCAACCAGCCTGAGCATGAAGAGCTCATCCAGACTGAGTTAACTAAATCCTTAACTTGACTGAGCCCTCAAAGTCTTAGCCAGACTAAGTATAAAGAGCTCATCCAGACTGAGTTAACCAAAGCCTCAGCCC
Source organism: Camellia sinensis (assembly GCF_004153795.1). Lineage (NCBI taxonomy): Eukaryota > Viridiplantae > Streptophyta > Magnoliopsida > Ericales > Theaceae > Camellia > Camellia sinensis. The sequence continues at coordinate 148,349 of NW_021025360.1, read as the reverse complement.
GACTGAGCCCTCCAAGTCTCAGCCAGATTGAGCATGAAGAGCTCAACCAGACTGAGTTAACCAAAGCCTCAGCCCGACTGAGCCCTCCAAGTCTCAGCCAGATTGAGCATGAAGAGCTCATCCAGACTGAGTTAACCAAAGCCTCAACCCGACTGAACGCTCCAAGTCTCAGCCAGACTGAGCATGAAGAGCTCATCCAGACTGAGTTAACCAAAGCCTAAGTCTGACTGAGCCCTCCAAGCCTCAGCCAGACTAAGCATGAAGAGCTCAGCCAGACTGAGTTTACCAAAGCCTCAGCCCGACTGAGCCCTCCAAGTCTCAGCCAGACTGAGCATGAAAAGCTCAACCAGACAGAGTCAAAACTAGTCTCACCCAGACAAAGCATGCAGTTAAAACTAGTCTCAGCAAGACTTAGTTAAATCTCAGATCATTCTTATCCCAGGTCATCTTTACCAATCATACAAGTTAGCTTACTTATCCATTTTTACCATTCATACAAGTTAGCTTAATTGTCCATTTTTACCATTCATACAAGTTAGCTTACTTATCGATTTTTACCATTTATACAAGTTAGATTACTTGTCCAATTTTACTATTTATACACTTTATTAATAAATTTTACCATTCAAAAAAAAAAAAAAAAAAAAAAAAAAAAAAAAAAAAAAAAAAAAACAACAACAACAACAACAACAATAACAGAACTGGTACTTTTATTAACAACTTGCACCATTATACACTTCATTACAGAAATTACATTTACTTCATTACCCAAGCAGGAAGAACACCCAACCCTTAATTCCCTTCGTCGGACACAAGATCTTCCTCTTCCACTCCCTCATTCAGGGAAGTCTGGGCAACGTCGTCATCTCCTACTTTCACCAGACTGAAGTCCACATCTGGAAACAACTCTTGCACCTAATTGTAGACACCCCATTTTTGACCGTCCTCAAGACTTGGACGTCACCGCTTGAATACTCGGTGATCATCCATGTTTGTGTTCGTCTTGAGTTTCCAGAGGTCTCGGCTACGCGCCTTGCCTCAGAACCTCTCGACTCGACTGTTTTGTGTCTGGTTTTGCACCAAACACTTGTGCTTTGCCTTGGAGGGGCAGAGAATGACTTGTGGGACATCCCCATATATCACCGGCCATGGCTTGAGACCACCGGCTGTGTTTTGCTTCCACCGGCCAAATGTTTGGCCGGCCGGCACTATAGATGGCCGGCCGGCTATCTTTTTTGGTCAATTGTATTTTTGGCCAGCTGATTACTGTGCATCTGCTTTTGCAGATATTTTTGTGCAGCTGGCATACACTTTCACCCCCTCCATAAACGTGTATGGAGGGATTGCCCTCTTGTTAGCTTCCTTTGAAAGCTTTACAAGACCATTTTGTCTACAAAAGAGAGGGTCTTCTCTCTGGTTGAGGGGTTAGACAAATTAGACAAGTTAGGCATTATTTTTTAGAGCTTTGAGTTCTAGGGTTAGGGTTTGTATATATCCTATCTCTATATCTCCCTTTCTTGGTGTATTTGTGTGTGTTTTAGGCCTTAGTATTGCACACAAATACCTACTACTACACCTTTCTCTTGGAACTAAGGTTCTAGAGGGTTGTTTTTGAATTTTTGAAGCTGGTTTGGACCTAAGGAGACTACTGGTCCACCATTTGTGAAGAGGGTCTACAAGGGTAAGACTTTTGTCCCTTCTACCCCATTTTTGCATAGCTTATTTACCTATCTTGCATCTGTATTTGAGCTTAGTGTAAAACATATAAAAGTTGTGTTTTTACATGCTTTAAGTAGTTGCTTAAGGGTGTTTCAAGCTTTGGGGTTGTTTGACCCCTCTTAATCCGTGAAAGGCTCCATTTTGTGCCATTTTGGTTGAGCTCAATATCAGAGGTGAGGATGGTGCCTTGAGGTCCCAAGAAGGAGAGGGCCACTCCCTCTCCTTGTTGTCCTTGAAAAGGGCCATTTTTAGCCTCTTGAGGGAGCATATAGTTTGAGTATGTATTGACCATGCCTTGACTGATTTTCAAGCTCATTATGTCATAATATAGCATTGTTGTATGTTGGTTTTGGTACACCATGCTTGTCTAGCATACATACCTTGTAATGCCATGATTTGCCTCAATACATGCATAGCATTTAGACTACCATGTTTTTGTGTTTTGGCCAAGCTTTGTGAAGCTTATATGCATATTTTGATGTGCTAAGGGACTGTTTTAAGTCATTTGAGTCATCCATGCCTTGCTTTGTATAGCTACCATGTAACCCCTCTTGTATGCCTTAAGCCTTGGCCCTTCTAGCATGCCATCCTTGCTTTGTTTTAGTGGTTTGGAACCACTTGACATGTCATTTCAGACCTCGTGATGTGCCCATGTGCTTACATTTCATCCCCCTTTAATGTGTTTAAAGGTTGTTGCCTTATGCCCCTTGTTTAAGCCTCGGAGTATGCTTGCATTTTTAGACCACTTACATGCCATCTAAGTACATCCTTAGCTTTTTTTAGGTTTGCATTAGACCTATTTTATGTCCCTTTGGCCTTGTGCGGCTTGGTTGACCTAGCCTTGGTTTACCTCCCCTTTGGCTTGCCTTAAGCCTTGGACCATTGTTGCATGTTTGGCTTGCCTTGTTTAGTTGGTTTGGCACCATCCTTAACATGATTTTCAGAGCTTGGTATGTATGCCATATGTCCATGTTTATCTTCTTTTAAGTGTGCTTAAAAGTTGTCTCTTTGATGCTTAAATGTTGGTCCATTTGCATGCATGTTTGTATGTGTATTTGCCCCTCATTCCATAGCATTTTGGCCACTGTTTTAGGTTAGTTTGAGGGCTGCCTAAATTAGTCTAAGTCCATTCTTGCATGTTGTGACATGCTTACCTTGTGTGTTGATTGCATGCTTGGCCTATCACGTGTTGTGGCATGTTTAAGTGACTTTGCATTTGGCATGCATTTCTCTTAGTTGGAATTGCCTAACATGTTGCATGCTTTGCATACTTGCATGCTTGAGTAACTAGCATAGTTGTCACATGCCTTGTATGCTTGTTCGCATTACCATGTTGCATGCTTAGTTAACATGCTTAGGTTGCATTGCATGCGTGCTTTGCCTCTTGATTATCCATGATTGAGGTTGAGCTCCTCACTTGTTTGTTTTGGTTTGCATTGCATTTAAAATCAAAATGCATACTTGGTCTCTTGGGCCATCATGCATCGAAGTGCGCGATTGATGGTCTGAGAACCAAGGAGCACACCCCTTTGAGTCATGAACATGATAAGAGGTGTGTTGGTGCGTACATTTGCTTGAAATATCTTGCCATGCCATGTTCTGCCCTCTGCTGCTGTCAAAACAGGCTCTGCAGGAAGATTTGGCCGGTCGACTACACAGAGTGCCGATCGACCAAAAGTCTATGGCACATATCTTCATTTGTGGCCGATGACCACCAACCCACGGCCGGTGACCATTCCCCTTGGCCGGTGGGGTTCTACAGTGTTCAAACAGTGTACCTTGGAGTTTGTGCAATTTTCAGAGGAGTATAGCAGGGAAAACAGATGCAGCTTGTGCATGGTAGTGGACTTCCGAGCAAGACCGGGCATGCATTACATTGGGCTCTTTTCCCGAGGTCGTTAATCGCTTTCTTAGATTAGTTGATTTGCTTAACTAATTTAGTTGGTCTATAATAATTAATTAGCTAGGATAGTTGGTTTGTTATTCGGACTGTATTATTCTTTCAGACCCTCCGAACGAGGGCAATTATGTAATAAGTGTGCGTGAGTGTGTGTATGTCTTCCAACCCCACGTCTTTCTTCCCTTTTATTTACCCGCTTATGATGGTAGACTAGGGCATGTTTACTTTAGAATACCTTATGCTATGCATGCGTGCATCATTCATTAGTCTTGCATGCACTAGGCTCGGCGCATCATACTAACTGCATAAGTATTTCAAATCTAACTTGAATACGTGCTACTTGTGCATTTTAAACATGTCATATATAGACTAGCCGAGCCTACTCTAGTGACATTCCGTATGCGTTGCATTAGCCACTTAACATAAGTTAGGATCATGCATTGATTACTAACTAGCTTTTGTTTTGGCTCGGACTACATTGTAAGTATTTTTACGCTTTAGCATACCGCATGAGTGTGCGTGTTGCCATAATAGCATGATTACCATGAGGCTAGCTGCTTATGTGATATAACTGCTTGAATGCCTGTGGATGAAGGTTGGATTGTTTGAGTTGGGATAACTCATTGAAATCCGTATTTTAGCCTACTTGTGAGTAGCAAATTCCAAAGCGTTTTTCAAACAGACGGATATGTAATGTTTTGTTCCAATTTAGGCGATTTGGTCTATACTTGTTTGCTATGCACATAACATAGTAATTCTAGGCTAATAACCGGAATAAGAACACATAACGTTTTCAAAAACGGATATCACGGTTAGTAGAGGCCGATCTTCGGATCGGGCGAGAGGGGGTGCTCATAGTTGACCTTCCCCAATCGTACCCAAGCTCCCGAGCCGAGGCAACTTTGGTAATGACGGGCACGTGGCCTTTGGCGCCGAGTCAGGGTTTCCTAAATTCCCCTATAAAAAATATTTAGGTGGCGACTCTGTATCTGGCAAAGCAGTCTATGTTTGGCACTTCTTTTCAAAAATCTGTTTCTCAAAACGATTTGCCGGATTTAGACTCTTTGGTTCAAATTAAGGACCATGACACAAATTGAGTCCGAACTGTAGTGAGGCCCACGGGCGCGTCTACAGTTTCTGGCGACTCTGCTGGAGATTTTAGAGAGCTTGACTCGAACTCGTGCTATCCTGTTTTGATTTCATTTATGTGTCTCTTTGCATTGCATGTGCATTGGCGCCCCTAAGACACCGTGTTTGCCATCATCCATTCCTGAACGGTTTGCCGGAGGCTTGACTTTGTCAAAGCATGCCATAAGGCTGACCGGTTGTGGGCTCTGACAGTATGGGAACACAGACCCTGGTTTTACCGGGGCACCCTTTTCGACCATTCGACCTAGTGCATATCAAAATCCATAGTGACCATTCCAAATTAGGACAGGTTGCTTACCCGATGTTAGGTTGTTTGAAAACTGTTGCGTGCATAGTGAAACCCTGGCTCCTGACAAAAATAGGACAGGGAAACCCAACCCCAACTTAGGGGTGTTTTGGCTCTCACTTATCTGTTATGTGCTTTAGAGTTGGCCTCTACAGGGAATGCATGTATCAGTTTGCAAGTTTGGGCATCAGGCCTGCGGGCATCACTATCAGTATTTGGGGAATCAGTTTTACCTAAGGGTATCAGTTTACATGCAGAATTTTGGGCAGAATTCTGTATGGGGGGCACAGTCATTCAGCTTTGCTCATATGGGTTATGGTGAAATCAGGCTGAGATGTTCTCTGTTTTCCCTTTTGCTAGGTAGTCTTGGAACCATAGCTTCAGAAGGCTCCGATATCCCCCGAGGTTCATCGGACTTGTGCTGATAGACTTTGTCAGGTCAGAGATTCAGTTCAAGGGCAATCAGTGTTCCTTTGCAAGAGGCAGCGTAAAAGGGTAAGTCAGGCACATATCACTAGTTCAGCAGTTCCCAGATCAGTGGCCCTTATCCACCCCACCAGTGAACAGTCAGGCAAAGGCCTCAATTTTTATCATAGAGATAGATATACCAGTCAGTCAGTCGGAATAACAGAACATGGCAGGAATGGAGGAAATGATGCGTCAACTCCAAGAGAGCATGAAAACCATGCAGCAGGATGCTGCTCGTCAAGCAGAATTTGCCAAACAGCAGGCTGAGATCATGGCTCAATAGGCAGACTTAATTGCCTGGCTGCAGCAGTAAATTGGAGTATCTACTTCACACCAGGCTCCTCCCCCACCATGAGTTCCAACACTCGGGGAGACAGCTAATGTCCAGGAAGATACGGACATTCCGACAGGGCCAGCTCCGCCCCCGGTTCTACCCCAGCTATCTAAAACACCCACCAACCTACCAGACCCCCCCCCCTTTGATGTCGAGACGGACCCCACAGCATTGAAAGTGACCAAGCTTGAGAAATTGTTCAAGAAGTCTCAGGGGGCCCACTCCATTCCTGACATTGAAGATGGGTATACAGACTCGGCTGTGACGCTGCTGGACAGATTTAAGATGTCGCACATCGACCGCTTTGATGGATCTGGGGATCCCATGGTACATTTGCGGCTGTTTTCGGACATACTAAGGCCAATGGGCCTCACCAGATTACAGAAGCTATCATTGTTTGGCCTGACCCTGCCTAGGATAGCCGCAATCTGGTATGCAAAATTGGAGAACTCTGTGAAACAGAATTGGGAAAAGATGGCTGAGGCCTTCAGTGATCAATGCTACTACAACGCACAGATTGAGGTCACAACTCGTGATCTTGAAGTCACCCGCCAAGAGCCAAATGAGAGCTTCTCAGAATTTGTGGCCCGCTGGAGGGCCAAGGCCTCAATGATGACCATTAGGCCAATGGATAAGGATCAAATATGGATGGTTGTGCGCAACCTCCAGCCCAAACTGATGCAAAAAATGATCGTGCTCCCCTTCCCTACCTTTTCAGATTTGCATGAGATGGGAGTACAGATCAAGGACGCTATGAAGCAGGGCCTCATTGACCAAGAAAAAGAGCAGCCTAGGAGGGCGTTTTCCCGCAATTCAAGCGCGACCACCAGCAGTGATGCAGCTGCAAGATCTTCTAAAGTGAGCATGGTCACTACCACCACACCAAGAGTAGCCACCCCCTTTGTTGGTACATCCACTTCAAACCCCCGAACTTCAGACTATCTACCCCGAGGCAAGAAGGTTTTCACCCCACTCTATATGCCTTCGTCTAAAGCTCTAGGGATCCTACTCAGGAAAGGACATCTGAAACCGTTGGAACAACGGCCTCTACCCGATCCTCTCCCTCCAAAGCATGACCCGACTAAGTACTGTACTTTTCATCAACAAACCGGTCATGACGCCGACAGTTGCGTCTGTCTCCGCCACGAGATACAAAATTTTATTGACAACAAGGTCATCCCCGCACCAGGTCCTGCAAAGTCTATCGGCACTTGATCAGTGAACTTGAGGGGGATAATGTGATGTGATTGAGGAATGAACCACCTGCGGGCGGCGCTCAGCTTACTCCGGATGTGGCGTATGGCACGCACTGTTTTGAGCATTTTGCGAATGCTAGTTTTCGTGCTTTCTGACTTGGGTATTGGGTTAGTATTGTCATTTTGTATTGAGTCAGCCTTTTCATACTGAGTCAGTCGGGTCTGTCTTGTTGTATCGAGTCAGTCTTGTTTTGTTAGAGTCGGGTGATTTCGGGGGTGTTACCTCGGACATCACTTTCTTGTTTTGCATTTGTCTTTTTTTTTGCTTTCTTTTGAGTCTGTTTCTACCTTGGAGCCAGTTATGCCAACAGATCTGAATGGAACAGCAGTGATTTTCACACTCTTGTCTGCCATGTGCCAGTTGTGCCAGAAATTCTAAATAAGACGGCAGTATTTGACTAGAAGCTGTGTCTTTTTTGTGCCCTGAAAATCATTGCATTGACCTATGTTTTTAAAAACCTCTTTAACACTGCGGTGAAAACGAAGAGGAAGGAATTCCTCGAGTTTTGTAAAACTTTGATCAATTTGAGGAAAAAGAGGCATGCTAAGCCCTTAATGATCAAGATCATACTTGTTAATGCGAGTACTGAGAAGGATCTTGACTTGATCTAGATTGGTTCCACATTGTCTTCAGCGCGAGTGATTTGTCGCTTTCTTAAAAAATTTCAAAAACGGTTTTTCACAATCTTGCGAAGACCTGTGTGGAATCACTCTTGAGATTGAGCAGCCTAGGATCGCTCTCAGCCTCAAGACTCAACCCCTTATTGTCAAACCTTGGACTTAAATTCAAAATGTTCAATGGTGAACTACAACGTGAGGCCTGTGTGGCCAGATTCAAAGCAGCCCTCGAACAAGAGGCAAGAAAGTCAGATCAAGAAGATCAGATGTCATCAAAAGAAGCTTGCAAAGCTAGATCAGAAGCACCCCTGGAACTAGGGGCAAAGGATTTCAAATGTGCTCGAGCAGCCGAAGATGGATCATTCCACAAATCAAAGAAGGTCAGCAAGAATGCCAAATCCCAGAAGGGAGCAAAGAAGACAGTTTCTGCTGAAGAACAACTGAGTTCCTATCCGCAACACTAAGGGCAAATTCAACCCCCTATTGGATGGACTCCAGCATCGTCAGCGAACATCAGCCATTCTCCTGGATTCAGTTGACTTCAGGATCTCAAAACCATTTGACATGGACAAAGCTACACTTTTATCCTTGAGAGGCTCGCTGGGCCGAAAACCCGGAAGGGCGACCTAGGCAAAAGTTGGAGCAAGAAAAAAAAGAAAAAAGAAAGAAGAAAAAGAAAAATGCAAAGAATACAACAAAGAAGAAAAAGAACAAAAAAAAAAGAGAAGAAGATGAAAAGAATTGAAAAAAAAAAGAAGAAAAACATAGCTCGCAAGGTTGAAAACCCGGAAGGGCGGCCTTGGCAAAAGTTAGAGCGCAAAAGTAGAGGTTAAATTCCCGAGTGTACCTTACCCGAACTACGTAGGACTTGATTCCCATGTTTGGGATACGTAGGCAACTTCATCCTGAAGTCCAGCCACAAACACTTCCAAATTAATTATGTCTATGTAATGGTTTTGATCATCTTTGCCTTCTCTGTATCCGAGAGTTTGGTTGTGACCTTCACTGTGAAGATTGATTACAACGCGCTGTGGTACTATCCAAACAAGGGGCAACTTTCCGTTGCCAATGCGCTGCGGTGCTATTCAAACAAAGGGCAACTTTCCGTTGCCATGCAGCTCTCCTCAAACAAGGGGCAATTTTCCTTGGGATCTGAGGTTGTGCATCTCCAGAGTAAGTTCCGTGCTCGTTGAGCAGTGGCTGTTTGCAAAAATAATTGTTGAGAATTTTTACTGAGGTTGGCTAATTGTCTCGAAAATTATTTCATTTTTCCAAAAAAGCTAGACCATTTCTTGGACCTAAAAAAGGGAAAATTTTCAGTGCTCATAACCTAACTTGCATGATTTTAAATCAGAAAGTCGAACAAGCATGTTAATCAAACTCTTATGCTGATCAAAATTGTTTTAGTAGAAAACCAAAACAAAAAATGGTCAAAATGATGAACTAGGGGCACAGTTGAGTCAGGTGTTCTGTCTTTTCCCCGTCGTCAGCTACTTACCAGAAGGGCACTCTACCTGTCGGAAAAGGGCACCACTGAAGCTGACCGCAAAAAGGCAGAAAGCTCTCACATCCTCCACGCAATGAGGTATCAAGCCAAGTGCGAAGCACGAACTGGAATGGAGAATGGTATTCCACTCCCTCATCTGGACAGATCTAATCATGTCCAAACTCCCCAGCAGAGCATCGTCAACCGATGTCAACTGTAGATTTGCTACACACCCAGTTGTAGCACAGCCCCTCTGTGGGAGAAACTCGCTGTTGTGAACAAGAAGAAGAATCTAGCGGAATGCTAGGGGAAAGACCCCGCAACTTTCTATTTATCCATCAACCACCCAGGGGAGGGATAAAAAATAAGAGATTGAAGAATAGAGAGATGTGCACTGAGAGAAAAAGCGAGAAAAGGGTTTCGAGAGAAAAAAATAGCCTGAGGGCCAAATGATGTGAGAATCACAAATGAGGAAAGGGTGGGAAATAATACTCGGAGAAACTGGCTCCTCGTGCATTGAGAGGTCTCTCGTCTTTGTAACACGTCTGTATATCGTGTCTTTTGTTTTGATTGTCTCGATTCTTGCTTTGAGTCGTTCCGAGTGTGTCTCGATGTGTTTAGGTTGTTTACCTTTTTGTTTTCCGTTATTGAGTCTTTTTCGCTGTATTCAGTTGTAGGCTCAAACCCGGTCGAGAACTCATTTCTCAATTTCAAAAAAAATCGTTTTGCGCTCCGAGTGCCGTGCCATTCTCCACATTTGTGCAAAACAAGAATTTGTTCTTTCTTAAAACCACAAGGTTCAACCCAGGTCATGCAAGAACAGTAAAACAAGGACCTATTTGAAGCTATATGGGTTCCAGACTACAAAGCAAAAGAAAAGAGGGAAAACCTAAGCATCTGAGTGTGTTTCACCTTCAGCAAATTCCGTGATTGTACTCCGGATGTACCTCTTCAGGCCTTGTCAGTGCTCCGAAGAATGAGTGTGCCTCTACTTCAAGCTTAAGCCTGCTTCAAGTCAGAATGGCAATTAAAGCAGCAGCAGATGTTATCTCTCGCCAATATAAACAGGGTGTACCCTTTTCAAGCGAAGTGTGTTACAAACCCCTCTGAGAGGTAAATTGGAGGTCACGTTTGGATTTGGTCTCGTTAAGGCTTGTATTTCCTTATTCGGCATTTTGTTTCAAACGCGCTTTTGAAGTTGCACATTCATCGCATCGTTACGCACACCATTCGTTGCAATGTTATGCACATCTATCTAGCATTGTTATGCATCGTTACACCTGCATTGTTATGCACATTATATTTGCATTGTCATGCACCTTTTCACTTGCGTTGTCATGCACCTTTTCACTTGCATTGTTATGCACACTCTCTTATTCAGAAACACCGGGATACGTCCCTATGTTTCTTCTCCTTGTTCAGAAACACCAGGATACGTCCCTAAGTTTCTTCTCCTTGTTTTGAAACACCGGGATACGTCCCTATGTTTCTTCTCCTTGTTTTGAAACACCGGGATACGTCCCTATGTTTCTTTCTCTTTTTTCGAAACACCGGGATACGTCCCTACGTTTCTCCTTCCTTTTGAAACGCTGGGATACGTCCCTATGTTTCTTTTCTTTTTGAAACACCGGGATACGTCCCTTACGTTTCTTCTTCCTTTTCGAAACACCGGGATACGTCCCTACGTTTCTTCTTCTTTTTCGAAACACCGGGATGCGTCCCTACGTTTCTTCTTCTTTTTCGAAACACCGGGATACGTCCCTACGTTTCTTCTTCTTTTTCGAAACACCGGGATACGTCCCTATGTTTCTTCTCTCTTTTCGAAACACCGGGATACGTCCCTATGTTTTCCCTTTTTTGAAACACCGGGATACGTCCTTATGTTTCTTCTCCTTCTTCTGAAACACCGGGATATGTCCCTATGTTTCTCCTTCATTCCGAAACACCGGGATACGTCCCTATGTTTTCCCTTTTTCGAAACACCGGGATACGTCCTTATGTTTCTTCTCCTTGTTTTGAAACACCGGGATATGTCCCTATGTTTCTCCTTTATTCCAAAACACTGGGATACGTCCCTATGTTTCTTCTTCTTTTCCGAAACACCGGGATACGTTCCTATGTTTCTCCTTTTTTCGAAACATCGGGATACGTCCCAATGTTTCTCCTTCCTTCCGAAACACCGGGATATGTCCCTATGTTTCTCCCTCTTTCGTTAAGAGCATTTGGAATACGTTCCAATGCTTATACCTTTCCGAAACACCGGGATACGTCCCTATGTTTCTAGCATGATCATAAGTTATGCTCGGCTTTGTGCATTGTCTTACATTTTGCCCCTGCCTTTATGCGCATATCTTGTCTGTCTTGCATGTTTGTCTAAGTCTTCGGCCTTGTCAAAAATGGGTCGTCTCTGGGCTTTGACATTCACTCCCGTCATTGTTATGACTTTCGAGTTCTGTCAAAAAGGGGCAACTGTAGACACCCCATTTTTGACCATCCTCAAGACTTGGACGTCACCGCTTGAACACTCGGTGATCATCCATGTTTGTGTTCGTCTTGAGTTCCCGGAGGTCTCGGCTACACGCCTTGCCTCAGGACCTCTCGACTCGACAGTTTTGTGTTTGGTTTTGCACCAAACACTTGTTCTTTGCCTTGGAGGGGCAGAGAATGGCTTGTGGGTCATCCCCACACATCACCGGCCATGGCTTGAGGCCACCGGCTGTGTTTTGCTTCCACCGGCCAAATGTTTGGCCGGCAGGCACTATAGATGGCCGGCCGGCTATCTTTTTTTGGTCAATTGTATTTTTGGCCGGCCGATTACTGTGCATCTACTTTTGCAGCTGGCATACACTTTCACACGCTCCATACACGTGTATGGAGGGATTGCCCTCTTGTTGGCTTCCTTTGGATGCTTTACAAGACCATTTTGTCTACAAAAGAGAGGGTCTTCTCACTGGTTGAGGGGTTAGACAAATTAGACAAGTTAGGCATTATTTTTCAGAGCTTTGAGTTCTAGGGTTAGGGTTTGTATATATCCTATCTCTATATCTCTCTTTCTTGGTGTATTTGTGTGTGTTTTAGGCCTTAGTATTGCACACAAACACCTACTACTACACCTTTCTCTTGGAACTGAGGTTCTAGAGGGTTGTTTTTGAATTTTTGAAGCTGGTTTGGGCCTAAGGAGACTGCTGGTCCACCATTTGTGAAGAGGGTCTACATGGGTAAGACTTTTGTCCCTTTTACCCCATTTTTGCATAGCTTATTTACCTATCTTGCATCTGTATTTGAGCTTAGTGTATAACATATAGAAGTTGTATTTTTACTTGCTCTAAGTAGTTGCTTAAGGGTGTTTCAAGCTTTGGGGTTGTTTGACCCCTCTTAAGCCTTAAAAGGCTCCATTTTGTGCCATTTTGGTTGAGCTCCGGGATCATTGTGTTTGGGCCTCCTCACCACTGAAATCTTGAGGGATATCAGAGGTGAGGATGGTGCCTTGATGTCCCAAGAAGGGGAGGGCCACCCCCTCTCCTTGTTGTCCTTGAAAAGGGCCATTTTTAGCCTCTTGAGGGAGCATATAGTTTGAGTATGTATTGACCATGCCTTGACTGATTTTCAAGCTCATTATGTCATAATATAGCATTGTTGTATGTTGGTTTTGGTACACCATGCTTGTCTAGCATACATACCTTGTAATGCCATGATTTGCCTCAACACATGCATAGCATTTAGACTACCATGTTTTTGTGTTTTGGCCAAGCTTTGTGAAGCTTATATGCATATTTTGATGTGCTAAGGGACTGTTTTAAGTCATTTGAGTCATCCATGCCTTGCTTTGTATAGCTACCATGTAACCCCTCTTGTATGCCTTAAGCCTTGGCCCTTCTAGCATGACATCCTTGCTTTGTTTTAGTGGTTTGGAACCACTTGACATGTCATTTCAGACCTCGTGATGTGCCCATGTGCTTGCATTTCATCCCCCTTTAATGTGTTTAAAGGTTGTTGCCTTATGCCCCTTGTTTAAGCCTCGGAGTATGCTTGCATTTTTAGACCACTTAGATTCCATCTAAGTACATCCTTAGCTTTGTTTAGGTCTGCATTAGACCTATTTTAAGTCCCTTTGGCCTTGTGAGGCTTGGTTGACCTAGCCTTGGTTTACCTCTCCTTTAGCTTGCCTTAAGTCTTGGACCATTGTTGCATGTTTGGCTTGCCTTATTTACTTGGTTTAGCACCTTTATAACATGTTTTTCAGAGCTTTATGTGCATGCCATTAATCCATGTTTTGTCACTTTAAGTGTGCTTAAAGGTTGCATGTTTGATGTTTGAGTGTTGGCCCATTAGCATGAGCATGTGTGTGTGTGTGTTGGCCCTCATTTCCATAGC
>NW_021025360.1:79100-134008 GCF_004153795.1 Camellia sinensis | reverse complement strand
TTTTATGAGTTTTAACTTAGTTATTTGTTATTTCTAAACAATGTTGAGATTTTTGAAAGATTTGGAACAATCTAGAGTTTTGGGTAAAAATCAAAAGAGGGGTTTTTTAAATGGATCATTAAAAATGATTTTGATAGGAAAAATAATGTTGAGTTGGGAATAAATTGTTGATCTTGAATATTGGGAGCGATTTTGGAAAGAAAGGGGATTTTTTGCCCTAAATGTCTCAAATGTTGATTTTATATAAATTATGAGATTGATATTGAAATTGTGAAATTGGATTAAGGTTGATGAGGATGGTGGAGTTAGATATGTATTATCACCCACCTTTTGGAAATTTGAAGAATTTATCTTCATTGATAATTATTTATCTATTTAGAACTATATATATTAGACTATTAGTGGAGGATAGCTATGAGTGTTGTAGAAATTGCATGTGGATTAAGAGAATTGAACCTATTTTCTTATTCATTTGCATTGAGCATTATCTTACGCTTATACTTTGAAATGTTTGTCTTACGCTTATACTTTGGAAATGTTTATTGTTTGAGAAAAATGGGTGAACCTGGGAAAAACATGAATTGTAATGTTGAAATGAGTTGGCCTGTGTGTCCAAGGTTAAAGTCCCGAAAATCGCACGTATACATAGGTATCGATCTCGTAGACGAAATTTTTATGAAATGGAAATAGTAGTGTTTGTATAGCCTATGTTTATATGGGTCTCGGTTTACAGTTTTCTCTGGACGAAATTTCCAAAAAATGTTGTATTGATTTGAAATTCTTAGGGTGTGATTCACTGCCCTATTATCTGTTGTAAAATGATTTATGAACCATGACCATTTTCAAAACAAACATGCCATGTTTTGTTCCAATTTAGGTGATTTGGTCTATACTTGTTTGCTGTGCGCATAACATAGTAATTCTAGGCTAATAAATGGAATAAGAACACATAACGTTTTCAAAACTGGATATCACGGTTAGTAGAGGCCGATCTTCGGATCGGGTGAGAGGGGGTGCTCATAGCTGACCTTCCCCAATCGTACCCAAGCTCCCGAGCCGAGGCAACTTTGGTAATGACGGACACGTGGCCTTTGGCACCGAGTCAGGGTTTCCTAAATTCCCCTATAAAAAATATTTAGGTGGTGACTCTGTATCTGGCAAAGCAGTCCATGTTTGGCACCTCTTTTCAAAAATCTGCTTCTCAAAACGATTTGCCGAATTTGGACTCTTTGGTTCAGATTAAGGACCCTGACACAAATTGAGTCCGAACTGTAGCGAGGCCCACGGGCGCGTCTACACTAATACTTGAAGCTCATCCAGCCGCTGTCCCAGTATTGGCTTATCTCGTGCTTGTAGAAGTCTGACCGTTGAAAACTTTGGTTTACTTCTTCTTCACTCCTACCTTCAACGACCATTCCCAACGGCCAAGTACCCCCTTCACCTTCTTTAGCCAAGCTCTTAGCGACCGTCACGTCAATGGCCATTTGGAATTCGGCAGACCCCTTAAATTGCTCCACCACCGCCACACATAAGTGTAGGTACGCCGCCTTCTCAGAGGCCATTTTGGCTTTCTCTTCTTCTAACATCCTTTCTAACTCTGCAATGCGCCCATTTTCTTTTTTCTTGTCTTTAAGCGCCTGGTCGCGCAGATCTTCATTGTTGGTGAGGAACTCTTCCAACCTTTCCTTGGGCAGTGGTGTAGGCTTGTTGGACATCGCCTACCTTTCTTTGCTCGCCCGCCAACTCAAACTCTAGCGATACCGCCTTGTGGCGCACCACTTCCAGCTCTGATTTGGTCATGGCGAGCTCGAAGGCAGCACGTTCTACCAAGTAGCTTTGTACCACCGCTAGTACTTCCATCTTCTTAGCCCTTTGTACATAATCCAAGCCCTTTGCACAGGCACTCCGCGCGACTTTTCTCTAGTCCGCCGTCTCGACCCTTAGGTTTTGCAATAGTGCTTTTACCCCTTCCAGTTGGGCCTTTAGCGGCTCTGCCTTCACCTTCGTAGGTTTTGTAACTGTGCTTTCACCCCTTCCAGCTGGGCCTTTAGCGGCCCTGCCTCCACCTTCGCACGCACCGTCTTATTCAGCAGGGCCACCGCCAAGGTTGTCGCCTCCATCTGTGCGGATCAAAACCCCCTCAGGAGGTCAGCCTCTGTAAATCGCGCCATCAACCGCACAGCCGCCTCCTCCACTACCCCCAAGAGACGATCTGCGGCGACCTTGGCTTCGCCTCCTTCTTCTGCCGATCAATCGTCCACCACGCGAACATGATACATGGCGGTCTTCAACATGGCGCTCATCTCTGATCTGCTCACTCCCCCCCCCTCTTTTTCCTTCCCCAGGACTTGGGGACATTTCTGGCACAGGCCCAATGTTGGGCAATTGCTCTCCCAATCTTTCGCCTCCTGCCAACTGCTTTGGCTCAGCTGGGCTACTCACCACCTAGGCACTTGGGCCCATGGCCTCCCTTACCCCCATCCTTGTCTCCCCCACCTCCACTTCTGGGGTTACCCCTGTCATCCCCTCCTTCACCTTCTTCAAAACTTGCCCCCCCTCACTCTCTTCCACAGCCACCCTCATTTTCTTCTTCTTCTTCATCAATACCGCCTCCACCTCCTTTTTTCTCCTCTCCTTTAGCAGATCCACTGGGGACAGCAATAGCGCAAAATTAGTCACATCCTTATCGCCCAGAGGCTTGGGACGTGGTCGGACTCGTTCCTTCATAACCAACTTAGGCACCTGGCCTAACTGTGGCTCTTTATACTTGTCTGCCTTAGCGAATGTCTTTTTATCCTCTGCCTCCTATATCTTCCTTCTCGCCTCCAACTCTTTTGGCGCAGGGTCCCCTTCGGTCGGCTGTGGCCTCAGGCTTAAGGCAAACAAGCTTGAAGACTGGACAAGGTCATCCCACTTCACTCCCTCCTACTCCCTCGACTCCTTTACCCGTTTAACCCTATCCTCTGCCTCTACTTCCAGCCTTGGCTCCATCGACTTGATGAGAATATTCCACTTTATGTGCACCCCCTCCCGCCATTTGCTAATACGTAAAACCACCTTGGTCTCCATCCCTTCACCGACTATGGCAAACCTGCCACTAATCCTCTACCTACCACCGCCTGCAAGGTCACCCATGTTTCTTGTTGACCAGAGGCCTTGTAGCAAGAAAAGAACTCCTCCACCGTCATCGCCGCCCCTCCGATCGCTTGTGGCCATGCGATTGCCCAAGCCAGTAATATTTTCCACGTGTGGGGCATAAGTTGACCTAGCGCCACCTCCAACTGGTTTAGCATGTCTACCACTATTTGTGGGAGCAGGAACCTCAAACCCCCTTATAACGCCTCCTCGTACAACGTGAATGCCATCAAACAAGCATCTGATGCCCTCTCCTTGGACATCGGCAACTTCAACTCTATCTCCGCAGGAATCTAGTACTTCTTATGCACCTCCTCCAACTCTTCTGCTGTAAACGTCGATTTGTCAGCCTTGGTGTGCCAGTGGGCAGGTCCCACTTGGCTAATCGGCCTCGGGGCCATGATCATTGTGGACAGACGAGGTCGCACTGCTTGCTTCGCTCCTCTTTCCTTTCGCATCTCCATCCTATATTGTTCCGCCAACACCATCGCATCGTCTTCACCCAACGCAACCTTATGGTTGGTGCTTCATCTCGAGCCATCTCTGTTACATTTCTGTATATTGCTTCGGATGCAGGCGCGAGAAAGTTCGTAAACTGCTGAAGAGGAGTGTCACATGAAACGAATGAGGTCAGGTCTGGGATATGTTGGTTTCTCATAGTGAGATATGTAAAACGGATAATGCCCACGATTTGCCTATTTGCCAAGGATCAAGGTTAAATTTCGCCAGTTTGAAAATTTCAAAAGTTACAACCCCCACCTTTTCCACATCCTATTCTAGTCCTAACCTTTCGCTTCCTACCAACGCATCACCTCCATCACCATTGATTTAGATAATACCACGTGTACAACCACGATTCCCCATCATTTTCTCCTTCCCCGTCTATTCCACTTCATATCATCACGTGCCTCATCGCTCCTCGAGCCCCGCGCACCACCACCACCTCTTGCTCGGTCCTCCCTTTGCGTTCAGCTCTCCTATCGGTCGGTCTTCTCGCTCAATCCCCCTTCACGGTCAGCCCTCCTCTCAGTCGATTTCTACGCTCGATCTCCCTTTCCTGTCGGCTCTCCTCTCAGTCGGTCTCCGTGGTTGGCTCTCCTCTCGGTCGGTCCTCTCGCTCGACTCCATTCACCCTCCATCTTTCTTCTCATTCCCTTCGTTGGGCTAAAGCTACACTTGGGAATGAGGGACTACTAACATCGGTGGGGCCACAAAAGCTTTTGGTCCACCACTTAGAGCCCAATTCACGGTTCAAACACTAAAGTCCAACACCATTGAGAACCCAACGTTGAACCAAGAACCAATGACATCTAAACACTGGTCAAGAAGGGAACCAGGCATGTAAGCAGACAAAGATCCTACAGAGTTATTGCACCACACATCAACTATTAATGAGGCTCCTACATCATTAAATGCGATAACCCTTCACATCAGAATAGGCAGCCTCACCGTGAACAATGCAAGCTAGAGTATAGACTTTCGGCCAACACGACAGATAGGAGTGGACAAGGAAATGATGGATAAAGGATATAAGGAGGCTTCTAAGACACATCAAAGGTTAAGTTCTCTATTCTTATTCTCTCTCTCTCTCTCTCTTCATTGTCAATCTCCTCTCTTCTAACTTGATTGTTGTAGGGTCCGCTGGGGGACTCCCGTTCTCCATTGGACATTTTTGCAGGCACACCGGCGAGCTCAGTGACCGGTGAAAGGTGTAGGAAGCGTGGATCTGCCCGACTCGCCCTCCCTTGGATCAATCACATCATCAATATGTATCATACCATATATCATCTATCGTATATTACATCATGTATTATATATGTATCGTAAGATATTTAATATAAATTACCTATTGATGATAACATATCATAAGATATTGATAACACAAGTATGCAACACATAAAAATAAAAAAAAAATAAAAAAATAAAAAAATAAAAAAAAGAAAAACCTTAGATATCAATTAAGTCTTTTTATTATTCTTCTATAATCAATCACTATCAAAATACAAACCAAGAGCATTCTCTTGTTATGTCTGTATTCTATAGCACTAGCAGTACATATATAATACAACCAACAACAAACAAAGAATAGAGACAATATTAAAATTTGGAGTCTTATTCAAGTCATTTTCATTTATTTATTTATTTATTTTGGGTGTGGCTTATTAGTTTTAGTCACTAGTCATACTTGGTTTTTTTCAACTTTTAAGATAAATGTGTTCTGATATTGTTAATGGCATTGGTGGGTTAGAATTAACTTTTGGCCACACCGATCGGAACCATGAGTTGTGGGTATGCTAGAGAAGGAATGGCATGACCTACAAAGCCTTCTGACTGATGGTATTAACTTTGCTGTTACTCGTGGGGATGTAGGTGTTGCGATTTGGTCCTAAAGGAGGGACCGGACCCCTTAGAGATTGGAACAAAAGATTTTCATTTTTCATCCGCTCTTCTTCTATAGGAGAAGGCATAGAATGACCTACAAAGTTTTTTTGGCTGATGGTATTGACTTTTGTGCTACTTGCTGGGATGTATGTAGGGGGATTTGGTCCAAAAGAATGGACAAAACCCCTCAAAGACTGTAACAAAAGATTTTCGTTTTTCATCCACACTTTTTCTTCTTCTTCTTCATCTAAGACTCTACAAGCCTCATGTGATTTGATGAAACTTAGAAGAAAAGCCACTACAAAAATGGATAATAAGACAATGTTTAGAGGTCTCACCATCTTGTTGTTTCAAGCAAGCAAAGAGAAAACTATGCAGTATACATGCAGGATGGTGGGCTATTTATATGCAACATTATGGTATCAAGTGGTACGATGACTTGAATTTTTCTTGTTCTTCATATGATGGAAGAGATTTTGACAATTGACTAGTAGGGGGGTTGGATTAGAAATTGAATGGGTCATAAATAAAGTAGCTTTGTCTTAATTTTCATGTGAAAGCTTTCTTTTTATCAACCTTTATTAGCATGAAATTCCATGAACATGGGGCACTTGCATGCAAAAATGGGCACGTGAAAATAAAATAAATGAAATCAATTTCACTTGACATCTCTCCTTACCTAAATTAGATCAAAAGGGTTGTTATATATTACAAATAGATTTTGGGGTTTTTTTTTTAGGGTCCCTGATATTAAGACTTTATAGTATAAAAGACATTCAATATTTTAATAATGTCTAAGGTCCCTCAAATTGATCTAGAGAAAATTCGACTTCATAGAGAAAATCTTACCAGAATTTCTCTAGACTCACTTCAACCTAGAGAAATTCTCCCAATCCAAAGAAATTCACTTCAACCTAGAGAAATTCACAAAAACTCAGAGAAAATTCCCTTCTAACCCAGAGAAATTCACAAACCTGCTTAAGCAGTATCGTTCACTTTGAGGAAAAAACAACAGAAATCAAAGTCTTGAAATGATTGAACAGAGAATATGAATATAAATACTATGATATCTATGTGACAGGAAAAAAAAAAAATTCAGACACTTTTCACAGAGATTTAGAGGAGAGTCTTAGTATCATATGCATCTTTCTAAGGACCAGATTTACAAAAAAAAACTATCCCAACAAAATAACCAGGCACTCTCAATTTATTTTCTTAGATAGTAAAAAAAAAAAACAATAATAATGGACTTTGACTTTCCATTCTCTAGAGAAATTTGAAATTTCTCTGGCCTTCCCTGGCCTTTCCTTTTCTCTAGAGAAATTTCCCTTCTCTAGCCTTCTTTAGACATCCCACTCTCCAGGGAAATTTTGGAAATTTCTCTAAAATTTCTCTGGCCTTCCTTCTCTCCATAGAAATTTCCCTTCTCTGGCCTTCCCTCCAAAGAAATTTGAAATTTCTCTGGCCTTCTCCAGCCTTCCCTAGACTTCCCACAAAATTACCTCTCCAAAGAAATTTTGAAAATTCCATGGCCTTCCCTAGACTTCCCACAAACCTCTTGAAATGTATATGTGAAACAATATCAAACAAAACACAAATCAATTTCCATATCTTAATCGCAACAAATTGAAGTAAATCTTTAATTACAGACCTCTCAACTCCACACACACAGTGATTTCAGAGAACCAATCACACAAAACAAACTCAAAATCATAGGCTATGTAACATCGATTAAGAAGAAAGGTGAATATGCCCCTCCGATCATCGACCTCAACGCCTTACTCGACGAGTTCTTGTTGGCTATCATGATTTTGCTGTTCTCTGCCGCACTCAGCGTCGCTCTGTCCTGAAACACCTCTTCAACTTGTGGAAACAACTTGTGATCCTTAAGTCCTAGACAGTTATTCGCTAAGCTCTTGAAGGAATTCAAATCATAGAGGGAAAGAAGAAACACAAAAGAGAGGGAGATAGAGAGAGAGAGACCTGATCTTCAACTCTTGCTTTGGACAATTGTGATACCGAAGATCTCTGCTCCACAAAATGGCGTCATTTGGGTGTTGGAGCGTTCTAAATCTCTGCAACATATCGTCAGACCTCTCTGATCGGCCATGAAAGCATCTATCTCTCTCTCTCTCTCTCTCTCCCCCTCTCTCTTCGTTCCAAACTCTGGTTTTGATCACTGCTAATCAAATACGGACTTGAACATGCAAATCATCATTATCACCGAGTGTTTTCAAGCCTCTTTCTCGTTAATCTGAGAGAAATCTCAGATTTGTAGTGTTACAGATCTTGCATTTCAAAGCTACTCTATGAAGAAGACACTGAATATACTTATAATTCTGGTCTCTATGCATTTGATATAACGATGAACAGCAAATCACAGAGGTCAGGTCAGTGAATCGGAGAGAATGAAGAATAAATTGTTGGGTACGAAAGAGGAAGAGGAGTGAATTTTCTTTGTGATATATGGGTGCAAGGTGAAGGGACCTTAGACATCACAAAGTAATATTGTGGATCTCTTCCATCACAAAAAATGAGAGAGGGACCTTAGACTAATTTTCCTATAGATTTTACCTTTATTTATTTTATTTTACCTTGTATAAGTGGGACTCATAATATCTATATGTAAAATAAAGTATTAGATAGTTTTGAAGAATCATGTGGTATACACACAGAGTGTGTCAACCTTCGAGTCAGCATGTGTCATTCCTAAAAAACTGGAGGAATTACTATTTAGTGGAAATTTGAGAAAATTATTATATATTATAAAAAAACATTTATGATTTTAATTATTTATATTTATAAACTTTACCATTTATTTGTAATTACTTTTTCATTTTTACAATGACATGAAATTTCTCTTAAAAATTTTGACTACATAATTGATTTGGGGCACCACGTTAATAGTAGTTTAGATTTGCTAAAGTTAAAAATCTCAACTTTATAGGTGATTGGGGGATAAATTTGTACCGATTTCAATTATTTGAACCATTCATCTCGTCTGACAGGCTGAGAAGAATATGCATGGATGTAAAAAAAAAAAATGAGTTAATCAGACTTAAGTAATTACATGATCAAATCACATACATATTATAACAAATAAATTGTCTATTTTTAAAAACATGTATACCAAATACATAAAAATAATCACCAAGAAATTGAGATTTTCAAATTATCCCACCAAAAAAATAAAAATAAAAACAACAAGGCTACTAGCACTAACATTTAAGGTACCCCTTTCTAAACTTAGTAAAAGTGAAGTGACAGTAAGAGGAAATACTACAACGGACACACTCACTCCTTAAGAAAATTAAAGTGATAATATATTCCTCTCATCAAATAATTTTATTAATTATGTCGTTATCTCTTAAAAAAATCAATTATTATCAATTTTTTGCCCCCTTATAATTGCCTTAAATTCTTTTGACTGCAAAATTGCATAATTTCAACGAAGTTTCATGGCCTCCTAACTTGTATAACTATGCTTTGATTGCTGTAACGGAAAGGTAATGGGTTGAGCCAGTAGATCAGGTCGCAGAGTCTTTGTTTTATCCGTGTTATATTTTTACGGGAACAATAAAGGAATTCAATCTCCGCGGATACGACTCCCAAGTCTTATATCTCTCATTTTTCATTTGGTTGATTGATTGGCATGAGATAAAATAAATTAGAATGATTATTCCTTATACTCTCCTAAGAAATGATGATTCATTTAGAATAGTGAATAACGACACTCTTTATAATGTAATTTTTATTTAACCAAACAAAAGAATGAACAATTTGATAAATTGATTATCTCTTCCGTTCCATCCCAAAGAACCACCACTATTCAATTAGACATTCATTTGCCAAGCAGATGATGTAATCCAATAAATGAGGAAAAATTTTAAAAATAATTATTTTGTAAGTGCATTTAGGCTAGGTACATCAAAAATAATACTTCAAAATTTTAATTAAACTATTAAAAAAATTCATTAAAGACACAAATATATATATTTTTTTATCAGCAAAAAAAAAAAAAAAAAATTTTATCAGCAAAAAAAAAAACCTTTATTGATAATAAGAACATAAATTCATATGAAATTACATCAACAAAGGGAGGGAAGAGCACAAGTATCATAGCAAACTAACCCAATCCCAACTAGGTTGGCACCGAGAAAAGAGCCCAATCATCTGCAAGCTCAACCACAAAGGTTTGGAGAGAGACCAAACCAAGCTAGGAAAAAATCACAAAAAATAAATCCCCAACTACCAAATAAGATACAAAGCAAAACAAAACAATCTAACATTTGCAATACACCCAAATAAAACAGACTCAACCAAACAGATGCCCAAACATCACCCCAGCAGCAGCCAAAATTACCCTGCATACTCAGGTAGACAGACAACTGCAAAACTCCTAAACCAGATCAAAACACCAACAGACAACTTCCCTCGACCCTTGCAAAGCATCCACACCCCCATCATACTAATATATTGTTAGCAACTAATAGTTCTGATCTGTTACACACTAATAATAATATCCTGAACTGAATATGGAGGCTCCTTAGACTGAGATTTAACCCCTAAAGCAATTCTCAACTTAGTCAATTCACAGAGTTCATTCAGCTGGAACATTTTCCCATTAAAGACCACATCATTTCTAGTTTTCCATAGTGATCACATAGCTGCCATTGGGATTGCCTTCCAAATTTTATTTTCGAACTTTCTCCATTTATATCCCCTTTACCACTGAAGAAGCCCATTAACATTATCAGGAATCACCCAGTGCATCCCCTACCAATTCATCAGGCACGCCCACACCTTCCAGACAACTGGACACCAAAGAAGAACATGGTTGACTGTCTCTACAACTTGACTACAGAACACACAATTGACAAAAATATTCTGGTTTACCACACCAATGCGATTTAGACTTTTGGTGGAGCCATATTATTCCACAGCAGCTTAGGAACCAGCATAGAATTTTGGGCATTAACAGGTTATAAAGGGAAAAGACACTAAACTTACCTGATGGACATGCCAACCATTTCAAATGATCCTCCCTACTTGAAGTCAGCAACTCCACTTGATTGAAAGCAGTATAAAATCTCAGCAGTTCCTCAAACTCTCAAGCAAATAAATGCCTTCTAAAATTGAGGTTCCAACTGCCTAAGTTCCTTCGCCTTTCAATCATCATGCTCAAAGATCGATCTTTCTCAGATGATAGGCTATAGAGCCTAGGAAAATCACTCTTGATACAATGATTCCCCAGCCAATGGTCATCCCAAAAATGAATTCTACAACTATTCCCCACAACTACCTATGAATTTTCCAGAAAAAAGGCCAGTAAAAAAGTGTTTGACTGCCCAAGATTCAAAATCCCACCCCATAATGATGAGTAGCAGCCACTATAGCTTGACCAAGGAAGCCAACGCCCACCCATAGACAAATACCTACTACACAAAACTCTTTTCCACAAAGTATAGTCTTCAAAACCAAAACGCCACCACCATTTTGCTAACAAACAGTCATTCATATCTTTGACACCTCTGATGCCCAGCCCACCTTGATCCTTGTGTTTGGTAACCTCATCCCATTTGACAAGATGAATCTTTCTCTTTAAATCAGACCCTCCCCAAACAAAGGCTGCTTGAATACTCTCACTTTCCTTTGCTACTGATTGCGGCAGCTTAAATAAAGATAAGTAGTACATAGGAAGGCTAGGAAGACTAGATTTAATAAGGGCAAGCCGGCCTCCAAAAGACAGCAACTTCTTATTCCAAGATGCTAATCGAGCCCTCATCTTATCAATGACAGGTCGCCAAGTTTTTTTTAGTCTGGGATTGGCACCTAAAGGCAACCTAAGATAAATAATAGGTAGCTTTTGTTTTTTGCAATTCAGTCAAGATGCACACTCCTCCACCACTTGCTCAAGCGCTCCACACCACACACAAGACTCTTATGGAAGTTTATCTTCAGGCCTAAAACTAATTGAAAGCATCTCAAAATCCTTTTAACTATTACCACCTCCTCTCCCATCTGCTTCACAAAAAATTATCGTATCATCAGTGAATTGAAGATGTGTTACAGTTGTTTTAACTTCACCATGACCTATCACAGCCCCTGTTATTAGGCCTCTTGATCTTGCCCTTTGCAACAACATATTTAAACCTTCAGCTACAAGATTAAATAGGAAAGAGGCATTGGATCCCCCTGCCTAAAACCATTTTCTGGAATATATTCAGGGGTTGGAGACCTATTGACAAGGACTGAAATTCTGGCTGAGGTTAGGCAATCCTTAATCCAATTCCACTATTTGTCCCCAAACCCAAATTTGTTCATCATAGAAAACAAACACTGCCAACTGATAGAATCAAAAGCTTTTTCAAAGTCAAGTTTTAGAATCAAGCCCTTTTTTCTACTTTTCTTCCACCAATCAACCACTTCATTTGCTATTAATACCCCATCCAAAATATTCCTCCCCCCTAGAAAAGCAGATTGTGCCTCCCTAATCACTATATGGACCACCTGTTTCAATCTATTAGTATGAACTTTGGCTAGAATTTTATATAAAGACCCAATTAAGCTAATTGGTCTATAATAAAAAATTTGGGCTGGTCCATCAACTTTAGGGATAAGAGTGATAAAAGAGCTGTTAATACCGACTACTAACTTCCCATTTTTATGAAACTCATTAAAAAATTGAAGGATATCAACCTTAAGGACCTTTCAACACTTTTGAAAGCACACCAAATTAAACTCGTCAGGTCCCAGAGCATTATTACCATCACAGTTCTTGACAGCATCTCATACTTCCCGTTTAGTAAATCTTGCTTCAAGATTTTCAACAAGACAATCACTGGTAATAGAAGTAAAAGGCCCATTCAGTTTGGGCCTATGCCTCAAATCTTGTGAGAACAGAACCTTGAAATGTTTGAAAATCTCATGCTTCACCCTCTGTGGATCTTTAAATAGGGTCCCCCCAACTGATTTCGAATTTAATAGGTTTCTGTTTTGCCTACTGGAAGCCACAATATGAAAAAATCTTTTTTTTTATCCCCTTTCAAACTCCAATTCATTCTAGATTTTTGGAGCCACATCCATTCATATTTTTTGTTTAGTGACCATACTTCTTGTCTAATCTCTCTTCTTCTTTGAACTTCTCCTTTAGACAAATCCCTAAGCTCAGCCAATAAGTCAAGCTTGTGTAGTTCCTCCTCTGCCTCTTTGATGGAGTGAGTAACATTCCCAAATACCTCAGTGTTCCACTTTTTTAAATTCAATCTGAGCTTCCTGAGCTTCATTTGAAAGACATACCCCGCCCAACCTGAGACATCTGAGTCTAACCAGAGTTCTTCATAACTGACATAAACTGAGGGTGTAATGTCCATGCATTAATAAACTGAAACGGTCTTGGCCCCAATCTCTAACATCCTCCATCAATAAGAGAGGACTATGATCAGAAACCCCTCTTGGAAGACCCCAAAGTTTAAAATTGTATTTTTCTAACCACTATGTTGAGAGCAAAATTCTGTCAATCCTACTCCACCGACCTCTATCACTTGAATTACTCCATGTAAATTGCCTACCCTGCATTGGCAAATTGGTTAATTCTAGACCTTCTATGAAGTCATTGAAAGCCCTCATGTCGTTAACCCTCCGTGAACAACCCTTCATTTCACCCAACTTTCTAATCTCATTAAAATCCTCCATCTACACCAAGGCTCCTTAAATTTGACTCCAAATTTACCAGTACATTCCAAAGATGATTTCTTCTACCAACATCATTAGGACCATAAATATTAATCAAAACACATTAAAAGTTAGGATGAATTGTACTTGATAAAAGAATGAAATTCCTTGTGCTGCAACATTGTGAAAGTGAAAATATACTAGACTTCCAAATACACAAGAGTCCTCCAAACAAACCTTCAGCATCTACCGACATGTGTAGACCGCCCTGAAACTCTCTCCACGTGCCCCCCTTTTCGGAGAGGGCGCGAATTGGGTTCTAACTACTACAGTTCGGACTCCTGTCACGATTTTGAATCTAATCTCACAAAGTGCAATGTAAGACTGATAAATCACCAAAAAGTCCAAATCCGACAAATCGTTTTGAAAAATTGATTTTAATCAAAAAACGCCAAATATTGACTGTTTTGCCAGATTTCAAAGTCACCACCTAAATATTTTGTTTTGGAAAATTTAGGAAACCCTGACTCGTGCCTAAGGCCACGTGTCCGTCATCACCAAAGTTGCCTCGGTTCGGGAACTTGGGTACGAGGGAGGAAGGTCATGAAATGAGCACCCCCGCTCGTCCGATCAAAGGATCGGCCTCTACTAAACATGATATGTTGTTTTTGTAAACACATGCATTCTTATTCCGATTGTTAATCTAACTTACTATGATGCGCATAGCATACTAGTATAGACTAAATCGCTCGATTTGGAACAAAACATCTCATGTTTGTTTTTCGAAAATGGTTTGAAGATACTACTCACAAGTAGGCTAAAACGTGGATTTTCCACTCTCAAGTGGGCTTAAAACATGATGATTTGCCACTCTAAGTGGGCTTAAAACTCACATTTTGATGAATTGTTCCAATTCAAGTGATAAAGCCTTCATCCACAGGTATTTATGCAAATAATCAAATAAGCACATAGCCTCATAGCAAGCATGCTATCATGGCAACACTCACACTCATGCAAGGATGCCAAAGCATAAACACTTACAGTGTATTCCGAGCCAAAACAAAAGCTAGTTAGAAATCAATGCATGATCCTAACTATACAAGATGCCTAATGCAACACATGCAAAATGCAACTAAATAGGCTCGGCTATCTAATCATGGCATATGAATGCAACACTTGATACATGTATTCAAATAGGAATTGAAATATAATGTAGTTTGAATGATGCGCTGAGCCCGGTACATGCAAGACAAATGAATGAATGCAAACATGCAAGCATAAGGTATGCTAATCGAAATATGCCCTAAACTAACCATCAAAAGCTGATAAGTAAAAGGGAGAAAGAAATGGGGATTGGAAGACATGCACACACACATGCACCCTTATTACAACATTGTACCATCTCGACGGAGGATCCGAATGAATTAGCTAAGCTAAGCTAACCAACTAATCTAATTAAGCTAACTAGATTAATTATTACAAACCAATCGAATAACTAGCGAATTACTTACTAATTATTACAACACTTTAATTAATTAACAAATCAACTAATCATGTAAGATATGTAAACTAGGTTGCCTCAGCTCTACCTTGAACAATGAATAATGCATGCTCTCGATTGCTGCCTCGAAATGCCTTCCGGTTACTCTTGAGAGGCTCTGTTTGCAGGGTGTCTTTATGAAATTTTTGCTCCATCTTGCCAAATCAACCCTGGGGAATCCACCAGTGGCCTGCTAACCATGAGAGGCCTCTATCGGCCGCCTGTCGGCCAATGATGTTCACTACCGACCAATGATGAAGCAGTGCCGGCCATCTGCAAGGCACTGCCGGCCACTGGTGTGCTACACTACCATTCAGCAACAAAGCACAAACTAGAGGAAAATGGAGGGTCTCCCAAGGGTATGTACATACTATGCCACTCCATATCGCCTCAAAACATCAAGGGAGAGGCATCATCAGATCCAAGACCATCAATCAAGCATCACAATGCATGATGGCCAAATATCTAACTTGCACAAATTCGATGAATGCACAACAAACAAAACACTAAGACCACGACCTTATCGTGAGTGATCAAAGGCAATGGAGACAAAGGGGATTGGCTCACTTTCATCACTTTGAGTATGAACTAGGCCAATCCACCTTGTGTTCAACATAACGTCTGGCTGAACACGATGCAATCCAAACAACATACTCATCATGGCATGAAATGCAAGACTCTAACATGCAAACAACGCATGCACAACATGTTAAGAGACTTAAGCATTAAAACTAGTGAAGGATACAACACTAGGACCATGCAATACAATGCTCAATAGACTAAACCAACCCCAAACAGACCTCATGCATGCCAAAACAGTGGCCAAGATGATTTGAAATGATAACATGAAAGGCAAGAGAATGATGTTCATGCATTGGCTCACAAACAAGGCATAATTCTCAACTCTCAAACACAATTAAAGAGTGATAAACATGAGAGTATAACAAGGCTATATGCTCTAAAATTATGTGAGAAATGAGGCTAAGGCATGCAATCATCACATTCAAAGCATGCTAGAGACCTCAAACACAAAGCTAATGAAACCCAACTACACTATAGCTATACAAAGCTAAGCACATATGACCAAGACCACTTAAAACAGACCTCAAGCATGTTAAATCAGTGGCAAAAATGTGCTGGAGCAAAGCTCGCACTTGCTAGAATGATGAACTAAAGCATGAAGCATGCTAGGCCAACAAGCATGATTGCACTACAAGTACCAAAAGCAAGTAAGAGGTGACCCAAACACCCAAAAAAAGAGTTAAGGCATGTCAAAACAAAGTGAAAAACATGCTTGAACTAAGTCACAAAAGAGTAGAAACACAAGCTCATTTGATAGGCCAACAACACAAGCAAGCAAGACAAGAGGAGAGGGGACTACCCCCTCCCATTTTGGACCTCAAAACCACCT
The DNA here is from genome assembly GCF_004153795.1 of Camellia sinensis. Taxonomy (NCBI): domain Eukaryota; kingdom Viridiplantae; phylum Streptophyta; class Magnoliopsida; order Ericales; family Theaceae; genus Camellia; species Camellia sinensis. Next base: position 117,866 of record NW_021025360.1, on the reverse strand, counting down.
TTCCACCACTGAAATTCCTTTGAGTTTCAGTGGTAGAAAGGCCATGCAAAGGTTATTACAAAAGCTTCAAAGGATGGCTTAAAAGCTTAACAAATAAGCAAAGAAAGAGGGTAGACCACCCCTAACCCCGATAAGGACTCAAACCAACATTTTTAACACTTAAAATCAGAGCTTTTTGTAGTTGGAAAGTAGGCCCAAAACAACATGCAAAGGTGGCTAAGATGGTATGCAAAAATAAGCTTAAAAGGGGAATCTACTCACCCTTGAAGAACAGCAGTAAGGTAGGTCTTCCTCTGAGCTAAAACCAGCATTTTGAGTACCAAACAAACCTTCAAGAACCTCAGCTCCAAGGTAGTGGTGTTTGAGTAGGTGTTCCTTTGCAAAAATGTGAAGAAAACACACTTTAAGGCACTATTGAGCATAATATAGAGAGAGTGTGTGAGAATTCTAGAGAGAGAGATATTTTGTCTCTAAATTTTTTCTCAACCCCAGGAGAGGGAGAAGGGCCTCCCCTTATTTAAGCAATGCAAGCGAAAGCTTGCTTGACAAGCTTGAAACTTGCCTTCATCCCTCCATACACGGGAGGATGGCTCAGTGAGCCATAGCTGGCTCAAAAGATCTAAAATAATATCTGTTGAAACATGGTGGCCGGCCGACCATCAGTGGTGGTTGACAGTGCCTCATTGATGGCCGACAGGGCCTATCTGTGGTCGACAGTGCAGAGCCTATGGCCGACAGCCTTTGATCATGGCCGGCAATGCACTAAAACAAAAACTAGGGAGGGATCAAAGCATGGTCCAAGAATGGGGCAGAAATGAAACAGGGTTTGGAAAGCTCAAACCTATGACGTTCCGCTGCGAAGTTCGAGTGCTCGGCGAATAACCAAACTTGTTACTGGATGTACCTGCAAGCACAACCAAGTCTTGAGGACGGTCAAAAATGGGGTGTATACAACATGTACTCCATATCATCACCTGGCCATAGAGACTTAATTATGTCGGATGACAGCACCGATTTCTTTGTTTCTTGCAAAAACACAACATCAATTCTTATTTCTTTGAGCATATTTCTTATCAACCTCTTTTTCTCCGGTCTCCCTATGCCCCTTACATAACACGCCAATCGCTTCATTAAAATTTGAGAAGAACACCAAGACCACCACATAATGTTGTTCAATCACGAACAACAACGTTCCCCTGTGCTACTTTCAAAGTATCATCTTCTTCAAGCTTAACAAGCCTTCTCAGACCTTCTTCATCGTTGTTATCAAAATCGATGCCTAGATCTTTACCTAGTTTTATAGTTTCTCTAGCCTCTGCTAATATGCTTATCATTCTGGCTGAACTTTGCCCACTCGAGCTTGAATGAGACAGAGCTAATGCTGCCACTCTAAACACTGGTCTTTTATGCCAATTGTTCATGATTGCCAACCCTCCACCCCTTAATTCCTTTCCTTTGTTTTGAACATACCTTCGTTTCTTACTTTTTTCTGGAACAAACATTTTCTTAGACCTAAAAGGCTTGCTATTTGGGGTTTGGCCTTGCTTGATTCCTCCACAAATAACCCTTGTTTAGCTGTAGGCTGAGATTTAGGCGATAAGAAAGTAGGCCCCAATTGGGCCTGATTGCCCTTAATAATACTATGATTATGGTCCAATACTGCTGGAACAGACTTGGGCTTAGACAGCCCTTCAGCTAGTCGGGCCCTACCCAACAGAATTTCTATGTTTATTCCAGGCTCTTCACACCTCTTCTCATTCAAGCTTTTCATAAACCCAGACGTGATGACCTTCTCCACCCTTGCGCTTTCTCAAACATCATTACTCCTCTGGTTATTGAATGGTGTCTCCTCAACTGTCTGAGTTTTGCATGCCTCTGGCACCCTTATGTTTCCCAAGCAATGACTAACAGTTTTCCCCATAAAAGAGGAATTTGAACCATTTTTTTCATTTTCCTCAGCATTAACCCGAGCCATTGCCACCTCATTCCTTAGTAATCTTACCACATCATCAACAGGTACCACATCATTCATCTCCACTCCGTCTACCCCATCCACTCCAACTATCTCATTCTCCAAGCTGCTACCATGGCTGCCTCCCTACTTTTCCAATTTGTTTGAGCTGGAGCAATCATGCATGGTACACATACACGCCACATTAACCACTTTAGAAACCATGACTTGCTCCTCACAAACTCTGACAGGATAAAGTCTATCCTTGCAACATACCTGAATAACTGTATTAATGGAATCCATATACTTTGTAACAACTTTGACTTGTCTACACTGAAAGGAAAGTTGTTTAGATGTTTCTTCGTCAAGCTTAATTACCTCCCCCGAAAGTTTGCCTATCATTGTGAATGTATTAGTACTCCATAGGTTAAACGGCACACCGCAACAACAAATCCATACTCTCATTTCTTGCTCTACATGGGCACCCTTATTCTATTTTGAGACAAATTCACACCATTCTTACAAGCATTCTTTGAGTAAAACTTGGTTCTCCTTTAAGTGTTCTGGTGAACTACAAGAAACTACAGCCGACCTTCCCCCCCTCCCCCAAGTTCCTTACTATAACTCCTTCTGTCCCTTTTTCAAGAACTGCTTTCCGAAAAATTGAAAAAGTGTGATAACTCTTTAACTTCACAATGAGGCTATCAAACAGCCACCCATTCCCTAAATCATTAACGACGATGGTGTGCTCCTTATAATCTTTGCATGATCCATTGTTTACAACATTAGCATAGGACTTGAATCCTGTACTCCTTGGCCCTGGCTTCCCCATGGGCGCCTTAATGTTTCCTACATCATTTTTTCCCCTTCCTCAATTGATAACTGCTTGGGTTGTACCGTTGGGTTTTTGCTTTGGATCTTTCCCAAACTCTGCTTTCTTTACCTTCAGAGCCTTATCATCACACCACAAACCATTAGCTTTTTGGATTTCCATAGATGCTGCAACACGACAATCGTATTTGACAAAGGCAAATCTTGTCTTTGTAGCTTTCCTTATCTTGTTTGGAATGAACACATCATTTACAACCCCAAACTTTCCAAATAGAGAATAAAGTCCCTTTAGAGTCATGGACCATGGAATGTTATCAACAAAAACTGTGTAGATAGAATTAGCCTTTTTGTCAATCTCTTCACACCTCCTTACCTGCTTTCTTCGCCCATGCATCACCGATTGCCATCCTCCTACCTCGCCCATTCTCTCTCCTTTTGGCTATGATTCATATAACGATTCTCGAGCTGATAACTTAAAAATTCAAAATTCTATTTGAAAATGCAAACTAAAGAAAGTGGTGGTGCTTCCCACAAACTCACTAGATAATTGTGCATAAATATACAAACATACTACCGACATAAAAATAAGGAAAAATTGGTCTACCATCCCTCTCTAACTTTTAATAATGCAAGAGGTCCACAATAATTTTTTTTGTAGCCCATGGTCCCTCATTCACACCCATATATAACAATCACTCTCTCATTCTCTCTCCTCTTTCTTCTTGCACCAAACCTCTCTCTTTTAGAACTTGATCGAAAAATTCATCTCCCTTCACTAAAAACCCTATATAAATCCTCAAAATTTGGATCATGACACTACAACATTTTCTTAGTTTAGTGACATTTGAAAGTGTCACAAAACTATTCTTCTAATGACATTTTTTGGTCATGTGGCATTTTGAACAAGTGCCACTTCTATCGGTGCCACGATAGATACGAGTGTCACGGTAGATACTTGCAAGTGCCATTGCACCATCATGGCTAAAAACTTTCAATGACATTTTAATGTCATGGTAGATATTATTTGTGGCACTATCAAGCGCCAGATAATTCGTTGTAGAACAATTTGATCCGCTCTTGCGAAGACTCGAACCGCCAACCTTCCGCACCATAAACCTTATACACCACACTCTTCTCACTACACCTCTACAGCATCACATGATTATATATGCAACATATATTATTTATATAGTACATACATCCATATTAATATAAAAGTATATATATAAACATAATTATTTTATTGAACATAATTTATGTAAAATAAACTATTTACTTCCAAAATAAAAAAAAAGGGACCACTTTTGGCGACTAAAAACAATTCTATACTTTTGGCTACTAATTATTTTTTTAGTTGCTAAAAAACTTAACTTTTGTCGACCAAAATCGGATTTGGTCGCCGAAGATGCACTTTCAGCTACCAAAATTTTGGTCACCAAAAAATTTTATTCCCGCCTTAAGATTTTAGTTCTCCCGCGCTAAAAATGACCACTTTTGGCGACTAAATTTATTTTTTAGGCGCCAATTGTAGACTTTTGGCTACTAAAATTTTTTTTGGCACCAAAAAGCTTTACTTTTGGCTACTAAAATTTTTTTAGAAGGTAAGACCCATATAATCAGCGACCAAACTTATTTTTAGTCGCCAATTGTAGACTTTTGGCTACTAAATTTTTTTAGTCGCCAAAAGGCTTTACTTTGGGCTACTAAATTTTTTAGTCTCTAAAACCCATATAATCAGCAACCAAACTTAGTTTTAGTAGCCAATTGTAGACTTTTACTAAAATTGTTTAGTCGCCAAAAAGCTTTACTTTTGGCAAGTAATGTTGTTTTGATCGCTGAAAGCTATACCAAATTTTTTTGGTCAGGAAATTTAGTCGCCGAATATACTTTTTCCTGTAGTGTATATTGAGTTTAATTCATTTATTTTTAATCATTTACTGCATTTTAAAAATTTAGAAAATATATTGGCATTTTTTGTTTTTCAAAAATGTCATTATAAGCTTGGAAAGTTTTTGGCTTAGTGGCATTTCTCAAAATGCTATAAAATATTTGTTTATGACACTTTTCACCTAAGTGCCATAAAAAGTAATTTGCACCTACCTAGTGTCCTAACATTTTTTAAACAATGCCATTGCAAATATTCATAAAAAGTTTTTGTCGTGACATTTTTATTGTAGTGAGTGACACTTTTTTTAATTGAAATGCCACTAGAGTCTTGTATGTTTGTGGCTCTATGACATTTTTCTAAAAAATGCCACCAAATATTCTTTCTGTGACATTTTTTAAGAACATGCCACTAGTATGGTGTCACTAAATTATGTTTTTGTTGTAGTGTTGTGACACTTGTTCATTGAAATGTCACTAGAGCCTTTTATGTTTGTCGTTTTGTGGCATTTTTCAAAAACGTGCCACTAAATATCATTTTTGTGTCATCTTCTAAAAATATGCCACTAGTGTAGTGCCACTAAAGTATATTTTTGTTGTAGTTTTGTGACACTTGTTCATTGAAATGTCACTAGAGCCTTTTATGTTTGTCGTTTTGTAGCATTTTTCAAAAACGTGCCACTAAATATCATTTTTTGTGGCATTTTCTAAAAATATGCCACTAGTGTAGTGCCACTAAAGTATGTTTTCGTTGTAGTGTGAAATCAAATATTCATCAAATTATCTTCCAAACCCACCAAGAACAAATATAAATATATATATATATACAGATCAAAGCAGCAACAGCTAAATCTACAATAGTAGTTGAGTCCCAAAAACACTAAACTCACCAAAATTGTCAGCAAATTGAGGTTGGAAGAAGAAGAAGAATGGTAGTAGAAGCAGCAACAGTGATAGGGAGAACCACCATACAACACCGCTGTCAACGATGGTGTCAGACTGCGTAAAGCGGTGGTTCCAGGAGGCCAAAGGCAGCAACTTCTCTGGTGAGTTTGTTGGAGGAATCACCAACGTCATTGATGTGGGATATGGAGATGTGGATTACTCTCCATGTGACTTCTCTGGTGTAAAATTACTCTTCATGTGAATTCTTGTACCTTCTATTTTTCAAAGTTTACTGGTATCATTTATATATTTGTAATTATATGTTGATCTTTTTTATATTTGAATGCATAATTTGATGCAATTCTCATTATGTATATAATAATTTATCTCTCATGAATTGGGAAAAAAAAAAATCTTGATCCATTAGCTTGTGCAATCTCCTTTTTTACATCAAAGTTTTGGTTGGTGAGACGTTTCTTTTGAAAATGAAAATGCATGCATGCATATAAGTATTGTTATTTGAGAGACTTACGTACCGATCTTAATGGCCAAACTTATTTATTTATAAATCCTATTTCTTTTTTCACCTATTAATATCTCTAAAAATTTTGAAGCAAAATAAACATTTTGAGACTTATTGGAGCATTAAAAAGGTGTATGTGACTTGTAAGTATTTAAATCTATCATAGATGATTGACACATAATTTTCTTTTCTTTTCTTTTTTTTCTCTTTTTTTTTTTTTTTTTTTTTTTGGTAATTCACAACAATATATAAAGAACAAGCCATCTAACAAGAAATTAAGGATAGATTAATGCAAACAACTAACAAATTTAATAAATTCTTACTTGTTGAGGAGACACATTATATTATTACAGTGCAACATCCTATTTCAAATTTTAAAGTTTCATCATTGCTTGCCACATCAATTAGTAAGACAAATTTATAAAATTTATTACTTTGTATAACTTTTTTTGTAAGAATAATATATGTTGTTTGTTCTTGCCTTGCTCTATTTTAATCAGTAGTGTGCTTTTGCAAAACGCCCGTACACAAAGGAGCTACAATAACAATAACAACATGACAAGAATTAAAGATGTAGAAATCACTTGGCTCTTTTATTCTTCCATTATAAGGATTATCAAAATACATAAACTAATCATTCTCTTAAGCTTCCTTTATTGTAGAGAACAAATAAATATATAATACACGCCTATAACAACATATATAAATAATGAGTTTAAAGTTATTACAATATGAATTGAACATGTCTTATTTTACTCACTACTACTTATAAATGATTTTCACATTATTTTTTTTTTTTTTTTTTTTTTTTTTTTTTTTTTTTTTTTTTTTTTTGGTAATTCACAACAATATATAAAGAACAAGCCATCTAACAAGAAATTAAGGATAGATTAATGCAAACAACTAACAAATTTAATAAATTCTTACTTGTTGAGGAGACACATTATATTATTACAGTGCAACATCCTATTTCAAATTTTAAAGTTTCATCATTGCTTGCCACATCAATTAGTAAGACAAATTTATAAAATTTATTACTTTGTATAACTTTTTCCGTAAGAATAATATATGTTATTGTTCTTGCCTTGCTCTATTTTAATCAGTTGTGTGCTTTTGCAAAACGCCCGAACACAAAAGAGCTACAATAACAATAACAACATGACAAGAATTAAAGATGTAGAAATCACTTGGCTCTTTTATTCTTCCATTATAAGGATTATCAAAATACATAAACTAATCATTCCCTCAAGCTTCCTTTATTGCAGAGAACAAATAAATATATAATACACGCCTATAACAACATATATAAATAATGAGTTTAAAGTTATTACAATATGAATTGAACATGTCTTATTTTACTCACTACTACAATTTGGTGTTTCCAACTTTTAAAGTAAAATTATTATTTACTGAGAGAAGGTTTTATTTCTGATTAATTTTTGGCCTCACCAAATGAAACCATCAGTTGTGATTACACAAGAGGTGGTGGTGGAGGAGGCATAGCATGACTTGCATAGCCTTTCTAGCTGATAGTACTGGCCTTAGTGCTACTGGGAGGCGGCCCAGGTAGGTTGCTAGGATTTCGTCCAGGAGTACGTACGGGAACTTTTGGCAGAGACTGTAAGTGAAGATTTTCTTTTTTCATCCACATTTTTTCTTCTTCGTGTAGGACTCTACTAGCTTCATGTGGTTTGATGCTCGAAAGAAGAGCTAGCACTGCTAGAATGACTAAAACAATGCTTAGAGGTCTCATCTTGTTGTGCATGCATGCAAAGAGTAAACAAAACTACACATAATTAATGCAGGGAGGGGGACTATTTATATGCATCAAGCTATCAAGTTTGTTTTATTATTATTATTATTTTATTTTATTTTTCTATTGTCCATTTGATGGGGTTTTTTGACCGTTGACTAGTAAGGTTTGATAAGCGATTAAAAATTTGCATATGAAAGACTTTCATTTATTTACCAACCCTACATGAACATGTAATCCATGAAAATCACAGTAGCATGCAAGTTGGGCAAGCGAAAAAATATGAAAGCAGTGTCAATTGCTATCCCTCTACCTAAATTAGAGCCTGTGAAGGGCCTATTTGGTATCATTTTTAGTATTTTCGTGTTCGCTCATGTTTTTAAAAACAAAATTAAATATATATATATATATATAAAGTGGAATAATTTTAATTTTTGTTTGAAAGCAGTTTCTAAAAATTCAAAAACAACCTTTTAATGTTTTCTAAAATGTAGGTATTATTAAAAAAAAATTTAAACAATTTTTAAAACCGTTCTCCAAACAAGTTTTTTGTATTCTTAGGAAATTGAAAAACTAACACCAAACAGACTTGAAGGCCAAAAGATCCGATCTGAGAAAAAAACAAATCACCCACGTAGACCGAAAGGAAAGAGAAAGAATAGGGGGATTGGATGTCACCCTCTCCCCCCGCCCCCCTACCATGGCAACAAGAGAAAACTACATGAAATTTAACTTGTGAGGGGAAAAAATTTAATTTTTTTATACACTATTTAAATTGAAGTTGAAAATTATGTAACATGATAAGTCGGACTGCACTTACTAATGGATTAAAATGAGTTTGGTGGCTTTTTTAATCACAAAAAGATAAAATAAGTTAAAAAGTCAATAAATTAAAATGTTATATTTAAATTATAATTATTTTATTTTTTCTCTCACAAAAGTCAAAAAGACAACCCAAACCCAGTCAAAAATTTTAAAATAGTCAAAAAGTCAACCTACTTCCCAAGCTAGTCTTTTCGGTTGATTTTCTCATTTTATTTTCAATTTTTGGGGGGTTTTGAATGTTTGAAGCTTTGGTCGCAATCTAGTCCATCAAAACTTGAGGTTTTTTAAGTTGGTTTGAATCTAAAAAAATTGGAGGCTAGTGAAGCCCATTACTAGTTATGAATCTGAGGTCATTTTTTAAGATTATTTACATATGACAAAAAAATTAAATTAATTTAATAATTATAATATTTTTATTTTATTACATTTATTTTAAAAAATAGATAACAACTATATATTTTTTAAAATAAATCATTTATTGTTTTAAAGATAAATATAATAAAAAAAAATATAATTATCAAACTGACATTTTTTTTTTATAAATATACATGAGAATTTTTATAAAATAAATAATTTAAATGCATTAAAATTAATAATAAATTTTAAATTGAAGAATGGAATTCCCGAGATGCGACTTTCAATTCTCGAGTCAGAAACTGGAAAACATCCAATGCATTGAAGAATTCTTCAACCTAAACATTCTCTCGTCCCATCGCCCAAGGCAGAGAATTATTCGTTTGCCTAAAGAAAAATTATTGATTAGTTGTGTGCATCACATTACATGTGACAGGTGGTGGTGCCTCACACTAATTAAAATGTGACAGCTAATTCAGATGCCAGTGGGCCAGGATAAGTCAGCAACCAACAGTCAAATTTATTTCAAAACGCAACTTCACGTAAATGGATGTACGTTAAAATTGCATTTAGGTAGAAGATTTGAGAAGAAAAATTAAAAAAGAATAAGAAAAAAATAAATAAAATTTGAATAAAATATATTTATAATTTACATAATTTTATATATATTTTTTTTCTAAATCTTTTCTCAAATCTCATAATCAAACACAACATAAATACCTTAAACTTCTCCATCTTTTTGATGAATGAGCGCCAAAATTTAAAATTCAAAACTTTTAAATTTAACTAAACAAAATTTGAAGAAAATGATACTAGTAAATATAAAATCCGAAAAAAAAAGACTTGTTTGAAGATCATTCTCTCTGGTTTGGGATAAATAAATTCTCTCACCTCCCTCAGTTTCTACAAGCCTAATTTGAAAACTTAGTTAAAAGTCAAAAATTAACTTTTAATTTATTTTAAGTCACATCAACTTTTTATTTTTTTACATTTTTTTTTTTAAAAAAAAAGCTAAAAAAATCAAATTTATTTTTTTTTACCAACTTCTAAAGACAACCCACAATCAGAAATGAGCATTGCCGTTGAAAGCCAACTTCTCAACCTATTAATTCGCGCAAGCAGCACACGTAGAGAAAGATGCAGGCCGAGTTGGGGCGACACTATGTTTGTCAAAATTCCTGCACTAAGGCCAAGTTTAGGAAGACTAAATAAGTGTACTTTTTATCTTTTTAGACTAAAAAGTTGAGGTTGAAAATATGAATGTTTGGGTTAACTTTTTGACTTTTTATGGAAAAATGTATAATAAAAAATTATAAAAATTGATTTGTAGGAGAAAATTAGAATTGGGAGTTGTGCAGCCGTAATTGTTGACTTTTGGTGAATAGTGATAACTTTTTAACTTTTTGAGTAACTTTTTGACTTTTTAACTTTTTGGGATGTTCCCAAACTTGGCCTAAATGTTTGATGAATTCATTTGTTGTAGCATGTGCAAGAGTTCTGAAGGCCCATTTTGGCCGGGGGGGAAAAAAAATTGCCTTTTTTTTCAAATTTTTTTCATCTTTTTTTTTTATTTTTAAACTTACATAAAAATTTTATATTTTTCCGATTTGTCTTATTGAGACGAGTCTAAAAAATGTATTTTTTTTTTTGTGAAAAATTCCAGAAAAAAAATTATATTAAAGATGAAAATAAGTTAAAAAAGATTATTTATTTTTGTTTTTTCTAGATTTTTTTTGAGTTTTTTTAAAAAATTTATAATTTTCTAATTCATTTTATCGAGCAGAAACTAAAAATCTAAAGCTTTTTGAATTTTTTTTAAAATCCATTAAAGACAAAAATAAACTAAAAGAAAAAAAAGTCAAAAATGCAATTCCCCAAACACCATTAAGTGGGGTATGGTATGGAAACAAATGTGGATCTCAACCATAATTGCCGTCAAAAAAATTTTTTGCCCCTCCAAATGTACGGCAAAGTTGTGTTTGTCTCTATATATGATTTAAAAATTTGTGTCCCTTGTAACCTGTTGTAACCCTTGCCATTGTTCATATGTTGTAGTTTTCTAAATGTAATAGAACTCTATTGGTGAATTATCTGAAATATCCTCTAAGCTTTTGAATGCGACATTCTTGGTATAAGCTCCTTTTGATAAAGAATTGGCTTCAAAATGGATTGTTATTTAACTCGAAGATAAAACTGTAGTTGGTTTTTTATTGCCATTGTTCATATGTTGTAGTTTTCTAAATGTAATAGAACTCTATTGGTGAATTATCTGAAATATCCTCTAAGCTTTTGAATGCGACATTCTTGGTATAAGCTCCTTTTGATAAAGAATTGGCTTCAAAATGGATTGTCGAACCATGCTCACCCCTAACTGTAGTTGGTTTTTTATTTGGCAAATGTAACTCCTAAAGCAAAATTTTAGTTGTGATAATGAATCAGACATTCATTTTATGAAAAATTGTGAATGGATTTTCTTTTTAGTCTCATTTTATTTTATTTTTTTCTTATTTTCCCCAGCAAATTCAAGTTCCAAATATGTGATTTATGTTAATAATGAGGAAACATCCAGGCCCTTTCCTATAAAATTTTGTTGACATTTTCTTTCTTGGATAGCATTTAGATTTGTGCTTCATTTTTATTGGAATGATATCACTACTAGTCCAGTAATTAACAATTTCCACAACTAAAACAATTTCAATAAATCAGCCCAAGAGAAGTGCTTTCCGCTACTGCCACCTCACTATAAATTCTACCAAAAATCTCATCATCTAAGAACTCATCGAAGGTAGAATTGTTGCACACCCATGCCATGCTTCTCAAGAGCTCAATGAATTACAACACCGGGAAAAAATGGTTTACCAAAAAGAATAACAATTATGAGAAATTGTGTTTGTCAAACTAATCAAAAAAAATAAAAATAAAAATAAAACTATACTCACTCAGGAATTGCTATAAACATTTGATGTACATTGTGCAACAAAGATTTTGAAAAAAAAAAAATTAGTGCTTTTTATTTGTGGCCAAAACCAAAGTAAAAAGAAGGTAAAATCGCGGTGGTGCAGGCTATGTTTCCTCCAAATACGAATTGGTGTTTTTCAAATATTTTCTCCGACGGTCGACTATGGTCATTCATTCTGGCAAAGATTGTAGATGTTTTGGCCATTTGGAAAAAAGTTAACTTATTGATTTATTGACTTATTTGAGTTATATCATCTTTTTATTTTCCAACACATTTAAAAAAAAAAAACAAAAAGTTAACTTTTCCTTATGAGAGATGTGGTGGCAAGGGAAAAGCAGTGGCGGAGCCACATGGTTGCCTAGGGGGGTCACACGCCCCTCTTGGATTTTTCCCTTTTTTTTTTTCCTTCCACATATGTGTATATATAAAATTTTAAACAAAAATAATATTTAGAATAAAATATTAAGGACATTTTTAAATTTATGAAAACAATAGTGATTGTTTTATTGAAAATGAAGTGATTACAACAAATTATATTTTTATGTATGAAAATTTTGTGAAAAAAACTCAATATAAAAGTAATATCTATCATCATTGATAAGCAAATAGTGCTTTTTATTTGTGGCCAAAACCAAAGTAAAAAGAAGGTAAAATCGTAGTGGTGCAGGCTATGTTTCCTCCAAATACGAATTGGTGTTTTTCAAATATTTTCTCCGACGGTCGACTATGGTCATTCATAGTGGCAAAGATTGTAGATGTTTTGGCCATTTGGAAAAAAGTTAATTTATTGATTTATTGACTTATTTAAGTTATATCATCTTTTTATTTTCCAACACATTTAAAAAAAAAAAACGAAAAGTTAACTTTTCCTTATGAGAGATGTGGTGGCAAGGGAAAGCAGTGGCGGAGCCACATGGTTGCCTAGGGGGGTCACACGCCCCTCTTGGATTTTTCCCTTTTTTTTTTTTTTCCACATATGTGTATAAATAAAATTTTAAACAAAAATAATATTCAGAATAAAATATTAAGGACATTTTTAAATTTATAAAAACAATAGTGATTGTTTTATTGAAAATGAAGTGATTACAACAAATTATATTTTTATGTATGAAAATTTTGTGAAAAAAACTCAATATAAAAGTAATATCTATCATCATTGATAAGCAAATATAATTAATCTCACTATATATAAAAAAATTACTAGACTGTTAGTTATAATTGCATGTGGAGTTCACCCTTCATATGTTGTTGTACTATTGGTTGGTAATATTATATGTCAATAATGACGTGATATTACTATTACATGAAATTTTTACTCAAATTTTGTGAAAATTTGATTTATCTTACCATTATATAATTTATTTTAAGATGTAAATATGTAATTTTTTTACATTGTCGATGATACACTAGTTACATGCAATACTTGTTTTTCGATTTTACTCAAAGTTAATTGTAAAATTTTATATGAAATACTTTTGTAATAATTTATATTATTAATTCAAAAATTATTATTATCTTCTTATTGTTGGTTATGGAAAAAAAAATAAAGTTGTAATCAATTAGTGTCCATTCTGATTTAATTTCCTAATTCCGCCACTGAAAAAAGAACATAGACGCAGAGCAGAGTCTCCAGATGTGTCTTCTACCAATGATGGTGGAGCCGATCATGACTGCCTGCATCTTTCTCTACGTGTGCTGCTTGCACAATAGGCTGAGAAGTTGGCTTCCAACGGCGGTGCTTATTAGCGGCGGAGTCAGAAAATTAAGTTAAAGAGGGTACTTATTAATTATAATTTTTTATTTGAAAAAAAATCATGATCAACGTTAAGATAATAATACTTTTATGAGCTAAATTTAAGCATAAGAAATTAAAAATTATTATTAATAGGAACAAATTCAAATTCTATAATAGTGTATAATCGCTCAGTGCAGGATGGTGATGTAAATTTGTAATTTTAGTAAAAGAAATTATGTATCAAAATTTCTAATTTTAGAAAATAAAAATACATTATTTATAGCACAAATTATTATAAAATTTATTTAATTTTTATTTGACAGAAAACATTAAAGAGATGATATTACTTATAAATAATGTGTTTTGAATGAAAATTATTAAATAATCGTAGAGTACCATATAGCGTTGCCTATGTGTTGCTCAAAGCATGAGAAATCACAAATCACACTATATAGTTTGTCAACTGTTTGAAAATAATGAGTTAAATATATCAATCCATACGATTTCCCACTACATTATTGGTTTAGGCTATTACATAAACAATATCACATAGTGCTCCCAAAGTATCAAATAACTACTTATTGTGAACAATACAATAAATCCTTAGCCAAAGAACATGTTAAGAAAAAAAAGAATACATTTTCTATAACACCACAAAACAAAAACAAAAAACGTTCAAAATTGATGGGGGCACGTGATCCCCCAAGGCCTTCTTTGGCTCCGCCTCTGCTTATGGCCAATTGTAGAAGCTAAGGGAGGGAGAAGAGAGAATATATTTATCCCAAACCAGAGAAAATGATCTTTAAACAAGTCTTTCTATTTGTTAGGTTTTATATTAGTATCATTTTCTTCAAATTTGTTTAGTCAGATTTAACAGTTCTGAATTATAAATTTTGGCGCTCATTCATCAAATAGATGGAGAAGTTTCTTTTAGCAAGTTTAACGTCCATCCATTTCTGTGAGGTTGCCGTTTGGCACGGATTTGAATTAACTGCTGGTTGTTGACTTGTCATGGCCCACTAGGGTTCGTTTGGTATATAAGTTGGCCTTTTGACGTTTTTGACTATTTGAGCCTGCGCTAAAAGAGCAAGGATCCTCTAGAGTTTTTTTTTCCTAAAGTTTCCTAGAGTGGTACATTGTGTGGTTGAGATTTAATGATAAGTCACATCAATTTTTCAGTATTAAATCCCAATCACACAATACACCACTTTAGGAAACTTTAGAAAAAAAACACTCTAGAGGATCCTTGGTGGCGCTAAAAAGCCTCGTTTGGATGGACTTTTTAATTTTTTTTGACTTTTGTAAAAGAAAAAATGAAATAATTATGGTTTGGATGTGACATTTTGTTTTATTAGCTTTTTAGCCTATTTTGTCATTTTGTGGTTATTTTAGTCGAAGATTGGGATGCCAAATGAAGGCTAAATAATTTGTTTATTTACGCTCTTTTGGAAAGATGGCTAAAAGTTAAAAGTCAGCTTTTAATCTATTTTAAGAAGATGTTTGGTACAACTTTTATAGGGTAATTATAGCTTATTTTAATTTGGAAGTCTGTGCCAAACTATTTAGTGTAACTTCTGCTTATAACTTATTAGGCAGAAATAACTTAAATAAGCTAAAAAAATTGATTATTTAAAAGTTGGGGAAGTGATGCTTTTAACTTTTGCTTTCTGATTATCAACTTTTAACTTAAGAAAAGCTACACCAAACAAATCACATTATCTTTTTGCTTTTTTACACGTTTTTTTCAAAAAGTCAAAAAAAATTAAAAAAATCAGTTTTTAACCAACTTCTTTGTCAAAATTGTTTTTGAAATTTATGTACTATATTTTTGTTTTTAGAAATTTTTGAGACAATTATTATTAAAAAAATCTCATGATTAGAGCCTTATAACAAAATAAACTTGAGTTTTCAATTTTGTTAATTTAAAAATCTTAAATCTTTGATTTGTTTTCAGTCTAAACAATTTGTCTATTTGTTTTAAGGTAAAATCGATAAAAAAAAGAAAAAAAAAGAAAAAGATATTTAAGTCATTAAACTCAATGTGTATATATAAAATGTCTAAAATATCATTCTTTTATTATTTTAATGACTAAAAATATCTATTTTTTTTCATGGATTTTACTTTTTAAAAAAATAGGCAAATCGTTTGACTAAAAAAAATAAAAGTTTAGAATTTAAATTGACCAACTTAGAAATTCAATATTTATTTAGTTACAATGCTCAAATCCTCAATTTATTTATTTATTTATTTACATTCTAAATGCCTTGTAAAAGTAAACTATTTTTTTTTAACAAATCATAATATTCACTAAAAACAAAAAATAATAAAAGATTTGGAGTACTCCATACAATTTGCACTTATACCCTGTACATATTACACTTGTACCTTGTAAAATTTGCAGCAACAAATAGGAATGACAACAGGTCGGGGCGGGGGATTGCACTCCCCGTCCTCGTCCCTGATCCCCGGGGGGGGGGAACCAATCACCCCCCTGCCTCCACCCCCTAATGGGGATCGGGTTTTCCTGACTCTAAAAAATCCCCGACAGTACACATTGGGCCAAATTTGCTTGAACAATTACCAACTTGCAAATTAATTGAAGCAATAGATTAAGACACCACAGAGAAATAGGAAAACAAATAGAAAACATAGAGAAATACTAAATCAATCACTAATGTCAAACATTTCCATTGACATATGAAAGAGGAATCTAGTAGTTTGAAGTCCGAAGTCGCATAACAATGAATGAGGAATCTAGTGAAGATCGAAGTCTGAAGTCGCATAACAATTTGTCGTAACCCCAAGCACAAAGCCTGGCTTCCGAAGATGGAAATTCAACTCAGCAATTGCTTCGAAAAGGCATCGGTCAGTCTGCTTGATCTAAGGTCACTTTCGCCGAGATCGAAAACCCTAACCACAACTCTTTCTTACTGAAGATAGCGGAGAATGAGGGAGATCGACAGTGATGGGAGGAGGGAGAAGAGGACAGCGGAGGAAGGGAGATCGATGGTGATGAGAGGCTTTTAGAGAGAGAGAGAGAGAGAGAGAGAGAGCGAGAGAAACCGAGAGAGAGAGAGAGAAACCGAGAGATAAATGGGAGGTAGAGGCCGTCAATCTTGTGTGTGAGTGTGAGCTATGTTTTAAGGTTTAGTTTACATATATATATATATAGGGGTATAATAGTAATTTCACATCAGGAAAAACGAGGATGAGGACTGGAACGGAGCCGGGGCCAGGGTTGGGAAATGTATCACCATCCCTGACCCAAAAATTGTCAGGGATTCATTTTCGAATACCTTCGTCGGCCCGTCGCTGGTATTTTTTGGGAAAAAACCGTTCTAATTGAAGTCGGGGGGTCGAGTCTCCATCAAGTCAGGTTCAAATTGCCATCCCTATCAACAAAGAAGAGGAGTTGCTGAAAATAGGCAATTGGTTTATATTAAAAACAAATCAAAAAATTAGAAATTCAAGGTTTATTTTGTTATAAGAATCAAATCTTATGGCTTTCTTGTAATTGTCCCTTATATTTTCTACTCTTATATTTTGATTCAAATTTTACTTTAATTTCTATTGTTTTAATTGAAACAATTTGGCCCGTAAATACCATAGTTTTACACCAGAATTTGCTAAACCTTTCAGGAGGGTGTTTAAGATGATTTAAATAAGTATACTTTTTAATTTTTTATAAAAATATATACAAAAAATAAAAAGGTAATGTGATCTAAAAAAGATAAAAAGATAAATAAAAAAAAATGCTAATATGGGAGATGCCATATAGTACCTCGGTGGTCATTTGGCACGCATTGTACAAACAGAGTCAAGTAGACAAGCAGACTAGTTACATTTTTAGTAATAAAAATTTTAAAATAAAATTAATTTTTAAAAAAGAAAATATTTTATTTTTTAAAAATGTCATTGTTATAGTTTTTTTGTTAAACTCCAATATAATAATATTTTTTTTATGTTATATGACAGTTATTACAGTGATGAATTACTTTTTGTGTTTTTTTTTTTTTGAGTGAATTACATCGATAGTCCTTATATTTTATTTGTGTCATTTTAATCTTTATAGTTTCAATTGGTTTAATATTGACCCTTAATTTTAAATTTTACATCAATTTGGTTCAATTGATTATGTCATTAGGGTTTTTGACAGAAATGTTTTACGGAATTGGTTGAGATTAAGTCACTAAATTGATCAAGTTTATAATTTTGCTCTTACAAGCATGACACATGCCATAAAAAATGCTAACAATTTGACCAATTTGAGACAAAATAGAAGATTCATTGTCAAAATCGATTCAATTAAAATTACAGGAATCAAATTGAAACAAGAGTCAAAGTATACAGACTAGTAGTGTAATTTCCTCATTTTTTTAATGAGAAATTACAATTCAGTGGCATTTCTACCAAATATTTACAAATTCATGAAAAATATTATAATTTTAATTATTAAAATGGATAAACTTTTCCATTAATTTGTAAGTTCTTTTAGAAACTTGCATTGACGTGCAATTTATTTATTTATTTTTTTTTTTTGGTACCAAACTTTTTTATCTCAAAAAGTAAATTTTTTTTTCTTTTTTGACCAAATTTTTTATCTCAAAAATAAATATTTTTGGCATGAATTTTTTTTTCTTGTTTTTGTTTTTGTTTTTGTTTTTGTTTTTGTTTCTAATAATGCATTTATTAACAACATTTTCAAAATACATGATTAGTTTTTTTTTTTTTTTTTTTGAGACGACTCTTAATATTTTTTATAACAAAATTTTCATCCAGGGAGAGAAAAAAAGTAGTCTCTGATACTCTTATATGTTATAGTAGTACACCATTTTTTAGTGCTTACAATTTCAAAAATACCTTAAATGACAATTTTATTTACAAGTTGTCACTTTTATTTTAGTAAGAGCAACACCGTATGGTTAGAATTTTTATTTAAAAATATCAATGTATAATTCAGATTCATTTTATGTATAAATCTTATAATATATCAATTGAATTTCAACCACACTTCATCCTTCTAAGTTAAATTCTTTACAATATTTAACTTTTTACTTCAATAATAAGTGCTTTCGGAGAAAATTACCTACACAAAAGATCTTCAGCAGCAACAACAACAATAGCATATAGTGCCTATTTGGCAGAAATTATTTACAACTTATTTCAGCTTTCAGCTTAATTTAAGCTATTTTGATGTGTTTGGTTTAGCTTATAGCTTATAGCTTTGTGGAAGTTAGAAATCAGCTTATTCTTTGAGTGAGGCAGGAGATGCTTTAAGAATAAACTGGAAATCAGCTTAAGCTGAAAGTTATAAGGTATAAACTGTTTAGGCATAAGCTATAAGCACTTTCCCACAACTCTACCAAACAGGGCTATAGTAAGAAGCAAAAAATAGCTTTTTTTATTCTTCTACTATGATCAAATCACTATAAAAAATAAAAACCAAAAAGCATTCTTTTGTCCTATTTGTATTCTATAGCTCCAGTAGTACATATGATATACCCAACGCAACAACAAATAAACAATTGGAAAAAATATTACAATTTGATTTGCACCAGTCTTACTTTTGTTTGTCTTATTTTTAGTCACAAAGGTAAAGATATTGTGATATTGTCAATGAGTTCTGATCAATTAATAATATTTAAAATTAATTTGTGGCCACACCTAAGGGAACACATGAGTTGTGGGTATGCAGGACGAGGCTTACCATGACCTTGCAAAACTTTTTTGGCTGATGGTACTAGCTTTGATGCTAGGTGTTGGAATGTAGGTGGGGGGATTTGGTCCGAAAGGAGGAACCAGACTCCTCTTCATAGAGCGCAGTAAATTATTTTCTTTTTTTATCCACTTTTCAACTTCAGGAGGACGCATAACATGACCTACAAAAAAATTTTGGCTGATGGTACTAGCTTTGATGTTTGGTGTTGGGATGTAGGTGGGGTGATATGGTCCCTTAGAAGGGACTGCACTCCTCTTCATAGAGCGTAGCAAACTATTTTCTTTTTTTGTCCACTTTTCTGCCTCAGGAGGAGGCATAACATGACCTGCAAAAATTTTCTTGCTGATGGTACTAGCTTTGATACTAGGTGGTGGGATGTAGGTAGGGGGATTTGGTCCCTTAGAAGGGACCGGACTCCTCTTCATAGAGTGTAGGAAACTATTTTCCTTTTTTATCCAGTCTTCTGCTTCTGGAGAAGGCATAACATGACTTGCAAAGCTTTTTTGGTTGATGGTACTAGCTTTGATGCTAGGTGTTGGGATGTAGGTGGGGGTATTTGGTCCCCAAGGGGGGATAGGAACCCTCAGAGACGGTAATAGAAGATTTTCTTCCTTTTCATTTTAAACTCTACTAGCTTCATGAGGTTTGATCATGCTTAGAAGAAAAACCAATGCAAGAATGGCTAATAATACAATGTTTAGGGGTCTCATCATCTTATTGTTTTAGGCAAGCAATGAGTTGGTAAAACTATATGCAGCATAGGCAGGATATTTATATGCAACATTATGCCATCAAGTGGTATATATGACTTGAAGATTTTTCATGTTTTACGTTTGATGTTGGAGTCTTAGAGATTTTGACTATTGACTTGTGGAGAGTTGGGTTAGAAATTGAATGGGTCGTAAATGAAGTAACTAAGTCCTTATTTTCATCCCAAAGCTTTCATTTTTGTCAACCTTTACCAACACAACGATAGCATGCAAATGGCATGTGAAAAAATAAAATAAAATAAAAGTAATTTCACTTGATATCTCTATGCCTCTTACCCATTGATTTTACTTTTTCTTTATTAACTAACATTAACATTATGTTCCCCCCAGATTTGCTTTGTCTTCAACAGGATTGGTTGATTTCCCTTTGTTGTCTTTTTTGGGTGTTGCTCTCCCTTGGGGGTGCTTAGCATATGATACAATGGGTTTTTTTGGTGTTAACATAGTTGGGATGATCTAGTCTATTGTGATGGTTTGTGCATCATTCTTTCTTTATTGATGTTTTGATGTTTTGTGTGTACATCTTGTACCTTTCATTATCATCAACAAAGTTTCTATTTTCTGCTTTCTATTTTATGCAAAAAAAAAAAAAAAAAAAAAAACATTAACATTAAAAGAATGTTTGGGAAGTGGAGAAATTATTCAATGGTCTAAGTGGAGTGATTATTTTAGGTGATTTTTTTATTATTTTTTATGTAAAGACGTGTAAAACCATAGGGTGATGTGATTAAATATTTGGATTTTTTTAATTATTTTAGTCAAAAAACTAACACCCCAAATGGGGCCTAAATGTCTTGGTGATCACTGTCCTTTAAAAGTTGGTTAAATAACAAATTATGTCAAAAAAAATAAAAATTTAATGCACATTTTATATATTTTTTACATTAGAACTGCTACAGTACACATTCTATTTTATCATAATATGACCATAACTTTTGGCAGCAAAGATTAAATGACTTTTCTCACTAAAATAATTGTAACATTTATCACCACAAATGATTTGTTGCATTTAAAACATATCATTCATAACATAATCACAATTTTTCATAACCTGTACTTTAGAAATGTGCCCTATGAATTCACCCAATTGTAACTTTTATCACAAAATAGCATAGTCAATACCACAAAATGGCCTCACATTTCTTATGGTGTGCCCTTTTGGGGAATGTACACCATAAATTTTTTTCATTTACATATTTCAATAAATCTTTTTATATATACTAACATTAATTCACTACAACATATAATATCTTAGAAGACTAAATTTTCTTGTTTGCAAAGTGAAAATTTTACCTGCCAAAATATTTGGGGTCCAATTTATGTTGTTAAGAGGGTCATCTTTAAAAGGTCATCCCAAAATCTCAAAAAGAAAGTCTTCTAAAGAAAAAATTTTGAAAATATTACTACAAAATATATTTTTAGGGACAGAACAATTTGGCACCAATAAAAATTTACTTTTTGAGACCAAAAAAAAAAAAATGATCCAAAAATATAGTAATTTATCACTAAATGTTCAATTTCATCTCTAGAAATACAAAAATGACACTTTTACCAATGGAAATATTTTATCTTTAAAAAGTGACCTTGTTCCTAAATTTTGGCCCTAAAACCTTCATTTATTGTACTGATTAATTAATTTTTTTTTTGATATAACGAGTTTTACATATACAAATGCTATTTGTTGCATGAATTTTTTAGTTTTAACATGGTTTCATTTCATGCCCCATTAGAGCATCTTTATCAAAATAGTCAAAGCTTTAGTCAAATTTTAACTTAAAATTCACTTTTATTTTACCTAATCACTTTTTTAAATACATCCTCCAACAAATTTTCTAATCTATTTAAATATTTTTATTTTATTATTTCTTCTTTTTTTTTCCCCTAACAATCATATTTTTTTCAACTAACACTTTTCAATAGTTCAAGTTTCGATCAGATATTTTTAAATAAACACTTTTCCAATGTGTTTTTTTTTTTAACAGTCATATCTTTCTAGTATAAATTATATCACTTCGTCTCTATTTTTTATCCACTTCAATCTAATTTTCTTTTTCAATTCATTCTTTGTTTTTCAATATGTTTACAATTTTGTACGAAAAAAGCTATTTTGGTCATACACATGATCATTTAAAATACCCCATTAATTTAAGTAATAAAAAAATTGTGGTCTATACACTTATCAAATATGTGAACAAAATTAAATTTCAAAAAAATTGTTGTGTAATGCTTGTCTAATATTTTATTATTTAAATATATTTGTTGAGGCCTGATGGCTAGCTACTTGTAGAGAGGATTTGAAGCTCAATAGATTTGGCAACTGCAAAGGCTAGTTTGATGGAATATTTGTTTAATGAATTTTTTTGGTAAAATAACTAGAATAATATTAAGGATAATGAAAAAAATAAGATGAAATGTATCATGAAGATTTTTTATCATTTGATTAATGTGTGGTGTTTTATTATATATATAATCCAAAGATAAAGAATTTTTCATGATTATCTTCATAATATTTTTTTTATGATTCTTAACATTACTCAGAGAGCTAAGAGGATGATGTGTTTGATGGAGATGCTATTAACTTGTTGAATGTTTGAATTTTGTTTTTTAGCCTTTGAATTGTCTATAGATTTGGTCCTATTATGCGTGTTAAGTTATTACGCGATAGTCTTAAAAAAAAAGAAGGAATTCAATTTCCGCAGATACGACTCTCTAAAAGTCTTGGAAAAGAAAGGAATTCAATTCACCAAGCAGATGATGCAATCCAACAAACAAGCCCTGCTGCATCACCAAAATCAACCAGACCCGTTTTGGTCCAATTTTAGTTTAATGCATAAATTTTTGTCGGGTAAATTACACTTCATCCTTTTATGTTTGGCCACTTCATTCTTAAAGTTAATTTCTGTTAAAAAGTAGATAGAAAATGACACATTGAAAGTTACATGATATAAAAATATTTTATAATATATGACTTACACCTTTAATATAAATTTAAACTCCAATATAATAATATTTTTTTTATGTTATATGACAGTTATTATGGCATTTTCTATTTAATTTTTAGCAGAAGTTATCTTTAGGAGTAAAGTGAAAAAAAATTAAAATATGAAGGGTCAAAGTGAAAAAAAAATAAATTTGAATAGTTAAAGTGAGAAAGTGATCAAATATAAAAGGAGTAAAGTATAATTTACCCAATTTTTGTCACAATAAACATTTATTATTGTTTCCAAGTAATTTTTTAAAATCATCTGGTGTTTAGTTTTTTTTTTTTTTTTAATTGTTCTCCAATTATTTATGAAAAATTGAAACAATTCACTAAACATGAATTTTTTTTATTTAACTGATAAAATAACTTCTTTTTTTTTTTTAAGTAGATGTTTTTTAATTTAGGAAAATTACACTTTACCCCCCCCCCAAAAAAAAAAAAAAACTATAATCATTTTTTGCTTTATCTCCTCAAACTAAAAATTGAAACAATATATCCCCTTTCTCTTCTAAAAGTTTTCAATTTAACCCCTATATCTCCATTTTGTTAACAAAACAAATGAAAATATGTGCATGTAATATGCACATATCATATTTGTGATGAAAATACTTTTGAAAGATCTATCACATGTACACATTACATGTATTTTTTTTCCGTCTGTATCTTGATATATGTTCCAACAATTTTCCCCTCGATTGTGAATTACCGTGCAAGTCTACCAACATTAACGCTCTATGAGAGTCTACCCATAGATCAAGGGAGCCCATGAACGCACAGTAATACCAATCCAATCTATCAAGAAGAAACTCTAGAGTCTACACACTTAAGAGCATCTCCAATGGAGTTTGTCAAAATAGTATTGCCATTGCTATAATTTGGCAATTAATAGTGTTATTTTGCCAAATTATATAATTGTACTCCAATGGTCACATGCTATTTTAACAAATCTCAACCAATTTTCCCTCTAAGTTTGTAGGTATTGTTTGGTTATAGGTTTTTTAGTGATTTTTTTTTTGACCTTTTTTCAACTGTTTATAAAAAAAAAAAAACAAATAAATAAATAAAATCATATATTTACATGATACCCGACTAGACAAATATAAAAATTGAAAAAAAACTGAAAAATTTCCAAAAAAAAATATAAATATAATTCACCCGTAAATTTAAATATAAAATACTCAAAATTACATTGAAAAATAAATGACAATACAAAATTAAAAAATGCATTCTCTCGTAATTAGTCATCAGGAGGCAAGGAAAAATAGTAATTTCGGTTGTTGGCATGTGCCGACCACTTGGCGAAAATCTCATTTGTGCACATTATGTCATATACTTTCGTCTAAGGATCTAAATGAGAAATGTCCGTAGTCATTATCAAACGTTCTTCCTTTTTAATCTCAAGTTCTCTCATCTCCTGCAAATGTTCTTTCTTTTTAATCTCTAGTTCTTTCATCTCCTGTAATGCTTGAATCATTTTTTTCTTCTCTTTTAGCTTTTTCATTTCCTTCTAAGTAAGGTGTTGGTTAAATGTCTCCAACAAATTGTTATATTTTTTTGACTTCAACTTGAATAGCTTCACTTTTCCGAAGCAATTCTTTTGCAAATTTCCTACCTATAGGCCTTTTACCTCTTCCAGACTACCCTCACTGATTGGATTATTAGCAACAGTTGGACTGTTGTCGTCTTCAAGAGAAATGTAATTATCCATAGGAGATTCGGGGGCTGAATTAGCGGAAAACGGTATATGTATCATTGACTTCACGGTATATGTATCCTATTAGAGCATCTTTATCAAAATAGTCAAAGTTTTAGTCAAATTTTAACTTAAAATTTACTTTTTATTTTAGCTAATCACTTTTTTAAATACATCCTCCAACAAATTTTCTATTCTTTTTCTATTCTATTTAAATATTTTTATTTTATTATTTCTTTAATTTTTTTTTCCTAACAATCATATTTTTTTAAACTAACACTTTTCAATAGTTCAACTTTCGATCAGATATTTTTAAACAAACACTTTTCCAATGTGTTTTTTTTTTTAACGGTCATATCTTTCTAATATAAATTATATCACTTCGTCTCTATTTTTTATCCACTTTAATCTGAATTTCTTTTTCAATTCATTCTTTGTTTTTTAGTATGCTTACAATTTTGTACGAGAAAAACTATTTTGTTCATACACATGATCATTTAAAATACCCCATTAATTTAAGTAATAAAAAAATTGATTAGTTTATACACTTATCAAATATGTGAACAAAATTAAATTTCAAAAAAATTGTTGTGTAATGCTTGTCTAATATTTTATTATTTAAATATATTTGTTGAGGCCTCATGGCTAGCTACTCATGAAGAGGATTTGAAGCTCAACAGATTTGGCAACTGAAAATGCTAGCTTGATGGAATATTTGTTTAATGAATTTTTTTTTGGTAAAATAGCTAGAATAATATTAGGGATCATAACAAAAATATCATGAAATGCATCATGAAGATTTTCTATCATTTGATTAGTGTGTGGTGTTTTATTGTATGTGTAATTCAAATGTGAAATTTTTTTCATTCTTCAAGATATTTTTATTTTTATTTTTTATGACCTCTAACATTACTCAAAGAGAAATGTTACGGATCATGAAAATGATTATTAAAAATTTGTGGTCTTTACATTACCTTGATTAGTGTGTGGTATTTTATTGTAAGTGTAATCTAAATGTCACAAATTTTTCATGACCATTTTTATGAAATACTTTTCATAATACCTAGCATTGCTGTTACTCAAATAGCTAAGAGGAGAATTTGATGTGCTTGATGGAGATGCTATTAACTTGTTGAATGTTTGAATTTTTTTTTTTTTGCCTTTGAATTGTCTATAGATTTGGTCGTATTATATGCGTGTGGGGATATATTTTCTGTATACCAACACGTGGCATGGTGACGCCGACGCGTCAGCCGAGGTGCCACGTGCCCTGGTAGTTAAGCCGAGGTAATCTCGGAGAAGCCGAGGTCATCTCCGAAGATATCGGAATCCGAGATAAGGGACAAGAGTCCTAAGGCGGAGAGGGGACTTGACCTTGGATAAGGATAAAACTCTTAGGGAGTTTATCTTTATCTATTAAAGAATCCAAAGTAAACATTGAGATGAAGTTCATAGAAGTCATACTTCTATTGGGACTTGGATTGAGTATATTATAAAAGAGAGGCACCCCCATGGGTCTAAGGTATGCAATTTATGTTTTGAGTATTCAGTTTAGCACTTGATTATCTTTGAGAGATATACTGACTTGATCGTCGGAGTGCCCCCGGGTGGAAGAACCACCGCCGGAGCTTTTTCTTTCTGTTTCAGGTTACTTTAGCCATCTATTCTGCTTGTGCTCTCCAGCTGATCACTAAACGGGCAGTGTGGTCAGATTTTCACCCACACAATGCGTGTTAAGTTATTACGCGATAGTCTTAAAAAAAGAAGGAATTCAATTTCCGAGGATGACTCTCAAAAGGCTTGGAAAGGAAAGGAATTCAATTGGCCAAGCAGATGGTGCAATCCAAGCCCTGTTGCATCACCAAAATCAACCCGACCCGTTTTGTCCCAATTTCAGTTTAATGCATAAATTTTTGTCGGCTAAATTACACTCTGCCCCTTTTATGTTTGGTCACTTTATTTTTAAAGTTAATTTCTTTTAAAAATTAGAAAGAAAATGACAAATTGAAAATTACATGGCATAAAATATTATATAATATATAACTTAGAGTTTTAATATAAATTTAAATTCTAATATAATAATATTTTTTTATGTTATGTGGCAGTTATTGTAACATTTTTAGTTTAAGAAGAACAGATTCTATCATCTCCAAGATGTAGAAGGCCTCTCTTCTCGGTGATGCGATTACATACATCACTGATCTTTAGAAGAAGATAAGGATCTTCAAAAGCAATGCATTGTCCCAGAAATTGATTTTGAAGCAAGGCATGAAGATGCGGTTGTGCGAGTGAGCAGTCCATTGGATGCTCACCCGGTTTCTGGGGTCATAAAGACATTCACAAAACATCAAGTTATATAGCACAAGACTCTAAAGTTTCGACAACAAACAATGGAGAGATCGTTCATTCATTCTCTATACGGACGTAAGATGGCGTCAGGGCTGGCTCTGGACATAGGCCCACTAAGTCATGGCGTAAGACCCCTCAAAATAGACCCAAAAAAGAAGCCCCTTCCTATTATAGTTTAGTATAATATTGTAGCACGCGCCCGCGTGGGGCCCTTGCTACAGTTCGGACTCAATTTTGTTTGCGGTTCTTAATCTGAACCAAAGAGTCCAAATCCGGCAGATCGTTTTGAGAAACAGATTTTTGAAAAGAAGTGCCAAACATGGACTGCTTTGCCAGATACAGAGTCGCCGCCTAAATATTTTATTTTGGGAAATTTAGGAAATCCTGACTCGTTGCCTAAGGCCACATGTCCACTGTACACTGCTCACACTGTACACTGCTCACACTGTACACTGCTCACACTGTACACTGCTCACACTGTACACTGCTCACACTGTACACTGCTCACACTGTACACTGCTCACACTGTACACTGCTCACACTGTACACTGCTCACACTGTACACTGCTCACACTGTACACTGCTCACACTGTACACTGCTCACACTGTACACTGCTCACACTGTACACTGCTCACACTGTACACTGCTCACACTGTACACTGCTCACACTGTACACTGCTCACACTGTACACTGCTCACACTGTACACTGCTCACACTGTACACTGCTCACACTGTACACTGCTCACACTGTACACTGCTCACACTGTACACTGCTCACACTGTACACTGCTCACACTGTACACTGCTCACACTGTACACTGCTCACACTGTACACTGCTCACACTGTACACTGCTCACACTGTACACTGCTCACACTGTACACTGCTCACACTGTACACTGCTCACACTGTACACTGCTCACACTGTACACTGCTCACACTGTACACTGCTCACACTGTACACTGCTCACACTGTACACTGCTCACACTGTACACTGCTCACACTGTACACTGCTCACACTGTACACTGCTCACACTGTACACTGCTCACACTGTACACTGCTCACACTGTACACTGCTCACACTGTACACTGCTCACACTGTACACTGCTCACACTGTACACTGCTCACACTGTACACTGCTCACACTGTACACTGCTCACACTGTACACTGCTCACACTGTACACTGCTCACACTGTACACTGCTCACACTGTACACTGCTCACACTGTACACTGCTCACACTGTACACTGCTCACACTGTACACTGCTCACACTGTACACTGCTCACACTGTACACTGCTCACACTGTACACTGCTCACACTGTACACTGCTCACACTGTACACTGCTCACACTGTACACTGCTCACACTGTACACTGCTCACACTGTACACTGCTCACACTGTACACTGCTCACACTGTACACTGCTCACACTGTACACTGCTCACACTGTACACTGCTCACACTGTACACTGCTCACACTGTACACTGCTCACACTGTACACTGCTCACACTGTACACTGCTCACACTGTACACTGCTCACACTGTACACTGCTCACACTGTACACTGCTCACACTGTACACTGCTCACACTGTACACTGCTCACACTGTACACTGCTCACACTGTACACTGCTCACACTGTACACTGCTCACACTGTACACTGCTCACACTGTACACTGCTCACACTGTACACTGCTCACACTGTACACTGCTCACACTGTACACTGCTCACACTGTACACTGCTCACACTGTACACTGCTCACACTGTACACTGCTCACACTGTACACTGCTCACACTGTACACTGCTCACACTGTACACTGCTCACACTGTACACTGCTCACACTGTACACTGCTCACACTGTACACTGCTCACACTGTACACTGCTCACACTGTACACTGCTCACACTGTACACTGCTCACACTGTACACTGCTCACACTGTACACTGCTCACACTGTACACTGCTCACACTGTACACTGCTCACACTGTACACTGCTCACACTGTACACTGCTCACACTGTACACTGCTCACACTGTACACTGCTCACACTGTACACTGCTCACACTGTACACTGCTCACACTGTACACTGCTCACACTGTACACTGCTCACACTGTACACTGCTCACACTGTACACTGCTCACACTGTACACTGCTCACACTGTACACTGCTCACACTGTACACTGCTCACACTGTACACTGCTCACACTGTACACTGCTCACACTGTACACTGCTCACACTGTACACTGCTCACACTGTACACTGCTCACACTGTACACTGCTCACACTGTACACTGCTCACACTGTACACTGCTCACACTGTACACTGCTCACACTGTACACTGCTCACACTGTACACTGCTCACACTGTACACTGCTCACACTGTACACTGCTCACACTGTACACTGCTCACACTGTACACTGCTCACACTGTACACTGCTCACACTGTACACTGCTCACACTGTACACTGCTCACACTGTACACTGCTCACACTGTACACTGCTCACACTGTACACTGCTCACACTGTACACTGCTCACACTGTACACTGCTCACACTGTACACTGCTCACACTGTACACTGCTCACACTGTACACTGCTCACACTGTACACTGCTCACACTGTACACTGCTCACACTGTACACTGCTCACACTGTACACTGCTCACACTGTACACTGCTCACACTGTACACTGCTCACACTGTACACTGCTCACACTGTACACTGCTCACACTGTACACTGCTCACACTGTACACTGCTCACACTGTACACTGCTCACACTGTACACTGCTCACACTGTACACTGCTCACACTGTACACTGCTCACACTGTACACTGCTCACACTGTACACTGCTCACACTGTACACTGCTCACACTGTACACTGCTCACACTGTACACTGCTCACACTGTACACTGCTCACACTGTACACTGCTCACACTGTACACTGCTCACACTGTACACTGCTCACACTGTACACTGCTCACACTGTACACTGCTCACACTGTACACTGCTCACACTGTACACTGCTCACACTGTACACTGCTCACACTGTACACTGCTCACACTGTACACTGCTCACACTGTACACTGCTCACACTGTACACTGCTCACACTGTACACTGCTCACACTGTACACTGCTCACACTGTACACTGCTCACACTGTACACTGCTCACACTGTACACTGCTCACACTGTACACTGCTCACACTGTACACTGCTCACACTGTACACTGCTCACACTGTACACTGCTCACACTGTACACTGCTCACACTGTACACTGCTCACACTGTACACTGCTCACACTGTACACTGCTCACACTGTACACTGCTCACACTGTACACTGCTCACACTGTACACTGCTCACACTGTACACTGCTCACACTGTACACTGCTCACACTGTACACTGCTCACACTGTACACTGCTCACACTGTACACTGCTCACACTGTACACTGCTCACACTGTACACTGCTCACACTGTACACTGCTCACACTGTACACTGCTCACACTGTACACTGCTCACACTGTACACTGCTCACACTGTACACTGCTCACACTGTACACTGCTCACACTGTACACTGCTCACACTGTACACTGCTCACACTGTACACTGCTCACACTGTACACTGCTCACACTGTACACTGCTCACACTGTACACTGCTCACACTGTACACTGCTCACACTGTACACTGCTCACACTGTACACTGCTCACACTGTACACTGCTCACACTGTACACTGCTCACACTGTACACTGCTCACACTGTACACTGCTCACACTGTACACTGCTCACACTGTACACTGCTCACACTGTACACTGCTCACACTGTACACTGCTCACACTGTACACTGCTCACACTGTACACTGCTCACACTGTACACTGCTCACACTGTACACTGCTCACACTGTACACTGCTCACACTGTACACTGCTCACACTGTACACTGCTCACACTGTACACTGCTCACACTGTACACTGCTCACACTGTACACTGCTCACACTGTACACTGCTCACACTGTACACTGCTCACACTGTACACTGCTCACACTGTACACTGCTCACACTGTACACTGCTCACACTGTACACTGCTCACACTGTACACTGCTCACACTGTACACTGCTCACACTGTACACTGCTCACACTGTACACTGCTCACACTGTACACTGCTCACACTGTACACTGCTCACACTGTACACTGCTCACACTGTACACTGCTCACACTGTACACTGCTCACACTGTACACTGCTCACACTGTACACTGCTCACACTGTACACTGCTCACACTGTACACTGCTCACACTGTACACTGCTCACACTGTACACTGCTCACACTGTACACTGCTCACACTGTACACTGCTCACACTGTACACTGCTCACACTGTACACTGCTCACACTGTACACTGCTCACACTGTACACTGCTCACACTGTACACTGCTCACACTGTACACTGCTCACACTGTACACTGCTCACACTGTACACTGCTCACACTGTACACTGCTCACACTGTACACTGCTCACACTGTACACTGCTCACACTGTACACTGCTCACACTGTACACTGCTCACACTGTACACTGCTCACACTGTACACTGCTCACACTGTACACTGCTCACACTGTACACTGCTCACACTGTACACTGCTCACACTGTACACTGCTCACACTGTACACTGCTCACACTGTACACTGCTCACACTGTACACTGCTCACACTGTACACTGCTCACACTGTACACTGCTCACACTGTACACTGCTCACACTGTACACTGCTCACACTGTACACTGCTCACACTGTACACTGCTCACACTGTACACTGCTCACACTGTACACTGCTCACACTGTACACTGCTCACACTGTACACTGCTCACACTGTACACTGCTCACACTGTACACTGCTCACACTGTACACTGCTCACACTGTACACTGCTCACACTGTACACTGCTCACACTGTACACTGCTCACACTGTACACTGCTCACACTGTACACTGCTCACACTGTACACTGCTCACACTGTACACTGCTCACACTGTACACTGCTCACACTGTACACTGCTCACACTGTACACTGCTCACACTGTACACTGCTCACACTGTACACTGCTCACACTGTACACTGCTCACACTGTACACTGCTCACACTGTACACTGCTCACACTGTACACTGCTCACACTGTACACTGCTCACACTGTACACTGCTCACACTGTACACTGCTCACACTGTACACTGCTCACACTGTACACTGCTCACACTGTACACTGCTCACACTGTA
Source organism: Camellia sinensis (assembly GCF_004153795.1). NCBI lineage: Eukaryota > Viridiplantae > Streptophyta > Magnoliopsida > Ericales > Theaceae > Camellia > Camellia sinensis. Next base: position 85,337 of record NW_021025360.1, on the reverse strand, counting down.
CACTGCTCACACTGTACACTGCTCACACTGTACACTGCTCACACTGTACACTGCTCACACTGTACACTGCTCACACTGTACACTGCTCACACTGTACACTGCTCACACTGTACACTGCTCACACTGTACACTGCTCACACTGTACACTGCTCACACTGTACACTGCTCACACTGTACACTGCTCACACTGTACACTGCTCACACTGTACACTGCTCACACTGTACACTGCTCACACTGTACACTGCTCACACTGTACACTGCTCACACTGTACACTGCTCACACTGTACACTGCTCACACTGTACACTGCTCACACTGTACACTGCTCACACTGTACACTGCTCACACTGTACACTGCTCACACTGTACACTGCTCACACTGTACACTGCTCACACTGTACACTGCTCACACTGTACACTGCTCACACTGTACACTGCTCACACTGTACACTGCTCACACTGTACACTGCTCACACTGTACACTGCTCACACTGTACACTGCTCACACTGTACACTGCTCACACTGTACACTGCTCACACTGTACACTGCTCACACTGTACACTGCTCACACTGTACACTGCTCACACTGTACACTGCTCACACTGTACACTGCTCACACTGTACACTGCTCACACTGTACACTGCTCACACTGTACACTGCTCACACTGTACACTGCTCACACTGTACACTGCTCACACTGTACACTGCTCACACTGTACACTGCTCACACTGTACACTGCTCACACTGTACACTGCTCACACTGTACACTGCTCACACTGTACACTGCTCACACTGTACACTGCTCACACTGTACACTGCTCACACTGTACACTGCTCACACTGTACACTGCTCACACTGTACACTGCTCACACTGTACACTGCTCACACTGTACACTGCTCACACTGTACACTGCTCACACTGTACACTGCTCACACTGTACACTGCTCACACTGTACACTGCTCACACTGTACACTGCTCACACTGTACACTGCTCACACTGTACACTGCTCACACTGTACACTGCTCACACTGTACACTGCTCACACTGTACACTGCTCACACTGTACACTGCTCACACTGTACACTGCTCACACTGTACACTGCTCACACTGTACACTGCTCACACTGTACACTGCTCACACTGTACACTGCTCACACTGTACACTGCTCACACTGTACACTGCTCACACTGTACACTGCTCACACTGTACACTGCTCACACTGTACACTGCTCACACTGTACACTGCTCACACTGTACACTGCTCACACTGTACACTGCTCACACTGTACACTGCTCACACTGTACACTGCTCACACTGTACACTGCTCACACTGTACACTGCTCACACTGTACACTGCTCACACTGTACACTGCTCACACTGTACACTGCTCACACTGTACACTGCTCACACTGTACACTGCTCACACTGTACACTGCTCACACTGTACACTGCTCACACTGTACACTGCTCACACTGTACACTGCTCACACTGTACACTGCTCACACTGTACACTGCTCACACTGTACACTGCTCACACTGTACACTGCTCACACTGTACACTGCTCACACTGTACACTGCTCACACTGTACACTGCTCACACTGTACACTGCTCACACTGTACACTGCTCACACTGTACACTGCTCACACTGTACACTGCTCACACTGTACACTGCTCACACTGTACACTGCTCACACTGTACACTGCTCACACTGTACACTGCTCACACTGTACACTGCTCACACTGTACACTGCTCACACTGTACACTGCTCACACTGTACACTGCTCACACTGTACACTGCTCACACTGTACACTGCTCACACTGTACACTGCTCACACTGTACACTGCTCACACTGTACACTGCTCACACTGTACACTGCTCACACTGTACACTGCTCACACTGTACACTGCTCACACTGTACACTGCTCACACTGTACACTGCTCACACTGTACACTGCTCACACTGTACACTGCTCACACTGTACACTGCTCACACTGTACACTGCTCACACTGTACACTGCTCACACTGTACACTGCTCACACTGTACACTGCTCACACTGTACACTGCTCACACTGTACACTGCTCACACTGTACACTGCTCACACTGTACACTGCTCACACTGTACACTGCTCACACTGTACACTGCTCACACTGTACACTGCTCACACTGTACACTGCTCACACTGTACACTGCTCACACTGTACACTGCTCACACTGTACACTGCTCACACTGTACACTGCTCACACTGTACACTGCTCACACTGTACACTGCTCACACTGTACACTGCTCACACTGTACACTGCTCACACTGTACACTGCTCACACTGTACACTGCTCACACTGTACACTGCTCACACTGTACACTGCTCACACTGTACACTGCTCACACTGTACACTGCTCACACTGTACACTGCTCACACTGTACACTGCTCACACTGTACACTGCTCACACTGTACACTGCTCACACTGTACACTGCTCACACTGTACACTGCTCACACTGTACACTGCTCACACTGTACACTGCTCACACTGTACACTGCTCACACTGTACACTGCTCACACTGTACACTGCTCACACTGTACACTGCTCACACTGTACACTGCTCACACTGTACACTGCTCACACTGTACACTGCTCACACTGTACACTGCTCACACTGTACACTGCTCACACTGTACACTGCTCACACTGTACACTGCTCACACTGTACACTGCTCACACTGTACACTGCTCACACTGTACACTGCTCACACTGTACACTGCTCACACTGTACACTGCTCACACTGTACACTGCTCACACTGTACACTGCTCACACTGTACACTGCTCACACTGTACACTGCTCACACTGTACACTGCTCACACTGTACACTGCTCACACTGTACACTGCTCACACTGTACACTGCTCACACTGTACACTGCTCACACTGTACACTGCTCACACTGTACACTGCTCACACTGTACACTGCTCACACTGTACACTGCTCACACTGTACACTGCTCACACTGTACACTGCTCACACTGTACACTGCTCACACTGTACACTGCTCACACTGTACACTGCTCACACTGTACACTGCTCACACTGTACACTGCTCACACTGTACACTGCTCACACTGTACACTGCTCACACTGTACACTGCTCACACTGTACACTGCTCACACTGTACACTGCTCACACTGTACACTGCTCACACTGTACACTGCTCACACTGTACACTGCTCACACTGTACACTGCTCACACTGTACACTGCTCACACTGTACACTGCTCACACTGTACACTGCTCACACTGTACACTGCTCACACTGTACACTGCTCACACTGTACACTGCTCACACTGTACACTGCTCACACTGTACACTGCTCACACTGTACACTGCTCACACTGTACACTGCTCACACTGTACACTGCTCACACTGTACACTGCTCTGACTGTACACTGCTCACACTGTACACTGTATACAATACACTGTCTGCGCAACACACTGTACAACATGTGGCCCTGTTATTCCTGTTTTATCTTGCATTCCGCTCTTATCTGATAATCATATTGATGTTTTCTCTACAGTTGTGGGTCTATGCCTACTTTCCCAGGCTTGCACCTGTGCCAGACATGGAGACCCCCCTCGTCGTCCGTTCTCACGACGCTTCGACGTGAGATGCGTGCGGAGGCCACGAGAGACATTTAGCTTCTTTCGCCGTTACTTCGACACTATCACCCCTGCTGAGGTATGTTTTATTTCAGAATTTATCTAAGCTTTGCTTTTCACTGCATATTTCAATAACGATGGATAACAAACTGTATGTCACTTTCAGATCACTTGGCGGCCTTGGGCTCCGCTGCCGGCGACGATTCGGGACCGATTTGCCGGTGCTAAGGAGACCTCGCGTTTTCGGATCCTACTGGAGGGCCCGGTCTATCGGGCTTGGTACCTGGGTGAGCGTTTCCTACGCCAGACCCTAGGGTTACCGAAACAGATAGTCCCGGTTCACCCTCCTAAGAACATGAGGGAGACCAAGAGACTCACTACCGAGCAGATGGCTGATTATACTATCGGCTGGGAGGCGACCCGCTTCAGAGGCGTCGGCGACTACAGAGAGTACGTGCAGACGTACATTATCCGGTCTCTGAGTGGCGGCCGTCGAGCTGAGGGAGCCAGGCCCGTGGCACCAGCAGCTAGGGCAGGAGCGGGAGCTGGAGCAGGAGCTCCGAGAAGGGCTCGAGTTCGTAGCAGGGGCGGAGTCCAGGGAGGACGGCGGACCGGTTGGCCTGCTCTGCCCACTTTACTGACATACAGAGGGTAGGATGGAGCGACCTACCAGATTCCCTTTGCTCCTCCCCCGGCTGGTCATGAGTTAGCCGGCATCCCCGACTTGCCTCCGGTATGTATTACTTCATTTCGCATCTTGCATTGGCATTTCATTTCAGTTTATTTGATATTCCATGGAATACTGATACATCTTGTACTCTTGCAGGCGTCCTCCGAGTACACCCGGCAGTCCGTGGAGTTGAATGCCTCCATGATGGGGATGCTACAGCGGACCTTCGACCTCTTGGCCCTCTATAATATTCCGGTATGTTCTTCTGATCACGGCCTCAAATCACTCACAAGCTGATTCACGCAATCTGATGCACGACACAACACCTGACACACTGATCTCACAACGTCTGATACACGCATACACTGCATTCTGCACTGTACTCTGCACTGATAAACTGCTCACGGCATTCACACACTGTACTTATACACCGCATTTTGCACTGATAAACTGCTCACGGCATTCACACACTGTACTCATACACTGCATTCTGCACTGATAAACTGTCCACAGTATACTAATGCATTTGCCTTTTATGTACATTTTCAGCCTCCCTTCCAGATTCCTGTTGTAGGAGGTGCTCCAGTTGGACCTTCCGTCCCCGCCCGAGGGAGAGATGAGGAGGGAAGAGTATTCCCTCGCACCAAGGCGGGGCGCACTCATGTTGGGAGTAGTTCACGGGCTCCAGTCCCTGATGATGATGATGAGGAGGAGTCGGAGGTGGAGGCAGAGTCGGAGGCGGAGTCGTCGTCGGAGGAGACCGGAGGCAGCACTAGCTTGGGCTCTGATGACGATGCTGATGATGCTCCTGGACCTTCGTCCAGGAAGAGGACTAGGACAGATCGATAGCCCTCGGAGCCGCTTGACATGGATATAGATTTTTGTTGTTTTTCTTCTTTCTTGTACTTTTTCCCTTCTGTTGGTAGTTAGGATACTTTGTACTGCCGCAGCAGATTTTTGTTTCCAAAACTTGTGTACTTGAAAAGATGATGAAATGAAACAGGCTTTTTATCTGAAAAAGTGTTTACATCCGTATATCTTTACATTTCATGCTTTGCATTGCATCACACCATATTACACCTCAATGTAAATGAAATTGATTGGTTGTCCGAAAATTGAACACATGCACTGTAATAATCAGATAACTAAACAGCCAACAGCAAAAATAACCCAAGCAACCCACTGCCTGATTTTGGACACACAGCCCTTACTCTACTGGGGATTAATCAGTATACAGCCCGTAACACAGCATTTGGTTCATTTTGCACACAACAAATCCTGAACAAACAACCCAATCTGACAAGGCGGACTACAAAGACGGGACCAGTTGAAGTTGAAGCACACTTAGATGCCCAGTTTTTTTGTTCTTTTACTTCGCACAGATGTAGAGAATGGCACAGCACTCTGGGCATAAACGATTTTTGAAATAAAACGGATTTTCAAACCGGGGTATCGAGCCTACAACTGAACACAGCGAGAAGGACTCAAATAAAAGGGTACACGACCTAAACACATCGAGTAACACTCGGAAAAGACTCAAAACAAAGGTTGAGGTAAACAAAACAAAAGACACGACATACAGACACATTAACGGGGACGGGGGACCTCAGATCACGAGGAGCCAGTTTCTCTGGGTATTGTTTCCCACCCTTTTCTCATTTGTGATTCTCACATCACTCGGCCCTCAGGCTCGGTTTTTCTCTCAAAACCCTTTGGCTCGCTTTTTCTCTCAACTTACACCTCTCTATTCTTTGTTCTCTCATTTTTCGTCCCTCCCCAAGGTGATTAATGAACGAATAGGAAGTTGCGGGTTCATGCCCAACGCCGTTAGCTCATAGCTATTTCTTCTGGTGGGTCGAGTGCCCTCCTGGCAAGTATGTTG
>NW_021025360.1:0-65836 GCF_004153795.1 Camellia sinensis | reverse complement strand
CAGTCCGTGGAGTTGAATGCCTCCATGATGGGGATGTTACAGCGGACTTTCGACCTCCTGGCCCTCTACAGCATTCCGGTATGTTCTTCTGACCACGGCCTCAAATCACTCACAAGCTGATTCACGTAATCTGATGCACGACACAACACCTGACACACTGATCTCACAACGTCTGATACACTGCATACACTACATTCTGCACTGTACTCTGCACTGATAAACTGCCCACGGCATTCACACACTGTACTCATACACCGCATTTTGCACTGATAAACTGCTTACGGCATTCACAAACTGTACTCATACACTGCATTTTGAACTGATAAACTGCACATGGCATTCACACATTGTACTCATACACTGCATTCTGCACTGATAAACTGTCCATAGTATTCACACACTGTACTCATACACTGTATTCTACACTGATAAACTGTCCACGTATTCACACACCGTACTCATACACTGCATTCTGTGCTGATAAACTGTCCACAGTATTCACACACTGTACTCATGCACTGCATTCTGTACTGATAAACTGTCCACAGTATACTAATGCATTTGCCTTTTATGTACTTTTCCAGCCTCCCTTCCAGATTCCTGTTGTAGGAGGTGCTCCAGCTGGACCTTCCGTCCCCGCCCGAGGGAGAGATGAGGAGGGCAGAGTATTCCCTCGCACCAAGGCGAGGCGCACTCATGTCGGGAGTAGTTCGCGGGCTCCAGTCCCTGATGATGATGATGAGGAGGAGTTGGAGGCGGAGGCAGAGTCGGAGGCGGAGTCGTCGTCGGAGGAGATCGGAGGCGGCACTAGCTCGGGCTCTGATGACGATGCTGATGATGCTCCTGGACCTTCGTCCAGGAAGAGGACTAGGACAGATCGATAGCCCTCGGAGCCGCTTGACATGGATATAGATTTTTGTTGTTTTTCTTCTTTCTTGTACTTTTTCCCTTCTGTTGGTAGTTAGGATACTTTGTATTGCCGCAGCAGATTTTTGTTTGCAAAACTTGTGTACTTGAAAAGATGATGAAATGAAACAGGTTTTTTATCTGAAAAAGTGTTTAGATCCGTATATCTTTACATTTCATACTTTGCATTGCATCACACCATATTACACCTCAATGTAAATGAAATTGATTGGTTGTCTGACAATTGAACACTTGCACTGTAATAATCAGATAACTAAACAGCCAACAACAAAAATAACCAAAGCAACCCACTGCCTGATTCTGGACACACAGCCCTTACTCTACTGGGGATTAATCTGTATACAGCCCGTAACACAGCATTGCGTTCATTTTGCACACAACAAATCCTAAACAAACAACCCAATCTGACAAGGCGGACTACAAAGACGGGACCAGTTGAAGTTGAAGCACACTCAGATGCCCCAATTTTTTTGTTCTTTTACTTCGCACAGATGTAGAGAATGGCACAGCACTCTGGGCATAAACGATTTTTGAAATAAAACGGATTTTCAAACCGGGGTATCGAACCTACAACTGAACACAGCGAGAAGGACTCAAACAAAAGGGTACACGACCTAAACACATCGAGTAACACTCGGAAAAAACTCAAAACAAAGGTTGAGGTAAACAAAACAAAAGACACGACATACAGACGCATTAACGGAGACGGGGGACCTCAGATCACGAGGAGCCAGTTTCTTTGGGTATTGTTTCCCACCCTTTTTTCATTTGTGATTCTCACATCACTCTGGCACTCAAGCTCGGTTTTTTCTCTCAAAACCCTTTTTCTTACTTTTCTCTCAACTTACACCTCTCTGTTCGTTGTTCTCTCATTTTTCGTCCCTCCCCAAGGTGATTAATGAACGAATAGGAAGTTGCGGGTTCATGCCCAACGCCGTTAGCTCATAGCTATTTCATCTGGTGGGTAGAGTGCCCTCCTGGCAAGTATGTTGACAACGGGGGAAAGACAGAATGCCTGACTCAACTGTAGCCCTAGTTCATCATTTTGACCATTTTTTGTTTTGGTTTTCTACTAAAATAGTTTTGATCAAGATGAGAGTCGGATTAACGTACTTGTTCGATTTTTGATTTGAAAACCATGCAAGTCAGACTATAAGCACTGAAAATTTTCCTTTTTGGGTCCAAGAAAATGGTCCAGTTTTGGAAAATGGAATAGTTTTTGAGAAAATAGTCAACCTCAGTAAAAATTTTCAAAAACTATTTTTGCAAACGGCTGATGCTCAACGAGCATGGAACTTACTCTTTGAGATGCGCAACCTCAGATCGGAGGCAATGGAAAATTGCCCCTAGCTTAGGGGGGGGATGGCAACGGAAAGTTGCCCCTGGTTTGGATGGTGCCGCAGCAGTCCGCAAACAGTCTTCATTGGTGGTGGTCGAACTCTTGGACACAGAGATGACGAAGACGGTTATAACAAATATATGGACACAGTCACCTTGGAAGCGTTGGCGACTGGACTTTAGGATGAAATCGAAACCATTGCATGGACTGAGACGCTATGAAAGCGTTGGGGGTTGGACTTCAAGATGAAGTTGCCTACGTATCCCAAACATGGGAATCAAGCCTTACGTAGTTCCGGTTAAGGTACACTCGGGTATTTTAACCTTCACTTTTCAGGCTCTAACTTTTGCTAAGGTGCCCGATGCGGGTTTTCGACCTTGCGAGCTTCTTTTCATTTTCTTTTTTTTTTTGATTTCTTTTTCTCTTCTTTTTTTTTGCATTTTCTTTTTTTCTTTCTTTTTTCTTTTCTTTTGCATTATTATTTGTTCTCTTTTTTTTGCATTTTTTGTATTTTTCTCTTGCTCTAACTTTTGCCTGGGCCGCCCTTCCGGGTTTTCGGCCCAGCGAGCCTCTCAAAGGGTAAAAGTGTAACAAGTCCATGCCAAATGGTATTTGAAGTTGAAGCCTCTGTGTATCTAGGGGAACGGCTGTTGCAATGATTCGCAGAAGAATCCATCATGGTTGCTCCGCGGGCTTCTTCTGGTGAGATCTAATCTTTTTGATTCGGCTTTGGTGCCTCTTGTTCGAGGGCAGCTTCAAAACTGGCCACACGGGCCTCCTCTGACAGTTGACCTTTGAATGTTCCGAATGAGTTCAGGGTTCAAGACAAATAGGTCGAATCTTGAGGCTGAGAGCGATCCTAGGCTGCACAATTTCAAGAGCGATCCCACACAGGTCTTCACAGGGCCGCGTAAAACATTTGTTTTTGAAAGTTTTTTAAGAAAGCGACAAATTGCTCGCGCCGAAGATAGTGTGGAACCAATCTGGATCAAGCCAGGATCTTTCTCAGTACTCACGCCGACAAGCATGATTTTATTCATTAAAGGCTTAGCATGCCTCTCTTTCTCTCAATTGATCAAATTTTTGCAAAACCGGAGGAATTCCTTCCTCTTCGTTTTTTACCGCGGTGTTAAAGAGGTTTTGAAAAACACAGGTCAATGCGATGATTTTCAAGGCGCAGAAGAGCAAGTAGAATGCAGGGCCATTCCATTCAAAACCTTTGGCACAACTAGCCCAAAACAAACAATAAGCATGGAAACAAGATAGCCACAGCTGTTTCATTCAGATTTGTTGGTAAAACTGGCCCTTCGGCTGAAACAGACTCAAAAGAAAAACGGGTAATTACAAGACAAAACGATGTTCGAGGCAACAACCCCGGAATCACCTGGTATTCTATACAAAGGGGACTGACTCGCTATAACAAGACGGACCCTTAAGCGAAAAGACTGACTCAAGACAAAGAGACAGACTCAAAACAAAAGACTGACTCGATACCCGAACCAGAATTTACAAAGCTAGCGTTCACAGATGCTCAAAAATGCGTGCCAGACGCCACGTCCAAAATATACCAAATGCCGCCCGCAGGTGGTTCACTTTCTGAACACATACTTGCAGTATCTGTGTCCTCAAAATCCAATAACTGGGTGGTAACGGACTTGGCTGAGGTGGGCGGGAGGATTACCTCGTTGTCAATCAAATCTTGCACCTCATGACGGAGGCGGAAACAATTGTCGGTAGCATGGCCTTGCTGGTGGTACGCGTAGTACTGAGCAGCATCATGCGTAGCAGGGAGATTCTTCGGGAGAGGCCGAGGCTCCAAGGGTTTAAGGTGTCCCCTCTCAGCAAGGATCTGAAGTGCCTTAGACAGAGGCATGTAGAGAGCATGAAAGACCCTGCGCCCTCGGGGCAGGTATTTTGAAGTCTGAGCGTTCTTACTAGACACACTAGCGAAAGGGTCGGCAGGCGCCACCTTGGCTTTTTGATCCTTTCCCGGTACAGGGTTGGGAATGGAAGGAACTGTTCTGACATGACGGGGTCTATCCCAGTTTTCTGACTGACCTGAACTACCCTCAGGTGGAGTGGGGAAAGCATCCTCCACAGCTCTTTTCACAACTGCAGATATCTGTTGCTTGTTCATCCCCGCAGCTTTCAAAGCCTCGACTGCCCACAGCAGTTGTTCACTAGGATCGGCAGCTGTCTTCACTTTGTCTTTTCCTCTGGCCTCAGCCTGATCGAGGGTTTGGGTTGATGTTGATATGTCATTACCATAGCTGGAGGCCATCTCCAGTTGGCTAAGTTCAATCACAATTCTCCCGGCATATGGTGCGGCTGGAGGTGAAGCCGACATTCCGTAGGCGAGATCCGCCACAGACCTCTGGAGATCAACTATCATCCCCATTAGTTCGAATGTAGTGGCTCGCGAGCCTGATATAACTGGGGAGTCCAGATCGGGTTGCGACAGGCGACCTGGGTGGATGTGGCATATCAATATTGGTCTCACTTTGCAGAGTGATCCCTTGATCCAATGCAGCTGTCATAACCACGATCTCTTCCGAATTCTGCGTCATCATAAGTCCTGCCTCAGCAAGGGGGAACACTAGCTATTCTATACCAGCTGTCCGAACTGAAAGAGACAACAAGCAGCGTTCAGCCCAAATGGATCAAACACGGGTGTAGCTGAACAACTGTACTCTACTGCTGATCACTGTTCCCCAGAAATCACTGTCCCAAAACACTGAATCAGATACCCGCAGATATAATCGATTCTCACAAATACTGATACTGGCGCCCTCAGGCCTGATACTCAAACTCGCAAACTGATATGTGCATTCCCTGTAGAGATACACTCTAAAAGTACATAGCAAATAGATGAGAGCCAATACACCCCTATGTTGGGGGTAGGGCTTCCCTGTCCTATTTTGTCAGGAGCTAGGGTTTCACTACGCACGCAACAGTTTTCAAACAACCTAACATCGGGTAAGCAACTTGTCCTAGCTTGGAATGGTCACTATGGATTCCGAATATGCACTAGGTCGAATGGTCAAAAGGGTGCCCCGGTAAAAATCGGGGTTTGTGTTTCCATACTGTCAGAGCCCATAACCGGTCAGCCTTATGGTCATGCCTTGACAAGACAAGCCTCTGGCAAACCGTTCAAGAATGGCAGATGGCAAACACGGTGTCCTAGGCGTACCAATGCACATGAAATGTAAAGAAACACATAAGTAAAATCAAAACAGGATATCACGAGTTCGAGTCAAACTCTCTAAATTCCCTAGCGGAGTCGCCAGAAACTGTAGCACGCGCCCGCGTGGGGCCCTCGCTACAGTTCGGACTCAATTTTGTTTGCGGTTCTTAATCTGAACCAAAGAGTCCAAATCCGACAGATCGTTTTAAGAAACAAATTTTTGAAAAGAAGTGCCAAACATGGACTGTTTTGCCAGATACAGAGTCGCCACCTAAATATTTTATTTTGGGGAATTTAGGAAACCCTGACTCGGTGCCAAAGGCCACGTGTCCATCATCACCAAAGTTGCCTCGGCTCGGGAACTTGGGTACAATTGGGGAAGGTCAGCTATGAGCACCCCCTTTCGCTCGATCCAAAGATCGGGCTCTACTAACCATGATATCCGATTTTGAAAACGTTGCATGTTCTTATTCGGTTATTAGCCTAGAATTACTATTTTATGCGCACAGCGAACAAGTATAGACTAGATTGCCTAATTTGGGAATAAGTATTGCATATCCGTTTGTTTTGAAGAAATGTTTTGGAATTTGCTACTCGCAAGTAGGCTAAAATACGGATTTCAATGAGCCATTCCAACTCAGGCAATCCGACCTTCATCCACAGTCATTCAAGCAATTTATGTCACATAAGCAGCTAGCCTCATGGTAATCATGCTGTTATGGCAACACTCACACGCATGTGGTATGCTAAAGCATAAATACTTACATCGTACTCCGTGCCAAAACAATAAACTAGTTAGAAATCAATGCATGATCCAAGTCCCTGTTTAAATGTCTAATGCAACGCATACGAAATGTCACTAGAGTAGGCTCGGCTATTCCATGAATGATGTGTGAAAATGCACAAGTATCATGTATTCAAGTTAGATTTGAAATACTAATGCAGTTAGCATGATGCGCCGAGCCCGGTGCATGCAATACTGATGAATGATAAAGCAATAAAAGGGGCCTCGGGAAGAGGGTTCGATGCGCGTGTGCTCGGGTCTTGCTCGGAAGTGCACTGCCATGCATAAGCTGCCTCTGTTTTCCCTGCACTGCCTCTTGCAAGACTGCCAAAGTCTCAGAATTGCTTCCCTGGACATTGGGAGACACCACCGGCTGTGGTGTGTAATCATCGGCTGTTGATGAAGCTATCGGCCCAGGAAGGATTGCCGGTCGGCAGAAAGTTCCTGCAGAATCTGCAATTGACAGCAACAGAGGGCAAGGCAGAGCATGGCAATGCAATTCAAGCAATATATGCACCAATCACACCCCTTATCATGTTTATGACTCAAAGGGCCATGATCCTTGGTTCTTGGACCATCAATCGCGCATTTCAATGCGTGATGGGCCAAGAGACCAAGTTATGCATTTTCATAGCAAATGAAATGCGATGCACACAATCAAACCAAGGGGCTTCTACCTCCATCATGACTTGGTCAAGAGGTAGAGCATGCATGCCCATGCAATGCAATCCTAATGATGTGAGCTAGCATGAAACATAAGCATACGAGCAAGTGATGTACACTAGGTACACAAACTAAGCAAACAAGCAAACAAGCATGCCATAACTATGCAAATTACTAAAGCATGCAAGATGCAATCTAACCATGCGACATGCTAGCAACTTGACCAAGGGGATACATGCCAAATGCGAGTGGTTTCAAGCATGCAACACATGCAACCAAAGCATGCAAACATGGGAGAATGTAACAACACTTGGATGGCATGCGAGGGATGGACTTACACTAATTGGACAGCTCTAAGTTAGGTCCAAAACAGTGGCCAAAGCTTAAGAAGATGGGACCAAACACACATACACACATGCACACGTTAAGGCCTAAACACTTAAGCATCAAAGGGCACCTTTTAAGCACACTTAAAAGGGAATAATCATGGACATGGGGCATGTATTAAGCTCTGAAAATCATGCAAGAACATGGTGCCAAACCAAGCAAACAAAGTAGGCTAAACATGAAACAAATGGCCCAAGCATTCAAGGCAAGCTAGTGAAATATTTGACCACACTTAACAAGACCAAACATGGCATAAATTTAATGACAAAAAATAGAGTTTTAGCACATAAAACAAAGCCAAAAAGACCACTTAGACGTCATCTAAATGGCTTGAATTCAAAAGCATACACAAATGCACTTTCAAGGAGCATACAACATAAGCTCATAAGGCATCAAGGAGGCATCCAAGGCAAGCATACAAGCATGCTAAAGGGACTGAAATGATGCTACAAATGGTGCCAAACCACTGAAATAAAGCGAGTAATGCATGCTATACACTCACATACTTAAGACCAACAAGCCAAAATGCAAAGGGGCTATACTAAACATGTCATGGCCGACCAAAATGACTAAGGACAGACCTCAAACATGGCAAAATAAGCACAAAAGCTTCACAAAGCTAAGCCTAAAACATGCTTGAACAATGGTTTACAACCTAAGGCATGTTAAGGCCTAAACATGGCATTACAAGGTAGGTATGCTAAGCATGCATGGTGTACCAAAACCAGCTAAAAACAGAGGCATATTATGACATAATAAGCACACAAAAACAACAACTAAGGCATGGTCAACAAGAGCCTAAGCTAGGTGCTCCTTCAAGAGGCCAAAATGGTCCTTTTCAAGGACAATAAGGAGAGGGGGTGGCCCCCTCCTTCTTGGGACTTCAAGACACCATCCTTACCACTGAAATCCCTCAAGATTTCAGTGGTGAGGGGGCCCAAACACCAAAGTCCCAGAGCTTACACAAAATGGCACAAAATGGAGCCTTACAAGGCTTAGGAGGGGGCAAACACCTCCAAACCACAAAACACTCTAAACAAACTATTTAGAGGGTCCCAAAAAAGAACTTTTTTATATTATACACTAAGCTCAAAAACAGTTCTAAGATAGGCAAAAATACAATGCAAAAATGGAGAATAAAGGGGTAAGATTGTTACCCTTGTTGACCTTCTTCACAAATGGTGGACCAACCCCTTCCTTGAGCTCAAAATAGCTCCAAAACTCTGAAAACAATCCCTTAGAACCTCAATAGCCAAAGGAAGGTGTAATGGTAGGTGTTTGTGTGCAATACTATGAACAAATACACCTAAAACACTCATGAGAGTGCGAGAGAGAGATATAGAGATAAACATGTATAAGCTCTAACCCTAGAACCAGAGCTTCTAACAATGTTTTTCTCTCTAAAATGTCTAACCCCTTCCCACAAGAGAGAAGACCTCTCTTTATAGAGCTTATTGTCTTGTAAAGCTTACAAGACAAGCTTCTAAAGAGAGAGATCCCTCCATACACGTGTATGGAGGGGAGCCAAATGCAAGACAGCTGTATTAAAATATCTGCAAAAGCAGATGAACAGTAGTCGGCTGCTCAAAATTGCCATTTTCACAAAATTGACTGCCGACCGGCAACAAAGAATACCGGCAATATACTCATTCTGCCGATTTGGCAACAAAACACCAGTCCGGTCGGGCCTCTGGCCAGCGCGGTATGCCGGGGGATGCCTCACAAGGTATTCCCTTCCAAGGCAAAACACAAGTGTTTGGTGCAAAACCAGACACTAAACAGTCGAGTTCGGAGATCCTGAGGCAAGGCGCGTAGCCGAGACCTCCGGGAACTCCAAACGAACACAAACATGGATGATCACCGGGTGTTCAAACGGTGACGTCCAAGTCTTGAGGACGATCAAAAATGGGGTGTCTACAAATATATTACGTATGTTTTAAGTTAAAAAAAAAATAAAGAATGCCCGAACCAACTTAAAATAAATTGACCCATTGAAAAATTGAAAGGTTCATTCAAAATTAAAAGGGCCCATTTTCTCTCCCTATCTAATTCCTAACCCTAACTGTTTTGACACAAATCTTTTATCCTGATTGGTTGTTTTACACACTAGATATAAACACTAAACTATACCAAATTTATTAGAATAGTGGTAAGTCCAGGTATCGATCCACAAAGACAAATAAAAAATTAAACTAATTTAATTGTTAGATTCCTAAATTAATTTTGATAAAAAGATTGAGGAATTCATAAAATAATAATAATTAAATTAAACAAAGCAATTAAACTAGCAATTATATTAGAAATAAAATTGGAATTATTGATTTTTGAGAAAAACCTAGGATAATGAGTCCACTACTAATTACATAAAAAAGGCTTCAACTTGAGATTCAATTATGTTACCGTTAGAACCAAATAATACTTCGCAATTACAAGTTCGAAGCATTGATCAAGAGAATTAACACGTTCAATGTATGGGCACGAACCATCTCCAGTGGTATGAATTGCTCGCTCTAAACTACGGTAGCAATACGACTCGTCCCTCGTAGTAGGGCTCGTCTCATACCTTGAATATGAAATCAGAGAAAACTATTGTATGAAAAGCATTCAACAATCACAGAAAGTAGAATACTTGAAGAGAATATTGAAAAATATATTTGAAATTTCTTAAACACCATACAATTTGTTCAAACCTTTACATAATCAAAAAGTAAAGAGAAAACCTAATTACATAGCTAGGGCTTCATCAAAATCTTAGAAAAGAAGAGTCTAGCCACTCATGAAGGAGTGGGAAGAGGTGGAGGAAGAAGAAGCCACCATGGGAGACATTCTTTAAGCTTCAAGTTGTTTTTCTCTAAACCTTAGCCTCTCTCTCATTTTTCTCTGAATTATTTTTGAACCCTAGGTTAGCCTATATTTCTTCATTTTATTCTCAGCAGAACAAACCCAAAATTCTATGCACGCATCCCTAGGTGGGCTGCTCGAGTGCCCATGTGGGCCGCTCGAGCAGTGGTGGGCCACACATACAATGGAGCTTGGCCGCAACTGCGTTGAGGTGGTTGGCTCGAATTTTTTGCTTCTCGCACAAAGAATCTGCTTTCTTGCTCTTTTTGACTGAATTTTCATATTTCCTATCAAATTTATACAAATGCACAAAACACACCATCTCCACCAAATAAACAAAATTGAAAGACTATAAATGTAACGTAAGCGACCTCAATGTGGTACCTTTCGGCCTACATCATGTCCTTTACCTTCAAAAAAAAAAAAATTCGCTGAAAAAAAATATATATATGTGAAAAGCCCCAAATGATCTTGTGATTTTATTAGTTCATTATCAGTTTTGGACCCCAAAAATCTTAGGGCCAAGCCTGGATGGTGCTGCTGAGGATTTTAAGGATAAGCTGGTTGTTGCCCTTTCATTATGATCCATGTTTGAATATGTATTTGTAAGATCTGTCTCACTTTGTAATAATCGGCTATTTCTCAATGTTGACTTACAAATGCTTTCCTACTAGAAAAACTAGGAATAATTATTGTTGCATATCTGGTTTTGGTGTTTGCTTCAATGATGTATTGTCTGACTTCAAATTATTTACTTCTTTAGTCAAAATCATGAAGATGGTTTTGTGGAGTTTTGTTCTGCATAAAGACAATTGTTAAATCAGAATTGATATTATTAGTTTGAAGAATAATATACTGTTTTATTAGATATCGAATTGTTAAATGAAATCTGATCTCATAACTTAAATTCTAAGAGAGTGATTTGTACAAATCTATCCTTATGGTACCATTTTTTACAGCATGTGGTATACTACATTCTTATTCCTATTCTCATTCCTTGGAACAATGTACGTTGCAAGTAACATAAGGAAATCATCGGTGGTGAGAGGGAGTTTTTATGTGAATTAGGGTCGAGCTCAAATATGGAGTAGTAATGAACCGAGCTATGGGCTGAGCTAAGTCCGAATATAGTGAAGGACTAATTTACAAGCCGAGGTGAATGGGCTTCGTAGCTTGGAGCTTATCCTTCTTAGCTCGGTCAGAGATGCTGCAAGTAGCTCGGTCTGGGTATTCCAAACTGAGGTAAATGGGCGATGACCGAGCTAGGCACTGCCTATGGAAGCACCTAGCTGAGTGTGTCAAAAGTGTTAGCTTGGTTGTGTTGTCATTCTACCCTAGTAAAACCATATCACTTGGCTTGCAGTGATGAGGATGATTTAAGAATAAGGATTATCCTTGGGCTTAAGACTCCTGGGAGGACTCTGCTAAGGAGAGTAGAGTCCTACTAGGATTGTGCAAGCCATCTCACTTGGTTGGTAGTGAGTAGGATGTGTGATTCCTAGGAGGACTTTTATAAGGAGAGTTGGAATCCTACTAGAATTGTGCTAGGAAGAATTTATAAAAGCTCATAGCAGGACCTATGTACAAGGATGACAATTCGTACTTTTAAATACACAGAGCTTTTGTGTCTATTGTCTATTTTGCTGACTTAGGCATCGGAGGGGTTTCCAGCGCACACTCGCTGGCTAGCTCACGTTTGTGTTTTTAGGAAGTAAAAGCGACGACGTTTGGAGGAGTGCAAACTTGATCAACAGGATTATACGAGAAGATTCTTTCATGCTCGTACAATTGGCGCCGTCTGTGGGAATTTCACAAAGAATAAAACCTTTTGATCAAATTTTCCTCTCTAGTTGAAAGCAATGGCACATAATGAAAACTTGTCGCAATCTGCTATTGATGGGAAAGCCTCGGAGGGGAGTAGAAGGTGCGAAGGTTTACCTTTCATTCCACCCATGGCGGACTTAGAACCCCAACGATGGAACTCTCGGAGGGACGCAAGGGAAAGACGAGGCACTAGTACCCGTCACTCTCAAAGTCCCGAAAGATAGAGGCGGAGACTGAATCCTCAAGTTCTGGAGGATCCCGTGAGGGAGCAAGACGAGTTAATAAGGAGGATGGCGGCGGACATGGAAACAATGAAGCGCCAGATAAAAGGAAAAGGGGTGGCAACAGGAGAAGGGCGCAAAGGTAACACGCCCTCTCACCACTCGGAAGATCGCGATAGACATACCACACCATCACAAGCAGAAAGTAGGAGCCTTTGAACATGCGACACTTAATCAAGGACTTCTAGGACTCATCACTCCAGGTCTAAGAGAACAAGGACTGAAAGGTCATATATGGAGGGAAGCAGCTATCGCCCCTCGCACACACACCAGACGACATCTAGGCACAGGGAGTTGCCTAAGTCGGCCGACCTACGGACAGTGCTCGAGGAGAGAGCCCGATGGAAGGAAGACACCAGGGCTCCCGACCCTCGCAGGGTTTTAGCCCTACAGCGATTAGCCCTTAGGACACATGGAAGTGTCAAGGTAGGGATGCCAATGTCGCGCCTTACTTACGAACCAGCGGATAAAGTATTAGCAAGGTTACAGAGCTCGCCATTCGTTTCGGCAATAGAGAACACACCACTACCTTCAGGCTTTCACCAGCCCTAATTCACTACTTATGAGGGAAAGTTAGACCACTACATGCACTTAAGCCATTTTTGCCAGGTTATGGCAGTATACCGGCAAAACGAGGCTTTAATGTGTATCCTGTTTCCATCCAGCCTGGGCAACCTAGGTCTGACCTGGTTCGAAAGGCTACCGGAAGGCAGCATCGCCTCATGGGCACAATTGGCAGAAGCATTCGTGACTAGATTCAGGACGAATACCAAAACACCAGCGGAGATCGATCAGTTACTCTCCATTGACATGGGCAAAAAGGAGACATTGAGGTCTTACAACAGCCGCTATTAGAAGACCTTCAACCAGATTGGGGATTGCCCTACAAACCTCACCATCGCACAATATAAACGGGGTTTACCAGTCAGCAACAAACTGAGGGACTCAATGACAATGATGCCACCCCTCACGATGGAGGCCCTAATGGAGAGGGTGCATCAACATATCCAAGCAGAGGAAGATAGCGCCCGTGCTAAAGCAAAATCTGGCATAACAGTGTTGCTAGATAAAAAGACTAGCAAAAGTCAACACGGTAGAATAACCAAGCAAGAGTGGGCGAAGCAAGCGAGCTAACAGAGAGGACCCAAAAAAAAGGAAGTTAAGAGTTCGCATTGCCATCACCACAGTATTCAATAAACCTATCTACCGGATTCTCGGCGAAATATGTAATGAGCCCTTCGTTTGGCGGCCTGCCAAGTTGGGAGAAGCATAAAGGGGCTATGACGAGAGGTCCCGTTGCACCTTCCATGATGAGAAGGAGCACCGCACTGAGAATTGCACACCATTGAGACAACATCTGGAGGAGTTAGTGGCTGCTGGACACCTAGACCAGTATATAGAATGAGGAACATAGCCAGCCCACATGACCCCAACAAACCAAATGAGATGCAGGTCGACGGTCCACGCCAAGGCGTAATCAACATTATACATGGAGTCGTCGAACCTGAGTGGGTATGTGAGCTCAGGGGGATGATAAAAAAGGCTGAGCACTTGAGAGAGGTACTAAGTGCACAACCAACCGTGAAAAATGGTAGAACAGAAGCCACGAACATCATATCCTTTTCAGACAGAGACTTAGCAAGGTTGCATTGCCCTTACAATGATGCACTGGTGGTCACGTTGTGCGTCAAGAATTTCAATACCAAGCGGGTTCTGATTGACCAAGGAAGCTCATACGAGATAATGTACTACGAGACCTTCAAACAACTGAAATTGGAGGACAAAGACCTAGCACCTGCAACAACTCCTATCATTGGTTTCAACTCAATGCCAGAATGGCCAGCAGACAAAATAATCCTCCCAGTCAAGGTAAGAACCGTGACCAAACAGGTGGAATTTTGGGTATGGAAGGTCCCATCCACCTACAACATAATCTTGGGAAGGGCATGACAGTATGCCATGCACTCAGTGGCGTCAACCTACCATCAAGCAGTATGATTCCCTAACGAAACCGGCATGATTGAAGAAGTCTTAGGAGACCAAATCATGTCGAAGCAGTGTTTCGTCACAGTAAACGGCAGCCGTGCAGCAAAAGGGTTCGTTTAGATGGTGGAAGAGCTAGAAAGCAATGAACTGTTTGCAGATGTCAGCAAAGCAGCAGAGCAGAAGGCAGTGGAGGACTTGGTTGATGTAAGGATAGATGAAAGAGACCCCGAAAAATTCTTTTTGCTTGGCTCGTCTTTGTCCAGCACTGAGAGAACTGAGATTATGAAATTCTTAATCTCAAACATCGAAGTGTTCGCCTGGACGCCGTATGACATGCCTGGCATTGACCCTAAGTTCATCTGCCACCAACTTAATGTCTAACCAAATGCTAGACCAATTATACAGTGCACTCGCAAATCAGCACTCCACCACGTGGAGATAGTGGCGGAGGAAGTGAGAAAGTTGCTGGAGGCAGGAGCCATCAGAAAAGTGCACTATCCTTGGTGGATCTCTAATACCGTAGTGATACCAAAGAAAAATGAAAAGTGGCGTGTTTTCGTGGACTACAATACGGTCAACAAGGCATGCCCAAAAGACAGTTTTTCCTTACCACGGATAGACCAACTGGTAGACCTAACGGCAGGACATAATTGACTTAGCTTCCTTGATGTGTATAGAGGTTACCATCAGATCGCTATGTATGAACCAGACCAGGAGGTCACGTCATTTACAACTCCCACGAGATTGTACTGTTACAAGGTAATGCCCTTTGGCCTAAAGAACACAGGGGCTACATTCCAACGGATGATCACCAAAATGTTTGAACCATTGTTAGGCAAAACAATAGAGGCTTACATAGATGACATGGTGGTCAAAAGAAAAGATGAGAAGGATCATCTCAGGGACCTAGATGAAATGTTCCAAATCCTGAAGAAGAACAAGTTGCGCCTAAACGCATCCAAGTGTGCATTCGGCATAGGATCAGGCAAATTCCTAGGCTTCCTAGTAACCAACTGAGGTATAGAAGCTGACCCCTCTCAGATCAAAGCAATCCAGGATCTGGAGAGGCCCAACACAGTCAAAGAAGTACAGCATCTCACTGGCCTAGCAGCTGTACTCAACCGGTTCATAAGTCGGTCATCAGACAGATATCGACCATTCTTCTAAGCTTTGAAAGCCAAATTTGAGTGAGATGAAGAATGCGACCATGCCTTAGAGAGCTTGAAGGACTACATGACCTCTTCTCCACTGTTAGTAACCCCAGTGCCAAGAGAAGAGCTCTTTTTGTACTTGGCGGTTTCATAGCATGCAGTTTGCGCAGTGTTGGTCAGAGCGGAAGGAATCCAACACCTGCCTATCTTTTATGTTAGCAAAACCTTGCTGGACGTTGAAACAAGGTACCTACCATTGGAAAAGTTGCCTTAGCTTTGATTATGGCTTCAAGGAAGTTGTCGCATTATTTCCACGTCCACAGTATAGTCATCCTAACAACTTTTCTCTTAAAAGCTTTATTTGAGAGGGCAGATTTTTCTAGACAAATCTTGAAGTGGGCGGTGGAATTTGGGCAATTTAATATCAAGTTTCAACCTAGAACCGCAATAAAAGCCTAGGCTTTAACAAACTTTGTGGTTGAGTTCACATTAGGAAGTCATCATATCTGTCTAGTTGACTTGACTGATTCAACTGAAATGGGGGGAGAAAGTGCCGCAGGAACTGTGTAGCCCCTAAAACAAGATGCCCAGCTACATTCCAAGCCATACAGGATTGAGGACAGGAGGGAAGGGGCAAACCATGCTATTCCCAGCGAGGGCTCATCGAAAAATAAAAACTTAGGGCAGTCAGATAGTGAAGATCAAACCCCAACAGCAGACATGGACTTGGAAGAAAACATCAGTAACACCCATGACCCCAAGACATCGTCCGACCCCTCTACTTGCTACAAACTATTCGTCGGAGAGATATGGAAGCTCTTCGTGGATGGAGCATCCAATAGGCACGGTGCAGGACTTGGCATAGTCCTCATCTCACCAGATGGCCTAGTAGTGGAACAGGTAGTCAACCTTGGCTTCCTAGCATTCAACAATGAGACAGAGTATGAAGCACTGTTAGCAGGCTTAAAATCAGTACTTTTCATGAAGGCCACCAAGCTAATAGTTTACAGTAACTCCCAGCTGGTAGTAAACCAGATTTCAGGCGACTACGAGGCAAAAGATGAGAGGATGGCTAAGTATCAAGAGTTAGTCAGAAAGGAAGTCATGAAGTTCGAAGTAGTTCGGATAGAGCAAATCGGCCGAGAAAAGAACAGTAGAGCAGACGAGTTGGCAGGTTTTGCTTCAATGACAGATACATCTATTCCACACCCACTATTGATCAACTTCCTATCTAGACCAAGCATTGAAGAACCCGAAGTAGCTGAGGTATGTTATGCCGAACTAGGCCCTTCATGGATGGACCCCATCATAGTGTTCTTAAAAGACAGCATCTTGCCTGAAGAAAAGAAAGAGGCCAACAAAATTATAGCAAAATCACATCGATTTTGGCTCTCTCAATTATTGGCGTTATACAAAAAATCCTTCACAGGACCTTACTTGAAATGTGTCCATCCTAGCAAGGTCGAGGCATTTTTGTTCGAGATACATGAAGGCGTGTGCGGAAGCCACCAAGGAGAAAGATCATTGGCTTACAGAGCAATTTCACAAGGATATTGCTGGCCATACATGCAAGCAGATTCAGAGAAACATGTCAAGAGATGTGAAAAATGTCAGAAGTTTGCACATCAAATACATCAACCAGCCAGAGAGCTTTTATCATTAACTAGCCCATGGCCCTTCGTAATGTGGGGCC
Organism: Camellia sinensis; assembly: GCF_004153795.1. Classification (NCBI taxonomy): domain Eukaryota; kingdom Viridiplantae; phylum Streptophyta; class Magnoliopsida; order Ericales; family Theaceae; genus Camellia; species Camellia sinensis. Next base: position 48,776 of record NW_021025360.1, on the reverse strand, counting down.
TGGACATAGTGGGACCACTTCCAACGGCACCCAGCAACAGAAAGTTCTTTCTCACAGTAACTGACTACTTTACAAAGTGGGTGGAGGCAGAAGCACTCACATCAATTAAGGAGAAAGATGTTAAGAAGTTCGTCTGGCATAATATTATAACTTGATTCGGTATACCTAAGGCTCTAATATCTGACAACGGCACTCAGTTTGATGGAAAAATCTTTAGAGGCTGTTGCAAGGAATACAAGATAGAATTCTACAACTCTACACTAGCATACTCTCAAGCGAATGGCCAGGCTGAAGCATCAAATAAAGTCATCTTAGATGGTTTGAAGAAGAGGTTGGAGAAAGCGAAAGACAAGTGGGCTGAGGAGCTTCTTCATGTTTTATGGGTTTACCGTACCACACCTAGGCAGTCAACTGGAGAAACACCTTTGTCCTTGGCCTATGGCATGAGGGTTGAAATCCCATTGGAAGTAGGCCTCCCTACTATTAGAAGTGAAAATTTTGACCCAGACTTGAATAAAGAACCCATAGCCTTGGAACTCGACTTTGCAGAAGAGAGAAGAGACAGAGCTCTAGTTCACGTTGCCTCATACCAGCAGGAGTTATTTAGAAAATATAACAAAACAGTGCATCCGAGGCAATTCAAGATTAGGGATTGGGTATTATGCAAAGTAATGGACAACACTTTGGTTCCTTGAGATGGCAAGTTAGGACATAACTGGGAAGGACCATACAAAGTGGTTGGTTTAGCAGGAAAAGAGGTATATCACTTAGAAGATGGAGATAGCAAGACTATTCCCAGGCCATGGAACACTGTCAATCTCAAGTTATTTTATTTTTAGTTTCTAAATACTTGTAATTTTTTTCACCTTTTCAAATAAAACAAGTAGTTTTTTTCAGCATAACTCTTTGTACTGTAAAAGCTATTCTCATTGCCAGTAAGGGGCAATCAAAAAGTTTGGCGGGAATAACCAACATTTAGCTCTCTTCAGCCGAGATCAGGATCTAGGCTGAAGAAGGTTGGCAGGAATAACCAACATTTAGCTCTCTTCAACCGAGATAAAGATCTAGGCTGAAGAAGGTTGGCCTCAATAACCAACATTTAGCTCCCTTCAGCCGAGATAAAGATCTAGGCTGAAGAAGGTTGGCTGCAATAGCCAACATTTAGCTCCCTTCAACTGAGATTAGGATCTAGGCTGAAGAAGGTTGGCAGGAATAACCAACATTTAGCTCTCTTCAGCCGAGATCAAGATCTAGGTTGAAGAAGGTTGGCAGGAATAACCGACATTTAGCTCTCTTCAGCCGAGATCAGGATCTAGGCTGAAGAAGGTTGGCAGGAATAACCAACATTTAGCTCTCTTCAACCAAGATCAGGATTTAGGAATAACCAACATTTAGCTCTCTTGAGCCAAGATCAGGATCTAGGTTGAAGAAGGTTGGCAGGTATGACCAATATTTAGCCCTCTTCAGCCAAGATAAGGATCTAGGCTGAAGAAGGTTAGTAGGTATGACCAACATTTAACCCTCTTCAGTTGAGATAAGGATCTAGGCTGAAGAAGGTTGGCAGGTATGACCAACATTTAGCTCTCTGGACCGAGATGGGTATCTCGGTTTGAAAATATTTAAGCATAGAAACCGAGCCAAGAGTTGAGCCCTTATTAAAGTTGAAAAATAAATACAAGTATGGAGTAAATAGAACAAAAAGACGAGAAAAATTGAAGATTTCATTCAAAAGTGCATTACAAGAGGTAGGGCTATGGCCCGGTTACAATCTCATCCCATATTTTCAACTTTCATTACAGAAGGTAGGGCTTTAGCCCGGTTACAAACACTTTTAAAAGAGAACATCAGAAAAAAAAAAAACAAGATCAAACAAAAAGGTCGTCCAACTCTACATCTATGTTAACTCTAGCTTCGCCACCTGGTAGCCGGTGTCTGCAGGTACGTCGGTCGGAGGCACATCATCAACCATGCTAGACGCTGGTGGCTCTACCCGAGCTTTCTGGCTGGCTTGGAGACCGTGATCATTGCTAGCTGTTGAGGCATTATTTGGATCAGGTGATCTCTCATTTTCCTCCCCCTCTTGGAGAAGCTTCTGTTGGATGGTGTTGGCATAGTTCACCATATAGCTTGGGATAAAGTGAGGTGGAGGGTTCTGAAAGACCTCGGTTTCTTGGTCATAACTGAGCTTTGATACGGCCGCTTTCTATCCTCATTTGAAAAATATGTCTTTTGCAGCTCCACACTGCAGGACGTAGGTGGCCTCCCCTTCTTTATAGCCACGATCTTCAGCGTCCTCCATCTTTTTCTTCAGCTCAGCGATCTTTACATCCTTCTTCTTCTCGAGCTTGCTAGCTTGCACAGATAGCGGTCTTTACGCTCGGCCAAAGCCTTCTACTTATCCGCTTTTGCCGAGTTGACCAGCTCGATAAGTCGGGAAATTTTCGAGGCAAGCTTGGTCATTTTTTGCTTGGCCTAGTTCAGCTCGGCCTCGTTCAGCTCGGCTGTCTTGGTATTAGCATCTGCAACAGCCAGCCGCGCTGTCTTACGCAGCTCTAGCACGCGCTTGTGAGCAACATGGTTCTTCTGCATGGCCTACAAAAGGAGAGATATCAATTATAATTAAAACCGAGTAAACAGATATGTGAAATAGAGAACAAACAAAGGGAGCACTTACTAACACCATCGACTTGGTTGCCGAGCGGATAGCCTTGAGCTCGGTTAAGTGATCGTGGTGCTCCATGTCGGCTGGCAGACACATGCTTTTGGCAAGGTTGAAGGCAAGCATGTGATCCTTGTCCGCAACCACCGAGTTTGTGTTTGAAATAGCCCGGTTTTTATAAGTAACTTTTGGTGCCCACTCTGAAGGGCTAGCTCGGTTTGATTGCCTTGGCTCTGGGCTTGGCCACGCTGTTTCGGGAAGCATGCGCTTGTCCTCATTAATTAGTCGTTGCGGCACGGTCGAAGCAGAGCACGATCTCTTGTTTGACCAAGATGACGAGGCTTGGGCTGTTGGAAGGGCCACCACTGCCTCCTGTGTTTGACCAGCTTGTGGTGTCCCGGTTTGAACCCCGTCAGCTTGAGTTGATGTTGTCTCGATAATTAGGGCTCAAACAGCTCGGCGCTTAGCCATTTCTTGTTCTTCGATTAAAGGAATGAGGTTGATTTGGGGAAGAGTTGGATCTGGCTCTGGTGATGGTTCGAGAAGGAAGTCCGTTACCCTGGTCTTCCTCCTTTCACTATATGTGTATGTTGGTTCGAAGTTCAGTAGCTCGCCCCAACCACGGTGACGGTACTGAAGTGTCGCGCGAAGGGTGTCCTGTAACGCCGTCAAATAATAACATTAATCCCATCACTTTAGACACGCATAGACATAAAAGAAATCAACCATCTTTCCTTTAATCAGAGTAGTTCTTACAAAAGTATTACATGTTAACAACAAAAGCAAGTGCCCTACTGGCTTACAGCTTTCCAAGTTAACACTTGGTTACAAAAAAGAGTACTAACTCAATACATATTAAGACCTTGGCTTGAATTTACATGTAATACATCAAAAGAAAGCAAACAACAAAACAGTTTGTCTGCCTCTAGCCTCCCAAGCTATGTCCTTGGAGGTGGCATGCTACCTGTACTTGAAAATGATGTCCCATAAAGGGTGAGCCATAGCCCAGTAGAAATACACTAAACCAGCCATGAACAATGACTAAAAGATTAGTAGTTGATAGATGGTCAACACAGATACATCCACATATATCACATTTCAATTTCATGACATTCAGTCCATGTTACATTTCATTTCCCATGTCTTTTCCAACTTTGAGTTTGAAAACAAGGCTCAATACCTAGCCAAATAACTTAATGAGATTTAGACTCATCTTTAAAACACTTTCAAAATTCATAAGGGATACACATTTAATGTTGTATCAATAACACATAAACCATTCCCATACTTTGCGAAAGATACACATTTCGGTGCTGTATCAACATAACATAGAATCACTTCTATACTTTACAATTGATAACGATATACATTTTAGTGCTATATCAAATCAATTCAAACACTTCCATAAGTCTCAAATAATACACATTGTAGTGCTGTATTAATGAAACAAAAACACTTCTAATTCACAGCCTGATACACATTGTAGTGCTGTATCACTGTCACACAAAATTCGGTTTAGAGGTCCAGCCCCTTTCTTCCAATAAACCGTGGAGTACAGCCCCTTTCTCCTCCCACACAATACAATGTATATAAACAATTATTATATACAAATTCAATCCATCAATACACATTTTAGTGCTATATTATACTGACCACCACATTCAATGGCTTACTTAATGGATTAGTTTTAGTTTGCCTAATCATCATGCATTGTCTACAACAATCAAGACTATCCTCCACCGATAGCCCAAAGCAGTTATTTCTATACTGAAAATAAATGCACCAAATGGATATATAATCAACATTTTTCAACTAGGTGAGCAATGAACGAATCTAACTACACCCTTTAATCCCATACACATCCAATTCCAATATTCTCAATTTAATTCCTCTTTTCTTCAAATTAATTGTACCAATTAATTTATCAATGTAATTAGGGCATTTTTCATAATTAACATCACAACCCTAAGGTTCCATTTTCACCAATAAACCAATGTTGATCTCATTTCTCTATGACAAACATGCATATAAGTTTATATAAACAAAACCCCAACTTTTACAAAATTACACAAAGGCCCAAACTTTCTCAAATTTACCCAACAACCCCCAACTCATCAAAATACTAAACTTCAAAGACAAAACTCATGAGAAGGAGTAGGATATCCCTACCTCGAGGTTAGAGCTCAAACGAGGAAGTTGAAGAATACCAAAGTGCTCCAAACTTAAAGATTCACGGATCAAAATGGAGCCCTCGACGATCCACACACTTTTTACAAAGGCCGGAGGATAGTGAGACACTCTAACTAGATCAAACCCTAGAGAGAAGAGAGTTTCTAGAGAGAGGAGCTCTCAAAATATCTTTTTAGAAAGTAAGAGAGAAAGAGAGAATATAAAAAGTGATTTTAAAATGCCCAGCTGCCAACTGATATACGACATTCCCGCTCGAGCGGAGAACACAACGCTCGAGCGTCAAGAACAAAAAACTAGGTACGCTCGAGCGCAAGAAGGCCCGCTCGAGCGCCAAGACACAAGAATAAAGTACATCCGCTCCAGCGCGAAAACCAGTCCACTTAAGCGTGGATTTCCCCCTCCCAGAACTTACACCAAAAAGTACTACCCGCTCGAGCGCCAGAGTACCCGCTCGAGTGCCACTGCTCGAGTGTAAAAAAACTCGCTCAAACGTAAGAATCACACCTGCAGAAATTTTGCAGGGACACGAAATGCTGGGACTGTGCAATCTCTGCTCGAGCGCAACAAGACCCACTCGAGCGGAACGACCAAAAACTTGGCAACAAGATTTTAGACCAAGGTTCAACCCACCTATTCAAAACATGCCCAACACATCCTAAAACTCAAACAAATGGAATTAAAGGACGACAACAAGATAGATACAACTACCAATTCCACGTAACCGAGTCCGAAATACAACAGAACAGTAAAGGGACAACCGGGATCGCTATAACCTCCCCCCCCTTAAAGAATTTCGTCCCCGAAATTAAATACAAGGTTTTCAAAAACAAGATTTTCTCTGTTCCTAACATTATCACAACGCGAATTTTAACAGCTCGACCCATTACCGGTTATCTCATCTCTTTTCAAGAGGCAGTTTACAACATTTTTCACAACATGCATTATAGTTATGCATTCCCTGAAATTCCACAAATTTCACTACTACATTCCATAATTCTATATCATATTCAGTATTCATGATATATTTCCATTTCTACAATACATCCAACATATGCAATGTTACATTGAACTTCCATTTTGAGGCAAGTTTCAAAATACTTCCATTAAATCAAAACATAAACCATGTTTTACAACCTAAGATATATTCAATACTCTTAAGGTTCAACAACACAACAAAATATACAATACATGCTCAAACATCCATAAATAGATCCGGATATCTCTCTCGGACCTCCAACTCACGTTCCCAAGTGGCTTCCTCCACTCCGTGATATTCCACAAGACTTTTACCAAGGGAATGGTCTTGCCTCGCAAGACTTGATCCCGCCTATCCAAGACCCGAACTGGTCTCTCCTCATACGAGGCATCCTCATCAACCTCTAAGTCGGTTTAATCCAATACATGCGATGGATCTGGCTTATACTTCCGAGGCATACTCACATGAAACACGTCATGAACTTCGGACAACTGCGGCGGCAAAGCTAAACGATAGGCAATCTCGCCAATCCTCTCAAGGATCTCAAAAGGGCCAATAAACTAAGGGGACAACTTCTCACTCTTCCCAAACCTCATCAATCCCCACCTAGGTGATATCTTCAGAAAGACATGATCACCCACCTCAAATACCAGAGGTCGCCTCCTACGGTCGGCATAAGATTTCTGACCACTCTAGGCTGTAACAAGTCTCCTACGAATAAGCTCAACTTTCTTCATCGTCTCCCTAACCAACTCCAGACCCAACAAAGGTGCATCACCCACCTCGGCCCAACACACTGGAGGCCTACACAGTCGGCCATACAAGGCCTCAAACGGTGCCATACCGATGCTAGGCTGAAAACTATTATTGTAGGCAAACTCCACCGAGGGCAAGTGCCTCTCCCACGTCCCACTAAAGTCAAGGACACAACCTCGAAGCATATCCTCAAGGATCTGAATAGTACGCTTGGACTGCCCGTCAGTCTGAGGATGATAAGCCGTACTAAAGGTCAACTTAGTGCCCAAGGCACTCTGCAAACTCTGCCACAACCTAGCAGTAAAACGAGGATCTTTATCTGAGACGATTGTCACTGGGACCCCGTGCAATCTCACAATGTCCCGAATATACAAGTCGGCGAGATGATCTACCGAATCTCTCACGTGCATAGGAATGAAATGCGCCGACTTAGTCAACCGACCTACAACCACCCAAATGGTATCACTACCCCGCTGAGTCCTCGGAAGACCTACAACGAAGTCCATAGTGACATGCTCCTACTTCCACTCGGCAATAGGGAAGGGTTGCAACAAACCCGCTGGCCTCTCGGCCTTTACTTGCTGGCAAGTAAGGCACTTCGATACGAAAACAGACACATCTCTCTTCATACCCCGCCACCAAATACTAGGCGACCCAAATCCCGATACATCTTAGTGTGCCCGTGTTCCCCGGCATGCAACCGCAACGCGCTTGAATGCATAGAACTCTCGGGATGCAGTACTTCCTTTCCGGGCTAAGACTCCGAACACAAACAAACAGTCTCCGGTATCTCAACACTCAGCGTCGGAGATACACCGTCCAAAACCTTTCTCAACTTTTTTCCACTGGAGATCTTCTCTCGGAAGGACTCTACCTCAAGGTCACCTCTCTGTGCCTCTAATACTCAGGTCACAAGTGTAGGTTGCGCAACAACAGAAAACAAGGCCGCAACCTCAACAGATTCGCCTAGAAGCATATCAAACTCGGCAAGTGCACCCAACATCTCCCATTCCCGGATGGCTATACAAGCTACATCACTAATGGATTTCCTACTAAGGGCATCGGCCACAACATTGGCCTTCCCCGGGTGATAGTGTAATTCAAAGTCATAGTCCTCAATGAACTCCATCCATCTCCTCTGCCTCAAATTCAAGTCCCTCTATGTAAACAGGTACTTCAAACTCTCGTGGTCCGAGAACACCTCGAACCTCTAACCATAAAAGGTAGTGCCTCCAAATCTTCAAGGCGAAGATCACTGCTGCTAACTCTAGGTCGTGTGTGGGGTAATTCTTCTCGTGTATTTTCAACTGACGTGACCCATAAGCTACCACTTTCCCCTCTTGCATCAACACACAACCCAAACCCTCCCGTGAGGCATCACAATAAACCGCGTAACCTAACCCTCTCTCCGAAATAATCAAAATCGGAGCGGTGGTCAATCTAACCTTCAACTCTTGGAACGACTTTTCGCAAGTTTCACTCCACACAAACTTGACCCCTTTTCGCGTCAACCTAGTCAACGGCGAAGCTAGCCTAGAGAAATCTTTCGCAAATCAACGGTAATACCCAGCTAATCCCAGAAAACTGCGGATCTCAAAAACACTCTTAGGCTATGCCCAATCTTGCACTGCCTCTACCTTGGATGTATCAAAAACTGCGGATTTCAAACATACTCTTAGGCTGTGCCCAATCTTGCACTGCCTCAACCTTGGATGCATCAACAGACACCCCCTTCCCGGATACCATATGGCCTAAGAACTTGACTTCTTCTAGCCAGAACTCACACTTCCCAAACTTAGCATACAGCCTATGGGCTCTAAGCAATTCAAGCACCACTCTCAAGTGTTTCTCGTGCTCCTCCTCAGAAGGTGAATTGATAAGAATGTCATCCACGAAAACGACCACAAATCGATCTAAGAATTCCCGGAAGATCCGGTTCATCAAGTCCATAAAGACTGCCGGTGCATTGGTAAGCCCGAATGGCATCACCAGAAACTCATAATGGCCATACCGCGTACGGAATGCTGTCTTCGGAATATCCTCTTCCTTGACCCTCAACTGGTGGTATCCCGATCTCAAGTCTATCTTAGAGAAACAATGGGAACCCTTCAACTGGTCAAACAGATCATCAATATGGGGCATAGGGTACTTATTCTTGACCGTAGCCCGATTCAACTTCTGGTAGTCTATACACATTCTCAAGGCACCATCTTTCTTCTTAGCGAAGAGGGCCGGCGCTCCCCACGGCGAAACACTAGGGCGAACAAAACCCGTATCTAGCAATTCCCGGAGCTGAATCTTCAACTCACTCAACTCAGTGGGGCAAAGCGATAAGGTGCCATAGAAATCGGCGCTGTGCCGGACACTAAATCAATAGAGAACTCTATCTCTCGGTGAGGTGGCAAACTAACGAGATCCTCGTGAAAAACATCCGGATACTCACAAACCACCCTCGACAATACAATCTAGGTCTCATTACACTCACCACTCATAAAGCTAGCAAGTAGACCACTAAGCTTATTCCGCCCTCGCGGATCATACATCGGTGGTAATACACTACCAACCCGATCCCCCAAGAAATGGAAATATTCCCCGCTCAAGGTACAAATTGTGACCCTCTGGCAGTAGCAATCAATAATAGCCCGGTATAACGATAGCCAGTCCATACCCAAAATAACATCAAAACCCCTCATGGGCATAACAACAAAAGGAAAAGGAAGCCTATGGTCGGCGACCTCTATATCACAACCTCTAACACCTTGTTTCAAGATCAACTCACCACCAACAGGCGATACTACACATATAGGAGATGCTAACTATGCCAACTCCAATTCCAAAACAGATGCAAATGCAGCAGATACAAAAGAATGAGATGCACTTGTTTCAATCAATACACTAACAACCGAGTTGCAAAACAGAAAGGTACCTCTCACTACTGATAGAGCCGGTACTAGGTCCTGCGCGGTAACAGCATACACGCGCCTAGTAGGCCCCTGATCCAATTGCTCACCCCTCGGAGCAAACGACTGCTGCACAGACTGGGACGATGAAGCCCCCTAATTGGCCCTCGAGGCATGCACAGACTGAGCTGGCTGAAAACCCTGCGTCTGCCTAGAACCAGACGCGCCCGAAGTGGCACTCAACTGTGGGCAAAACCTTTTTAGGTGCCCAGGCTAACGACACTGATAACAAGACAAGGGCTGACCCCTGCCCTGACTCTGGCTCTGCGGTCTAGCTGAAGATGAAGTAGCTCTCTGACCTCCTCCCCTCTGTGGGCAAACTGAAGCCTTGTGGCCCAACTGACCACACTTGTAACAGGTGAACTCCCCCTGATTACCTCTCTCCGAGCCTGCACTCGGCACTGGAAAGGTCGACCTAGCAGCACCACCCTGAGACTGCTGAGGGTTAGCACCCCTCTGTCTCCTACCATCACCCTGACCATCTTGGCTCCTCTTGGAGCCTCTCTGTCCCTCCTCTTCCTGCATCATAACCTCCATATGGGCTGCAGCATCAACCAAGCGCCCATAATCTCGGATCATCGAACCTCCAACTCTCATCTTGAGGCCGTGCCTCAACCTCTTCTCGAACTCAATACAGCGGCGTTCCTCGGACGCCACAAGTTCAGGTGCGAACCTGGACAAGCTAGTGAAAGCAGCCTCATACTTGGCTACTGAAGAACTCAACTGCAAAAGCTGACAGAACTGGTCTCTCAGCTTCTCCCTGACTGCTGGAGATAAATACTTCTCCTGAAAGGGCTCCACAAAAGTCTCCCACGTGCCAGCAATACGGCCCCTCATGTATTTCCACCACTGACCCGCAGCCCCTTTAAGCTGGAAGGATGCCAAGGTCACTTTCAACAATCCGTCCTCGATGCCAAGCATCTTGAACGTCTTACTCATTTGCTCTAACCACTCGTCAGCTTTCAGTGGCTCCTTCAGATCCCCAATAAACTCGTCCGGGTTAGACCGGAAGAACTCCCTTTTCAAGAAGGAAGGCCCTGCCTCAACAACCTGGGCCTGAACTGGAGCTTGAACCGGATTCTCAGCTCGAAAAATACCCATAAACTCCCTCAAAGCATCGGCTATCCCTCGGGCCAAAGCGCCCATAGCCTCCTGACCTGCTGGCTCGGCCACATTGGCCCGGCCAACACCCTCCTGCTGTGCCGGAATATGATTCGGTAAAGGCATCTCCTACCTACCACATCTGCCACGTCTACCACGTCCTCGTCCTGACTTCCTAATAAAGGTAACGAAGAACGTTAGCACATTCATAAATGTGCCAAAACTAAACACTGGCGTCCTAATACATGGACAACTGTAATTCATTTCACGTAAGCACATAAACACATAAGCATTTACGAATTTCATTTCCGGATAATGATAGTCCCGAAGCGTTACTAGAGTTCCGGTTAGAAACACTCATGAGTTATAAATGCTTTTAAATGTGGGCTTTCAAAAAATGTTTTTTTTACAAAAACCCTTAAGATTTAAGCCACATCGTTATGGAGAAGTATTATCTTCAAATAATGGCTTTTGAAATGAAGAGGAAATCTTATTTATGAAAACCCTAGAAATTTGGAAACTTCCTTTTTGAGGAAATGTGGTGATGTTATCTGATACCAAGTTGTAACGCCCTCAAATAATAACATTAATCCCATCACTTTAGACATGCATTGACATAAAAGAAATCAACCATCTTTCCTTTAATCAGAGTAGTTCTTACAAAAGTATTACATGTTAACAACAAAAGCAAGTGTCCTACTGGCTTACAGCTTTCTAAGTTAACACTTGGTTATAAAAAAGAGTACTAACTCAATACATATTAAGCCCTTGGCTTGAATTTACATGTAATACATCAAAAGAAAGCAAACAACAAAACAGTCTGTCTGCCTCTAGCCTCCCAAGCTATGTCCTTAGAGGTGGCATGCTACCTGTACCTGAAAATGATGTCCCATAAAGGGTGAGCCACAGCCCAGTAGAAATACACTAAACCAGCCATGAACAATGACTAAAAGATTAGCAGTTGATAGATGGTCAACATAGATACATCCACATATATCACATTTCGATTTCATGACATTCAGTCCATGTTACATTTCATTTCCCATGTCTTTTCCAACTTTGAGTTTGAAAACAAGCCTCAATACCTAGCCAAATAACTTAATGAGATTTAGACTCATCTTTAAAACACTTTCAAAATTCATGAGGGATACACATTTAATGTTGTATCAATAACACATAAACCATTCCCACACTTTGCGAAAGATACACATTTCGGTGCTGTATCAACATAACATAGAATCACTTCTATACTTTACAATTGATAACGATATACATTTTAGTGCTATATCAAATCAATTCCAACACTTCCATAAGTCTCAAATAATACACATTGTAGTGCTGTATTAATGAAACAAAAACACTTCTAATTCGCAGCCTGATACACATTGTAGTGCTGTATCACTGTCACACAAAATTCGGTTTAGAGCTCCAGCCCCTTTCTCCTTCCACACAATACAATGTATATAAACAATTATCATATACAAATTCAATCTATCAATACACATTTTAGTGCTGTATTGTACTGACCACCATATTCAATGGCTTACTTAATGGATTAGTTTTAGTTTGCCTAATCATCATGCATTCTCTACAACAATCAAGACTATCCTCCACCGATAACCCAAAGCAGTTATTTCTATGCTGAAAATAAATGCACCAAATGGATATATAATCAACATTTCAACTAGGTGAGCGATGAACGAATCTAACTACACCCTTTAATCCCATACACATCCAATTCCAATATTCTCAATTTAATTCCTCTTTTCTTCAAATTAATTATACCAATTAATTTATCAATGTAATTAGGGTATTTTCCATAATTAACATCACAACCCTAAGGTTCCATTTTCACCAATAAACCAATGTTGATCTCATTTCTCTATGCCAAACATGCATATAAGTTTATATAAACAAAACCCCAACTTTTATAAAATTACAGAAAGGCCCAAACTTTCTCAAATTTACCCAACAACCCCTAACTCATCAAAATACTAAAATTCAAAGACAAAACTCATGAGAAGGAGTAGGATATCCCTACCTCGAAATTAGAGCTCAAACGGAGAAGTTGAAGAAAACCAAAGTGCTCCAAACTCAAAGATTCACGGATCAAAATGGAGCCCTCGATGATCCACACACTTTTTACAAAGGCCGGAGGATAGTGAGACACTCTAACTAGATCAAACTCTAGAGAGAAGGGAGTTTCTAGAGAGATGAGCTCTCAAAATATCTTTTTAGAAAGTAAGAGAGAGAGAGAGAGAGAATGTGAAAAGTGATTTTAAAATGCCTAGCTACTAACTGATATACGACATTCCCGCTCGAGCGGAGAACACAACGCTCAAGCGTCAAGAACAAAAAACTAGGTACGCTCGAGCGCAAGAAGGCCCGCTTGAGCGCCAAGACATAAGAATAAAGTACATCCGCTCGAGCGCGAAAACCAGTCCGCTCGAGCGTGGATTTCTCCCTCCCAGAACTTACACCAAAAAGAACTACCCGCTCGAGCGCCAGAGTACCCGTTCGAGCGCCACCGCTCGAGCGTAAAGAAACCCGCTCGAGCGTAAGAATCACACCTGCAGAAGTTTTGCAGGGACACGAAATGCTGGGAGTGTGCAATCTCCGCTCGAGCGCAACAAGACCCGCTCGAGCGAAACGACCAAAAACCTGGCAACAAGATTTTAGACCAAGGTTCAACCCACCTATTCGAAACATGCCCAACACATCCTAAAACTCAAACAAATGGAATTAAAGGACAACAACAAGATAGATACAACTACCAATTCCACGGAACCGAGTCCGGAATACAACAGAACAGTAAAGGTACAACCGGGATCGCTATGGCATCCTAATTGGCATACTGGTACTATGATTTTAGTTGGTTTAGATCTACACAAATGGACAAAGACAACGGTTAGCACGGTATATAGTTATAGCCTGGAATAGCAAAACTAAAAGAGAACCGAGGTATACGTACCAGTAGTCCCCTTATTCCAGTTAATACTGTAGCCCGGTATTTGGGATTTCTGATCTTCAAAATTACTTGAAACCCAGAAGAAATCATCGTTATTTAAGTCTTTGTCCGGTGTATTTTTAATTATTTTCTCTCGACCTCTTCTTATTCTTAAGTAATACACCCAACCGTCGTCATTTTGGCCGAACGAGTATTGGTGAAATAGCTCGGTCAATCTGAGGTTGAGACCGAGCCAACGGTTTAGCTCGGCAATGTCGTTTATTATTCGGTAAGAGTTGGTACTGAGTTGAGTCGGGCATAATCTAGTTTGCCTGAGGAACTCACATATTAGTGGCTGGACTGGGAATTAGAGACCGGCCTCAACAATGGATATTATGGTGAAGGGAACGAAACCTGATTTTTCCCAGGGCGTGGTATCTAGTTCGGCCAAAGAGAGATGAACATCGTCAGGGATGTTGTAGTCCTTACGGAATTTGGTGATGGCCCCGGGTGAGTTTACTAAGAATTGGTATTTACCCATTTAAACTTAAATTATGTATAAGTTAGCTCGGGATCCTAGCTCGGTGTTGAGATGACGTTGAGTATCTCGGTTGAGCGTGCAAAGGTGTGCCTGGCTAACCTAGTCAGAGTCTGCAAAGTGGAGATAAAAAATGTTATGCCCAGATCACTGAACCGGGCTAAAAAAGGATAAACAAATAAGAACCCTAGTTTGGTTAAATGAGTTGCAACTCATCCTTAGTTCGGTCGTAACACAGGGAGTGGCTTCAAGTTTTGGCTTGGTCATAGGGCAGGAAGGTTCTTAGTTCGGTCGTAATACGGAGGGTGGCTTCAAGTTCTAGCTCGGTCATTGGGTGAGATTTCCCGTTCGGTATAATACGCACCTATTGCAAAATAGGTTCCTAACTCATTCGTGGTGTTATTTTGGATCAAAAGCATCGCGTTATAGATTGTTTGTGAATCCAGTTAGAGTGTGATTGAGGGCTTATCATGTGGTTTTTGGGGATTAAGAGGTTCTTACCCATTGGTGTGAAAACTATAGGAGTGTGTTTCAGAAAACATGTGTATGTATTTCTATACTATATGTATTCACAGAGTAAAACAAAGAACAAGAAATGATGGAGTTACTTACAGCTTCGAAGTGGAGGGACGAAGGCCAAGTCTGTAAGGGCGTCAACAGGAACACAAGCTTTGCAGGTGCTATGGTCGTGAAAATGGAGATTCAGGGGGCTAGTAAGAGAAGATGAACAATGGCGCGTTTGGTTCAAAAAGTAGGGTTTTTGTATAAAACACTCGAAATGGGCGGGACTGTTCAAAATTTTCGGAGTACGAAGACGGTTGTGACAGCTATACTTGACCAATGGGAGTCAGCCACGTGTCCAAGAGAATAGAAAATGATTCAGACGTGTAGAGCAATTGAAAAGACGTTTATGAACTGGACTAATTGGTAGCCCGGTAGAAGGTGAGCTCGATTGGCTTGAATGTTTTTAGCTCGGTTGGAGAAGAATAATCCCAAATCATGCGTTGCAGATGGCATTAAGGGGCAATTAAGTGGGAGTTTTTATGTGAATTAGGGCCGAGCTCAAATATGGAGTAGTAAGGGACCGAGCTATGGGCCGAGCTAAGTCCAGATATAGTAAAGGACTGATTTACAGGCCTAGGTGAATGGGCTTCGCAGCTTGGAGCTTATCCTTCTTAGCTCGGTTAGAGATAGCTGCAAGTAGCTCGTTTTGAGTATTCCAAACTGAGGTAAATGGGCGATGACCGAGCTAGGCACTGCCTGTGGAAGCACCGAGCTGAGTGTGTCAGAAGTGTTAGCTTGGTTGTGTTGTCATTCTACCCTAGTAAAACCATATCACTTGGCTTGCAGTGATGAGGATGATTTAAGAATAAGCATTATCCTTGGGCTTGAGATTCCTGGGAGGACTCTGTTAAGGAGAGTAGAGTCCTACTAGAATCGTGCGAACCATCTCACTTGGTTGGTAGTGAGTAGGGTGTGTGATTCTTAGGAGGACTCTTGTAAGGAGAGTTGGAATCCTACTAAAATTGTGCCAGACAGAATCTATAAAAGCTCATAGCAGGACCTATGTACAAGGATGACAATTCTTACTTTCAAATACACAGA
This sequence comes from Camellia sinensis, assembly GCF_004153795.1. NCBI lineage: Eukaryota > Viridiplantae > Streptophyta > Magnoliopsida > Ericales > Theaceae > Camellia > Camellia sinensis. The sequence continues at coordinate 33,044 of NW_021025360.1, read as the reverse complement.
GCTTTTGTGTCTATTGTCTATTTTGCTAACTTAGGCATCAGAGGGGTTTCCGGCGTACACCCGCCGGCTAGCTCACGTTTGTGAGGAAGTAAAAGCGACGACGTTTGGAAGAGTGCAAACTTGATTAATAGGATTATACGAGAAGATTATTTCGTGCTCGTACAGGTGGATATGAAAGTCATCATTTGATGTTGTCATGGATATATTATGTTTATGTATGACGAAGTCTGTTGAAATTTTGGTTGAAAATATGTTTTGATTTTGTCAGTTTCTATGTGGACTAGGGTACGGTTGCCGAGTGTAGATACATGTTTAAGTGTCGAATTCATCTAATTTTCATGCCAAATGATAGACAGAGACAACTAAATTTCATATGATTTTAAATACTTCATTTATTTAGGGTAGAATACTTCATGAAGACGGTTTGATGGAGCTTTGTTGTCCATAAAGGCAATAAAGACTTTATTGGTGACATATAACCTTCAACTTATTGCTTAGGTAAAGAGAGCTACGAAATTTAGAAATTTGGACCATTATAGTAAATTCAATATTTTAAGACTCCCCCTCCCCAGGTTACGGCCCCTAATCTACCCAAAAAAAAAAAAAAAATTCACGATTTTGGTGCGATATCTTCTTCTCATGGTTTGGATTTCTTTTTGTTGATTTTTTTAGTCTATAGTTTTGAATTGACTAGGAAAACATGGACCCTTCTAATATTGATTATAGTAACTTGGAGCTCTATTTTGTTACATTAACAGAAGGGCAATATTAATACATCAACAGAGAGGCATCGTTTGATGAGATAATTGGAAATTGCTTTGATTGTACAAGAAATCAAGGTTTGGTGGCAACACATATAGCGTGTGAGAGGTTGAATCTGTTAAGCACCAAAATTTGGTAATTGCTATAATTCTTGAGGTGAAATTTCTACCTGGCTTATCAAAAGTTTGGCAAAGATTTAAAAGGCAGCTTTCGACTTAAAATAAGTTTATGGTGTGTTTAGCCTGTGTTATAATATCACATGTTATTTTAGTATATTATCCTATTTAAATTACAATTATCTTTTTTAGTTTAAATCACCTCTCTATCACATCATTTTAAATCCAACACATATTTTACATTTTTTCATACAAAGTCAAAAAATATATTTATTTAGATCATTTTAAACACACTCTCACTGAAAAGTTGTGGCTACAACTTGGGTGGTGAGCATCTATTGGACTAGGTTGGGTTTGGATTAGGCTTACGCTATTTAATAGGAATTTTGTATTTATCCAAGCTTGACCTAGCCCGAACATTAAGCTTATAGAGTCATCCAAAACCCATCCCTAAAATTAATTTAATTTCCAAGTCTATCCACTTAGCCATACATATATATATATATAATTAATTAATTATTTTAATGGAACCAAATTGTCGGCCCAATAAATTCCATAAAAGACACGTAACCTACCATTCTAACGTACTAGTTCCAACTTCTGCCACCAGCTACACCATTATTACCACATCATAACTACAATATAAAATTTTGAAAAAAAATTAAATATAATAAAATTTAAATTTCATCTTATACATATCAGACAATTAAATTCTTTTTATTTATAAGAGAATATTTACAAATATCAAAATAATTATATTAAATTGAACATTCAACCACATAAGAAAGCCCCACATGATAAACAGCAAGCCTGGCACCATCAACCATAACCCCAAAAAAAAAAAAAAAATTCATAATAGGGAAGAATAAATCATTGTACAAAGACTATTTTTTTTTAATATATATAATTGAGTATCTATGTCAACTTGTGTACTCAACTAATAAAAAAAACCTTTTAATAGAAAGTAAATAATCGATATTTGCCTTTGGTAAAAATTGACCACTTGACATTTTGGCTGAGTACACACGAATAGCCAATTGGGTTAGATAAATTGGTCAACTTATTTTAATTTAATACTTAAATTTTATTAAATAAAATTTTAATTTAAAAAATTCAACATTTAATTTTTAATACTTAATTTCCACTTTTGTGCTAATTTCCACTCTTTAACTCAGTGCAAGAGGCTAATTTAGTGTGACAATTTAGCAAATCACCCTCAGAGTATCACCAACGTTTACTCTCTCTCTCTCTCTTTTCTATCAAATTTGAGTAAGAATTTCATCTAATATCAAGCGTTTCAATAGAAAATTTTCATTTTTCATCTAATCACCGGTCGACCCAGAGGACGGTTAGGAGAATGTCCGGTCAGTCGACCGGTGGAAGTCTAAGCAAGGAAGAGGTTATTCGAGAAGACAACCGACCGGTCGTCTGGTGTATGGTCCCAACGGCTATCTATACTAATTTGATGAAAGTCTTCAAGCATCTTCAATTTGATGAAAAGTTTAAAAAATTCTCAATTTGATATTGATTTGATGTTAATGTTGGAGTATAAAAAATGGACTTCTTTTATCAAATTTAAATTTGATGAAAGAAAAAAATAAATATTAGAGACACTCTAACAAATTTAGAATAATTCCAACATTCCATTACAATTTTAGATTTTGTGATAAATATTGTCAATACATACAAAATATTCCTATTACAGATTTGATTTACAATTTGGATGGGTTGTTGTTCCATCCCTTAACTTGTTTCACATTAAAGTTCAGGAAAATACTATGTACACTTCTCTCAAAACTACATTATATGTACATTATAATAATAAAAAAAATTGAGATAATTTTATATTTTTTAAGTCATAATTAAAAAAAAAATTCATAACTAAATATAGCATGAGATATAATTAAAAAAACTTATGAATTATAATTAAAAAATAAAATAAAATAATTAAAAATACATATAATACACCATTTTTAAAGATATATATGTTAAAATTTTCCGTACGTTGAAGGCAAGGGAATGTGCTATGTTCGGTAGTAGTATGTTAACACGTGTTTTTTAGACCATTCTATGCTGTTGGTTCAACTGTCAGACCACGGCCCATGTCAAATCTAGAAATCTCAGCAAATCCATGCTGGAATAAGTCAAAGATATTTTTAATTTTAATTAATTTTCTTATATTATTATTATTATTATTTATTTATTTATTTATTTTTTTACGTTTGATATTAGTGAAATAGAAATAAGGTAAATTATACTAATGGTCCTTATAATTTGGGTTTTATGTCACTTTAATCTTTAGGACTTTTCTTAGGTGTGTCTTGCATATGGTATGCAAGGCACTTACACCTTTCTATTTTACCTTTACACCTTTTTATGTATTGAGTTATACAAAAACATTTGAAAACAAGTATATTGGTGACCTGCTAAGCAGGTCACTTTCCAGGTAAATGAATAAAAAAATATATTATATGACTAAAAGTGTAAATTATCACAAAAGGTGTAAATAATTTCACAAAATGTATAAATTTTCACAGAAGGCATAAATTTTAACAAAAGACGCAAGTAATTTCAGAAAAAGGCGTAAGTGATTTTTGAAAATTTACACCCTTTGTGAAAACTTATGCCTTTTGTGAAAACTTACCCCTTTTGTGAGAACTTACACTTTTTTTGTAAAAGTACTTACACTTTTCTGATAACTTACACCTTTTGTAAAACTGCTTACCAAAGGTGTAACGTTTGACAACTTACACATAATACTTACATCTTTTGTAAAACAAGTTATACCTTTTCTGAAAGTTACACCATATGTGAAAAATTTTATTTCATAAAATTTTGACAGCTTACACATAATACTTACATCTTTTATAAAACAAGTTATACTTTTTTTTGAAAGTTACACCATATGTGAAAAATTTTATTTCATAAAATTTTGACAACTTACACATAATACTTACATCTTTTGGAAAACAAGTTATAACTTTTTTGAAAAGTTACACCATACATGAAAAATTTTATTTCATAAAATTTTGACAACATACACATAATACTTATATCTTTTGTCAAACAAGTTATACATATTCTGAAAGTTACACTATATGTGAAAAATTTTATTTCATAAAATTTTGACAACTTACACATAATACTTACATCTTTTGTAAAACAAGTAATACCTTTTCTGAAAGTTACACCATATGTGAACAATTTTATTTCATAAAATTTTGACAACTTACACATAATACTTACATCTTTTGTAAAACAAGTTATAACTTTTTTGAAAAGTTACGCCATACGTGAAAAAAAAAAAAATTCATAAAATTTTGACAACTTACACATAATACTTACATCTTTTGTAAAACAAGTTATACCTTTTCTAAAAGTTACACCATATGTGAAACTTACACATAATACTTACATCTTTTGTAAAACAAGTTATACATTTTTTGAAAGTTATACATTTTTTGAAAGTTACACCATATGTGAAAAATTTTATTTCATAAAATTTTGACAACTTACACATAATACTTACATCTTTTATAAAACAAGTTATACCTTTTCTGAAAGTTACACTATATGTTTAAAATTTTATTTCATAAAATTTTAACAACTTATACATAATACTTACATCTTTTGTAAAACAAGTTATAACTTTTCTGAAAAGTTAAGTTTTAAGAAAATGTATAAATTTTATGAAAGAAATTATTTCACAAAAAGCGTAACTTTTCAGAATTAGTGTAAGTTATTTCACAAAAGATGTAAGTAAGTTCACAAAAGGTGTAAGTTTCATTTTTACAAAAGGTGTAAATTTTATGAAAAAAAATTATTTCACAAAAGGAATAACTTTTCAGAAAAGATATGAGTATTTCTACGAAAATATGTACATTTTCAGAAAAAGTGTAAGGTTTAGCAAAATGTATAAATTTTATGAAAGAAATTATTTCACAAAATGAATAATCTTTCAAAAATTGTGTAAGTTATTTCACAATAGATATAAGTAGCTTAAGTTTTGTTTTCAGTGTAAGTTCCACTAAAAGTGTGAATTTTATAAATAAATTATTTCAGAGAAGGAGTAATTTTTAGAAAATCTGTCGATCTTGGTCTCTCTGTTGATCTTTGTCTCTTCTCTGTCGATCTCCATCTGTCTCTGTCTGTCGATCTCCGTCGATCTCGGTCTGTCTCTCTCTGCCGATCTCTCTCTATTGATTGCCCTCCCAAATGCTTCGTCTCTCTTCGGAATTCTAGAGAGAGAAACACCAAGCCCTCCCAAACACCTCTTCTCTCACACATTGGCATTATGTGAACAACAACACAAATACAGTTTGATTCGATTGTAGGAGCTCTTTGCAATTTTCGTTCCTCTCTCTCTACCCGAAAACATCAACAGATCTGGACTTGGGTAACTTCTTGGCTCCAATTCGATCAGGTTTGATATCTTCTTCTCTCTTTTAGATCTGGGTTTGCTTAAATTCCGAATTGTGGTGATTGATCGATTGTTTCAGATATGGGTTTGATTCATTCTCGGGTTTTTGGGTCTCAATTTTGTTGTTTTAACACAGATTGAGCTCAGATTTAGCTATATTAATCATTTCTGTGATCATTTTCATTCATTGATCGTCTCATTTTTTTTGTTTGATATGTTAATATAGGAATTAGATTTGTTAATTACTTGACTTACTAAGATTGTGTTAAATGGTTATGAGAATATTTTACAACAGCATCCAGATAACTGATTTTAGATTTTCCGTCATTTCAATGACCAAGTAGCAGTTGGTCGTGCACTTGATCTTCCCGTGTACTTTGGTGATGTTGGTAGTCGAGAGGTATAGACGATCCTGCTCAAACTTAAATATGCTTTGTGCAGGTTCATTGTCTGACATGTTGCTTGTATTTGTGGCCACCAGGTACTCCATAAAGTTGGTGCTGAAGGAGCATGTGCACCAGCAATAACTTTTGTAAGGACCCTGAAATATGTATTTACTTCTCAGACCCTAATGTTGAATTATTTTCTTCAAGCCCCTTGGTTACTTGAATAAATTCGAATCTTGCCGGTTAGCATTACTATTTTACTTTATTTTATTTATTTATTTATTTTTATCGAAACAAGAATTACCTTAGCCGGATTAGGTTCCCTAACCTAATTTAATTCTACATAAATTACATGTATTTAACACCAAGCCCCTACTTCTTTATTAAATTCAAAATAAACCACAAAAACTAGTACATGTACTCTAATATTATTAGTACCATCAATCTTGTAAGATATACATATATATATATACACCTTGAAGAGTGTGCTCTAGGACCAAAACCAATAAAATAATAACCCATTACACTCCTAGGGAAGAGAGAGGAGCCAAATTTCAATAATCATGATTATGAAATCCTAGAGAAATACAACCTAGTGACCTACCTAGGATACAAAATCCAAGAATTAGTTTCATTACAACTAGAGGTGGCCTAAACCAATGGAACACACCTCCTAAGTCCCTTCCATTCCTTTAGAATTCAAGCAAAATCCTAACTTTCCATCCAATTCCAACTAAAGGACTTTTATGTCCTTTTACACCAAAATTTGCCTATATATATACCACACCCTCCCTAGCTTGCAAACATACACACAACACACTCACTTACACACACATTTTGGTTAGAGAGAGAGAGAGAGAGGAGAGCAAGAAAGAGAATCTAGAGGAGAAGAAGGAGGAAGAGAAGAGAGTTTCTTATGCAAAGCTTAGAAGGTAAGCCACCAACACAACCTTCTCTTCATTTCCTTTTCTAATGGATGTTCTAAAGTTTCTAAATAATGTTTTCCAGATCTGTTATTATCAAGTTTTTATGTTAAAAATACTAAGCTTTGAGTATTGGGTCCATCTCTCTTGTATTTCCCCATTTTGGCACAAACCATCTTCTTTTTGTACAAATCTCTCAACTTTTCAAGGGCACTCTTTCAAACAAATTTTCTGAGTTAAACATGTGATAGTTAGCATATTTTCTTCACAAAAGAAATGAAACTTTCCCATGGTGGAACCCCTTTTTTATAAATTTCCTTGTTTTGGGCATTCCACCTTAAAACCTATTTTTTTCAGTCAACTTTCAAAAATTCTAGAAAAATGTACACAAATATTCTGAAACTCTATTTTATGTCAAAACCTTCCTTCAGAAGTTAGATTTCAACTAAAATTGGTTTCATCGAAAAGCTTTGAGCGGTTTGCAAGAAAATCAAGTTTTCGTAACGGTCGACGGATCTGGACAGATTCTTGACAACACTGGTCTATTTTCTAAATAACTTAAAATCGGGAAAAGCAATCCGATTTCCGAAAAATGTTCTAGGTACTAGATCAAATTCTCTACGAACCATAGGAAAACCGAGTCCGGTAGGTGAACCTAAGTAGTCCTTCCATATTAACCTTCATGTGATGTTAAATCTGGAAATTTGTTATGTTTGGATGTTTTATACCCTTGTATTCATGAAAATGTTTTATGGCTTATTATCATATCTTGGCATAATGTTGTATGGGTATGTTATGTTATTTATCTTCTTATCTTGAGGAGGCATGCTTATGTGAATTTTATTTTATCGTTTAGTTGAACTAACCTTGACTTAAAACACCTAATTCAATGGGAAACCTAATTGGGTGGGTATTGGGTTTTCGAACACTTGAGAAATGAAAAGATGAGAAAATGTGATATATGGACTGTTGGGATGCGTTCCCTATTCGAAAGTTAAAGTCTTGCGCAAGTGGTTTTCGGAACCCTTGAACGGAGCGGTTGTATTCGGACCCTAGGTGGTTTGGTGTGAGGACACTACAAGAAAAAACACTTTTGGCGACCACCTATTTTTTTTGGTCGCAAATAGTCCACTTTCTGCGACTAAAATTTAACTTTTGTCGACCACAATTTTTTGGTCGCGGAAAATCACCTTTTGGCGACAAAAAAAAAAAGTTGGTCGCGGAAAGTATACTATTGGCGACCAAAGGCTTTTTTGGTCGCGGAAGATTACCCTTTGGTGACTAAAAAAAAAAATTGGTCACGAAAAGTATACTATTGGCGACCAAAGGCGTTTTTGGTTGCGGAAGATCATCTTTTGGCGACCAAAAAAAAAAGTTGGTCACGGAAAGTATACTATTAGCGACCAGAGGCTTTTTTTGTCGCGGAAGATTACCCTTTGGCGACCAAAAAAAAAAGTTAGTCGCGGAAGGTTATGGTGGGATAAATTTTAAAAAAAATGATACTACAACAATTACATGCTATTTTTCTATTTAGGCATTAAAAGTTTTATAAAATAATATATAACCCAATTTTTATGGGTTATATATTTTTTTTGCCAAATATGAATAAGAAGTATGTTATTGGCAGGGTGGCAGAGTGGATTGGGTGCATGGTGACTCCTTGGTCAGGAGTTCAAGTCCCAGGGAGCACAAAAGAATTATTTTTTTTGGGTCAAGGCGCTGACTTTTGGCGACCAGCTTATCTTTGGTCGCTAAAAGTTTACTTTTGGCTAATATGAATTGGACTTTCCGCGACCAAAAAAGTTGGTCGCGAATGGTCACTTTTAGCGACCAAAGATTTTTTTGGTCGCAGAAAACTATCTGTGACGAGGCTTTAGCGACCAACTCGCGACCAACATATTTTGGTCGCGAAAAGGTTTTAGCGACCAAATATGGTACTTTTCGCGACCAAAATGTTGGTCACGGAAAGTGTTTTTTCTTGTAGTGGGAGGGATTCGGGCAAGGCCCTATTTTACCGTCTCTTTTGAGGCCCTGCGGTTGGCGCTACGCGGTATATAACCGTTGGTAGGCATCCGAGGTTAGGTCTGCAACAAAGCAGCAAAAGAGGGGGCATACCGAATAATCCGCGTCCGATTCTTGTGGTTGGGAGGACGAAATCTCTTTGGGGGATTTCTAGTTACTAACTTCTGACTCAACTCCTAATGTATTTATTTGTTTATTGGAGCATCATGCTTTACTATTTGACGTTATAAATGTGATTGTGTATTGGACTGGGAAAAAGGGGTGGGGTGTGTGTGTGTGTTTACTGGGCATTCAAAGCTCACGGCGTATCATGCCAGGTGACAAAGCGGAATTTATAGTTGGAGACGACGAACCTGAAACATTTGAAGACTTTTGGCTATCTTAGGAAAGCTAGAAATTTCCTTTTCTTATTTTGTAAGAACTCATGTGAAGTTTTAAAGCTTCTTTTGGGATGTAATGTAATAGAACAAGCTTTGAAATTAAGGATATTCATGGTTGTTATGCACTTATACTTTAATATTTACACGTATGAACCTTATCGTTACTTATGAGACCTTGTGTCAATACCTTTTAAGATCTGTCAAAAAGGGTAGTGCGCTGCCTAAAAAAGTTGGACTTAGAAGGGAGGCTAATCTGACTCCTCCGGCGATCTGGGATCTTACTGGTTATTGACCATAGGACTCATTAGTGACTCTCCCTTGACTGCAACCAATGGTGTAGAACCGGGGCGTCACAATATGGTATCAGAGCCTAGGTTCAACCCTTACCCACGCGTTTCGACCTGCGATTTGAGACTACCTTGCCCCGACCATGTTATATTATTACACTACCTATTCTACCCACAAGGAGACATCAAACATAGAACCTTTCTTGACCTACCTTAGGGAATTTCTTCGAATTTCGGGCACACCTCATAAGGACCTACTTCAGGATCGTGAAATGGTTTTAACTTTGAGTGCGGCCTCACATCGCGCAGCAGAGGGTGCTATTAATTCTACGCGTCTTCTATCGATTGTCATACCCTCATCTTGAATTCGTAACCTTTATTCAATATCATTCTTTCCCAAGATTCGTAACCTGTTTTATATACTACTATTTGTAAATTTGACCTCCTTTGACCATTGATTATTTTATTTAGCCCAAGACTTCTTATATATAATTTCATTTCTTTGCCCGGTGATGAATCTTGGATATTCAGTTTGAAACACGGATGGCCAACGTAGTTTCAAGTTAAATATCTAGTTTAGTCACTACATCTATAACCCTGATTACATTGAAACCATAACATTATACCATTCATCCATATTTCAGTTAATCCTGATGTTATCAACATAACTGCTTCGTATTCTTCGTCTCCACTTCAATCCAATTTTAGGAATCTTGTAATTATTATTATGTATATATGAAGTTGTGTTGTGTGAACACCCTAGGATAATTAAACTCTAACTTAAGATTAGTTGCTTACCCATAAGGAATTGCCTCTGTTGTTAGAATTTGACTTACGCCTCACCCCATTCAAGGAAAAACAAATGGTGGACCATACTTCGAGACAAGTAATAACATGAGCTTGCAAGCAACAATAGAAATGCGGTACCAGGAAATTGAAACCTTAAGAATGGACTATTAACCGTGGCTAAAAATCCTGAACCCTATCAAGAATCAAATATTGGAAGAGTCTTACCATCCTTGTGGAAATAATCGGCACAACATTCAGAATGGAAGGAGGTAGAATCCAAGAGGATTTGGAGCTTGTGGAAAGGAAACTCAACCGCATAAAGATACCCTACTCTGACCTCATCTTAAAAATAGATTCGTTACTCGTACTTTAGCAATTATCGATAGTTGCCAAAAGAATGAGATGACTTACCCATCCAACGGAGCATGTTTTCGTTTTAAGGGGGATAGACAAGACTCCACGACTTCAACGAAATGAAGGACGCAGTGGCCCGATCAACTCGCGATAGGATAACAAGTCTAATTTTTAAACGAGAAGAGCCAAGAAAAATTAGAACTTCCACGCGTGGTATGCGAATATGCGGAATTACCAAGATTGCCACCACCCGGAAGGTAGACTTTAGTATTAAGCTACAACCTAGAACTACCCCAATACCCATGGCCCCGTATCGCATGGCACCAGCAGAACTACGAGAATTGAAGACACAACTATAGGAATTGCTCAAGAAAGGATTCATTAGGACAAGTACTTCGCCATGGGGAGCACCCGTGTTGTTTGCTAGGATGGATCGTTGAGGGTATGCATTGATTATCGTCAACTCAATTGAGTCACGATTAAGAACCGATACCCACTCCCAAGGATTGATGACCTTTTGACCAACTTAGAGGCTCAAGGTGCTATTTAAAGATCGATCTCAGGTCAGGTTACCATCAACTACGAGTCAAGGAGGAGGATATACCAAAGACTGCCTTTTGTACTAGATATGGCCACTATGAGTTTGAAGTAATGCCTTTCGGACTAACCAATGCACCGGCAGTATTTATGAGCCTAATGAATAAGATTTTTAGACCATACCTTGACCAGTTTGTAGTAGTGTTCATTGATGACATCTTGGTATATTCAAGATCCAAAGAAGAGCATGAGCAACATTTAAGGATTGTCCTTCAAGTTCTTAAGGATAATCAGTTATATGCCAAGGCGAGTAAATGTGAATCTTGGTTAAATGAAGTAAAATTCTTAGGACACGTGGTATCAGAGAATGGGATTGTGGTAGATCCAACCAAGGTGGAGGCAGTATTAGATTGGAGACAACTAAAAACTGTGTCAGAAATCTGCAACTTCTGAGGATTGGCCGATTATTACCAGAGGTTCATCCAAGATTTCTCCAAACTAGCTAAACCAATGACTCGTTTGACGCAAGAAGGAGTAAAGTATGAGTGGGACGAAGAATCCTTCCAAGAACTAAAGAAGAGGTTAACTAGTGCACCAATTTTGACCATCCCAGAACAAAAAGAGGGGTACACTGTGTATTGCGATGCGTCTAAAGAAGGATTAGGTTGTGTGCCCATGCAAAATGGAAAGGTAGTCACATACGGATCTAGGCAGTTGAAACCTCATGAGCGCAACTACCCCACACATGACTTGGAGTTAGCAGCCGTAGTTTTTGCCCTAAAGCAGTGGCAACATTACCTGTATGGGGAGCAATTTGAGATTTTCACAAACCACAAGAGCCTGAAGTATCTATTCACGCAGAAGGACCTAAACTTGAGACAGAGACGATGGATGGAGTATCTTGAGGATTACCAGTCCACTCTCTTATATCACCCCGGTAAAACCAATGTAGTAGAAGATGCTCTAAGTCGCAAGAGTAGAGAGATGATGGCTAGGATCTCTGTCAAGGAATGAGATATGGTTAAGACACTCAATGAGTTCAGGATCCAAGTAGAATCTCAAGACACAAAAGCATGTCTTAGTGCGCAGAAGGTGATGCCTAAGTTGAAGAATGAGGTCATGGAGGCCCAGAAGCACGATCAAGAGGTAGCCTACATCAAGTGACATTTGGAATCAGGAGAGCCCATGCCCGATTGGGTAATTCACCCCGATGGGAGTTTAAGGTACAAAGGTAGATTGTTTGTACCTAGTGACGAGTTACTTAGAGAAAAGGTACTTAAGGAATGTCATCATTCTGCATTTGCGGTACATCCAGGAGGAACAAAAATGTACAAAGATTTTGAGGAGGCAGTATTCGACATGCCAACAAGTGAAAGCAGAACATCAGAAAACAGGAGGAATGTTGCAACCTCTTACCAATAGTGAATGAAGTGGGAGTATGTTGACGATGGATTTTGTGACAAGGGTTGCCTAAGTCACTAGAGGGCGCAACGCTATATGGTAATAGTGGACCGTCTCACCAAGTCAGCACATTTCTTACCCTATAGATGAACCGGACACCTTAGAGTCTATGTGCAGACTCTACATTGGGGAAATCATTCGACTACATGGAATTCCTGTAGCTATTGTGTCAGATCGTGATCTATGATTTTCACCTCTCAATTTTGGGGAAGCCTACAGGAAGCTCTTGTACGGAGTTTATGTTTTGCACCGCCTTTCACCCGCAACAGACGGACAATCTGAACGCACCATCCAACACTCGAGGATATGTTGAAGCTTGCGCAATGGATTTCGAGGAAGTTGGGAACGACACCTCCCTAGTTGAATTCGCCTACAACAACAGTTTCAAGCTAGCATCGGTATGATGCCTTTTGAAGCATTATACGGACGACCTTGTAGATCGCCAACTTGTTGGACGGAAGTGGGAGATGCAAATCTGATAGGCCCCGAACTTGTTCTAGAAACTACTGAGAAGGTCAAATTGATCCGACAACGGTTAAAGGCTGCCAAGACCGCCAAAAAGAATTATGCAGACAAGAGGAGAAGACCATTGATGTTTGAAGTAGGCAGCCACGTGTTTCTAAAGGTGCAACTCAGGCGTGGAGCTCTACGTTTTGGGAAGAAGGGGAAGCTGTCGCCACGATATATTGGACTTTTTGAGGTATTGGAAAGAGTGGGCGAAGTAGCATATAGATTAGTTCTACCCCCGCAGTTAGCAGGAATACACAACATCTTCCATGTATCTATGTTGAGAAAATACATCGCCGACCCGACACACGTCCTCAAATGGGAAGATATCAGCCTTGACAAGGATGTTACATTTAAAGAAGGACCGGTAGCAATACAGGACAGTCGAGAGAAGAACCACGAGGCAAGACGGTTCACTTGGTGAAAGTGCTGTGGCATCACCGGGGAATTGAGGAATCTACTTGAGAGCGCCAGGATTGGGTGAAGGCAAACTACCCAGAGCTTTTCGAAAGCAGTATGTAGCTGAATTTGAGGACGAAATTGTTTTAAGGGGGATAGGTTGTAAGGCCCCTGAAATATGTATTTACTTCTCAGACCCTAATGTTGAATTATTTTCTTAAAGCCCCTCGGTTACTTGAATAAATTCGAATCTTGCCGGTTAGCATTACTATTTTACTTTATTTTATTTATTTATTTATTTTTATCGAAACAAGAATTACCTTAGCCGGATTAGGTTCCCTAACCTAATTTAATTCTACATAAATTACATGTATTTAACACCAAGCCCCACTTCTTTATTAAATTCAAAAAAAACCACAAAACTAGTACATGTACTCTAATATTATTAGTACCATCAATCTTGTAAGATATATATATATATATATATACACCTTGAAGAGTGTGCTCTAGGACCAAAACCAATAAAATAATAACCCATTACACTCCTAGGGAAGAGAGAGGAGCCAATTTCAATAATCATGATTATGAAATCCTAGAGAAATACAACCTAGTGACCTACCTAGGATACAAAATCCAAGAATTAGTTTCATTACAACTAGAGGTGGCCTAAACCAATGGAACACACCTCCTAAGTCCCTTCCATTCCTTTAGAATTCAAGCAAAATCCTAACTTTCCATCCAATTCCAACTAAAGGACTTTTATGTCCTTTTACACCAAAATTTGCCTATATATATACCACACCCTCCCTAGCTTGCAAACATACACACAACACACTCACTTACACACACATTTTGGTTAGAGAGAGAGAGAGAGGAGAGCAAAAAAGAATCTGGAGGAGAAGAAGGAGGAAGAGAAGAGAGTTTCTTGTGCAAAGCTTAGAAGGTAAGCACCAACACAATCTTCCCTTCATTTCCTTTTCTAATGCATGTTCTAAAGTTTCTAAATAATGTTTTCAGATCTGTTATTATCAAGTTTTATGTTAAAATACTAAGATTTGAGTATTGGGTCCATCTCTCTTGTATTTCCCCATTTTGGCACAAACCATCTTCTTTTTGTACAAATCTCTCAACTTTTCAAGGGCACTCTTTCAAACAAATTTTCTGAGTTAAACATGTGATAGTTAGCATAATTTCTTCACAAAAGAAATGAAATTTTCCCATGGTGGAACCCCTTTTTTATAAATTTCCTTGTTTTGGGCATTCCACCTTAAAACCTGTTTTTTTCAGTCAACTTTCAAAAATTCCAGAAAAATGTACAAAATATTCTGAACCTCTATTTTATTTCAAAACCTTCCTTTAGAAGTTAGATTTCAACTAAAATTGGTTTCATCGAAAAATTTGAGCGGTTTGCAAGAAAATCAAGTTTTCTAACGGTCGACGGATCTGGACAGATTCGGGACACACTGGTCTATTTTCTAAATAACTTAAAATCGGAAAAGCAATCCATTTCCAAAAAATGTTCTAGGAACTAGATCAAATTCTCTACGAACCATAGGAAACCGAGTCCGGTAGGTGAACCTAAGTAGTCCTTCCATATTAACCTTCATGTGATGTTAAATCTGGAAATTTGTTATGTTTGGATGTTTTATACCCTTGTATTCATGAAAATGTTTTATGGCTTTTATCATATCTTGGCATAATGTTGTATGGGTATGTTATGTTATTTATCTTCTTATCTTGAGGAGGCATGCTTATGTGAATTTTATTTTATCGTTTAGTTGAACTAACCTTGACTTAAAAACACTAATTCAACGGGAAACCTAATTGGGTGGGTATTGGGTTTTCGAACACTTGAGAAATGAAAAGATGAGAAAATGTATATATGGACTGTTGGGATGCATTCCCTATTCAAAGTTAAAGTCTTGCGCAAGTGGTTTACGGACACCTTGAACGGAGCGGTTGTATTCGGACCCTAGGTGGTTTGGTGTGAGGAGGGATTCGGGCAAGGCCCTATTTTACCGTCTCTTTTGAGGCCCTGCGGTTGGCGCTACGCGGTATATAACCGTTGGTAGGCATCCGAGGTTAGGTCTGCAACAAAGCAGCAAAAGAGGGGGCATACCGAATAATCCGCGTCCGATTCTTGTGGTTGGGAGGACGAAATCTCTTTGGGGGATTTCTAGTTACTAACTTCTGACTCAACTCCTAATGTATTTATTTGTTTATTGGAGTATCATGCTTTACTATTTGACGTTATAAATGTGATTGTGTATTGGACTGGGAAAAAGGGGTGGGGGGTGTGTGTGTGTTTACTGGGCATTCAAAGCTCACGGCGTATCATGCCAGGTGACGAAGCGGAATTTATAGCTGGAGACGACGAACCTGAAACATTTGAAGACTTTTGGCTATCTTAGGAAAGCTAGAAATTTCCTTTTGTTATTTTGTAAGAACTCATGTGAAGTTTTAAAGCTTCTTTTGGGATGTAATGTAATAGAACAAGCTTTGAAATTAAGGATATTCATGGTTGTTATGCCCTTATACTTTAATATTTACATGTATGAACCTTATCGTTGCTTATGAGACCTTGTGTCAATACCTTTTAAGATCTGTCAAAAAGGGTAGTGCGCTGCCTAAGAAAGTTGGACTTAAAAGGGAGGCTAATCTGACTCTTCCGGCGATCTGGGATCTTACTGGTTATTGACCATAGGACTCTTTAGTGACTCTCCCTTGACTGCAACCAATGGTGTAGAACCGGGGCATCACAACTTTAGATACCACGGTGTAAACTATAGAACAGTGTGGGCTTTGAGCAAGTATTTCCCTAATGTCAAGACATTTGTCCGTGCTCATGACGTTGATCATGGCCTCAATTTGGAAAAGGTGGGAGCAACAGCGTTACATTTCTGTTGCTGTTTTCATTAGTTATTTCACTCTTCCTAATTGCCTATATAGGTTAATCTTACAATTTTATTTTAGGATTATGTTTTAGGAGCTCATTATTCTTGTTTGACTTGTGTATAAATCTTTAATCAGTAATATATCTTGCATTATCTATATAAAGATCAAATATTTGTTCAAATTACATCATATCTTGAGTTTTAGTTGAAACTCTTACAGGTTGTCCCCAAGACCTTCGAACCTATTCTCCAACTAGCTGCTGCTGTTCTTGCACAGGTAAAAAACAGTATTGATGACACTGAATTGTATAAGATTTTTGACTGCATGAGCTTTGTATGTTGTTTGTATTTAGTACATATTGCGTTAGTTATATTGACGAATACTATTTTCTTTTTTCTGCTGAGCATCGGAAATTGGTTGCATGCATGTAGTGTGGAGTCCAATTGTAACAAATCATAGGAAGCTGAATATTATTTCCATTGAATTTGTCACTTACCATGCTATGCTAGTATGCAATGTAATTGATCAATTTTTGGATTAACATTCCATAAAATCACTGTAAGATTAATCTCTTTTTGGTACAATCTTAATGATTACAGTGCATCTTATTGGATATTTTAATTTGAATTAGTGACTTGCTACATGCTTACCTTGAGTCTCAATTCAACTATTTGTGTACACCGTCTTCATTGTTGAGCACCTATTTTATGTCCATGCTGGTTCTCTGATTGAAAAGCAGAAGCGGCTGTTGCTTCTTCGAAGTGTTTTGTGATTTATACGATATAATTTCACTTTCACGTGACACACACACACACACACACACACAGACGCATTTGACTCGGTTAACACATTGAAAACTGAAGGCATTTGGATCTAATCTTTTGGATCTGATCTTGTGGGTCCACCAGCTGTAATGCAGTAACTCAAACTCTTGTTACTGCTGTTGGTTGATGCTTTCTTGTGAAATTGTTAGCATGTGCTATGGAAAGTCAAAAACATTATAGAAGCTTGGTTATTTTGGTTTGGCATCTTTCGAATGTTCTTTATTTTGTTTTTCTCTGTTAGGCTAAACTGCCCATGTCACAAATAGCAGCTACTATCAACGAGTTTAGGTCCTGCCATCTTTTTGAGCTTTCCACAATTTGGTTAGTCTTGTTAGTATAGGCCCAAAGATATATATATATATATATTTGTTTTTTCATCTGGATTTTGACTGAGTTACCACAATCAAATATTGCATGCAACTCTCTGAAGCAAGTGGAAGCTGTCTCGGTTATGGATACTCTCGGATCATGAGTAAACCCAAATCTCAACCCTCTGATTCTTCAGATGATAATCAAATCACTGAAGGAACACTGGTAGTATAACCCATCACCCAAAGATAAGAACTGACATAATAATATTAAAAAACAGATCACAAAGAACTGTACAACAGTTTACTTGAACCCTTTGGTATAAATTATATAGAAATATAGCTGAATTAGTGGTAATAGCAGACACATTTGTTAATTAGTCACATGGACATTTTTGTTCTAATAATGCCCCGTACGTGAAAAGGGCGACTGTTCTTTTTCTTTCGTCAATCGTATTTCGATCTGATAAATTTTTGTAGGCCCTCGTAAAACTGTTTAAAAGGACTTTCTTGTCTCACTTATCACATTGCATTCCATAATCTTAGAGTACTTTCTTAGTTGTTAGTTTTGATCATGCTGTATAATGCAAATGGTCAAAATGATATGACGCTACATATGGAGAAACTGTTTTTGTGAGAAAATGTGTAGATTCATGGATTGGCTGTTAGTTTTGATCATGCTCACACTGTAACTCCTGTGTGTGGGTTGTGGTGATGTTTGTTGAGAACGAAATACTTGAAATGTTGAATTTTTTTTTCTACCTGTAAACCTCTATTCCGATGTTACAAATACTTAACCTCTTGATGCCTTAATTTCAGCTGTTTTTATTTTTTATTTTATTTTTTATTTTATGAACCAGTGTATTTTTCCTAATTTGTTGATCAGCTCATGCTGTATGTCCTGTGTGTGTGTTGTTGTGGTTTTTGTTGAGAACAAAATACTTGAAATGTTGAAATTTTTTCCTTCCTATAAACCTCTATTTGGATGTTACAAATACTTAACCTCTTGTTGCCTTAATTTTAGAGGAGCAAAAACCTTAGTTTCAAATTTATAAGGTTCACCATTCACATAATAAGATTTAAAAATGAAAGAGAAGACAATATGCTTCAAGGAGATATCTGTCTTCATGTGGGAACTATTTCCCATCCATTTTGCTCAAAAAACACTAAAGGCTCACGAGAAAAACAAAACTTCCGGCACACACTCCAATCCGAGCTGATTTTGAACTTCCTAACTAAGTTCTTCAGTTCTTCAACTTCACGCTTCTATCTAGGGTTGAGGTGAAGAAATACAGTAAAGTCAACAAGCCTAGGAAATTCATCAAGAAAATCTCCTTTGTAGAAATGGAGAACCTTACCTGTCATTTCACGCAAGTCTTGAATGACAGTTACCTGTCTCTTGAAATTCTCATATTTCTATAGTGCTTGCTCTACTGATTCATAGAACACATTGTCCAAGCCCTTTGCCTTCACATGCTTCATCATGCTCGGCACTTTGCTCAAGATCCGCCTCATAATCGTGCGAGAAGTATCCAGCCTTAAGAATTTCTGAATTGTTTGTTGTAGTCAAAATTGCTAAGACTGGTCACAATGCATGTCACAATGAAAACAAGTTCAAAATTAAAATCATGTGTATTAGGCTTTATGAGTATCTTATGAATACTCGAGATGATCTGGCTTTTTCATTTTTCATTTTTTATTTTTGCATTTGTTGGTTTTTTTATTTTTCATTTGCTGGTTTTTACAAAATAGACAATTATGCTTTTCAATCTAAAACAAGGGAGACAATACATAAACATGGTTCTCGAATGTCCATGTGTTATTTTCCTAACATTCAGTGCTATGCTGCATGATGTCGTTGGTACATTATTTGCAACCTTGTTATGTTATGGTTTCATGCTGCAGGTTGTTGAGGTTGCTAAGATTGCAGCAATTAGCATTGTGGATATGCAAAATGTGGTTGAGGAGGACTCAGAATCTTCGAAGGAGGATGATATGGAAGGATCTGCAGTTCAAGGAGAAGTGAAGATGAGAATGATAAACGGCATAATGTTGCTTTGGATAAATTGGAGAAGGCTAGTGAAGATATAATCCTTGGCCAGACATGTCACAAATATGAGAATTTAAATAAATTGTATCTTGGGTTTGTCTTTTCTTGGATTTCAGAGGTGCATAATTTCCTTATTCATACCCTCCATATTTGTTTACAGAGGTCATTCGTCCTTTAAATTCTCTCTCCCTAAACTTGTGTTGGTCTCATCAATGCATGATTATGGAAGGATAGACCTTGTACTGATTTAGGCTTGACTTTTTTTTTGTCTGTCCTCAAATTTCTATCTCATTCTTTTTCTGAGTTAAAAATTAAAATGGGGCACTAGTTCTACCTCCGATTGGGGATTGTGATTGGGGATTGTTTGGGAATATGCAATTTTAGTAACTTTTTGACTTTTTACGAAAATATGTGCAGAAAAAATAGAGAGGTGATATGATCCAAAAAATATAAAAAAGACAAAAAGTATGCTATTTTAGTAGCAACTCAAATTTTGTGACTTTTTAATAAGATTTCACTTTGTTCTTTCCTTATGTGCCCTTTTCTTATTGCAGGTTGGAGAGTACCAAGGTGCATACAAGGTTAAATCTCTCTCTCTCTCTCTCTCTCTCTCTCTCTCTCTATTAAGAATATAAATGTCCATGGTCATATAACTATCAATTTATACTACCTTTGTATATATTTCCAAAGGGCTCTTGGAGAAGTATGGACCCGACAGGGTTGTTGATAATCCCATCACAGAGGTGGGACCTATTATTAGACTTGTTATGGCTTGCTCCTTTTGTTAATTTCCATGTTTAATTTACCAAATTATTTTCATTCTCTCTTGTTAGGTGAACTTGCTGATTTGAATTCTTGAATTTCTACAATGATGATTGACTTTTGTGTGTGTATATACATATGCTTTTTGTTTTTCCATAATTCTTTTGTCTCATGTATAAATGCTTGTTTTGTAGGATGGATTTGTAGGCATCGGAGTAGGTGTTGCTTATTATGGTCTTAGGCCCGTTGTGGAGTTTATGATGTTTAATTTTTCAATGTAGGTTAGAGTTGTTTTATATTTTTGTCATCCCCAATACCTTGCGAAGAGAAAATTTCTGATATTCTATTTATATTTGTTTTACTTGGTTGCGATGGTCAAACTTACTTTGGAGCTTTAACTAATAGCTAATTAATTTCAAATCTTGTATCTCAGCTCTTGTTGCATATGAGTTTCTCTTTATATTTTGTTGGGCGCCTTTCTTTGGCAGTTAA
This sequence comes from Camellia sinensis, assembly GCF_004153795.1. Lineage (NCBI taxonomy): Eukaryota > Viridiplantae > Streptophyta > Magnoliopsida > Ericales > Theaceae > Camellia > Camellia sinensis. The sequence continues at coordinate 12,370 of NW_021025360.1, read as the reverse complement.
TGTCTCCAAGGGATCTCAATCTTCATTTTGTTGTAGGCAATTGACCACATCATTAATTTTGCTGCAAAATCAAATTACATGTCTGCTGGCTAGATAAATGTACCTATTGTTTTTTGGGGACCAAATGGTGCTACTGCTGGTGTAGGTGCCCAACACTCCCAGGTATGGTTCCTCAAGCTTCTTTTGCAAGTGATGGTTCTTTACTCGCTTGGTTGTTTTCTAAACAAATGACATGTTATTAAGCATCATTGCCTTTAGCCTTAAGGTAATATGAGAGATATTTAGTAACTACATATCTCTAAAGCACTATGTATAGATGATAATTGAAGAGTATTAAATTAGTGTCCAATTTGGACGGTTGCAAACAGTTGTATCAATAAGTTCCAACTTACCAGTTGTCAATAGGGAGAATATCATATTTCTTTTTTTCCTTCTTCATTTTCAATAGGTATTTATTAGGTTTAAGGTTTGAGTACCTCCAAGTCTAATATTTGATTTACATAGTATCGTTTCTTGTTGTGAACATGTTGAGTTTCTTCATTACTAATCTCAAATATGCTTTCAATGATAAAATTCTAAATCAGCAACACACATAACATTGATGACATATATGGAATGTCTTGTAGTGTTTCGCAGCGCAGTATGGTGCCTGCCCTGGTTTGAAAGTGTTGGCCCCATACTCATCTGAAGATGCTCATGGACTGCTAAAAGCTACCATTAGAGACCCTGATCCTGTTGTTGTCCTTGAAAATGAGTTGTTGTGAGTACTCAGTGCAGCATTAAGTTGTAATATATCAACCTTATCCGTATATATCATTATTATTATCCAATGTTGTAATATATCAACCTTATCTATATATATCATTATTGTTATCCAATGTGACTTTTGTGCTTTAGATATGGTGAGTCTTTCCTTATTTCGGCGGAAGTTCTTGATTCCAGTTTTTGCCTCCTAATAGGGAAAGCAAAGGTATTTTCCCTTAAGATTATGATAGTTTCTGTGGCTGCTTCTGCTTCTGCTGTGTTGTGTTGTGTTATTTATTTTATCATGATTCACTATTGTTGTTATTTAAAATTTATTACCTTCTGTCTCCTAGGTTAAGAGAGAAGGAAAGGATGTCACGATTACAACTTTTTCAAGGATGGTGGGCTATGCCATTAAGGTTTGTCATGTGATCTTTGTCATTTAGATATATAACTTAACGTTGCTTGTTCCATGGGAGAACAGTGCTTTTGCACAAAAAGTGATCTTAAGTTGAGAAAATGAAGCTATTGTTTGAACTTGAAAAATTTCAGGAGCATCTCTGTATTTGGTATGGTATGCTAACTAGTAATTAGCCTACATTCTACAAGGTATAGTGGTTTTGACTGTCACTACCACGCGGAATACAGAGTTTTAAGCCTTGAATTAGTCTCTATGATATTGTGACATTGCTTTTAGCTTTGTGGATGAAGTTACTTTGAACTGCAACTAAGCATTCTCATATAGTATTGTTGTAGTTCCTCAGTAAACACTTTTGTATTCATCTTCTATGAGAACATTAGTGATCATTGTTGTTTGTTGACATTGCATATCTTTCAAATTCTCGTTTATATTGCCTTTGGTTACAGTTAGTAAATTTTGTGCCCCTCTTTTAAATGTAACTGTGTTCTGTGATGTTTAGGCAGCTGAGATTCCTGCGAAGGAAGGGATCAGTGCTGAGGTATAAAATACATTAAATTAATATGGTAGTGTTGGTGTAAGACCTAAAATCATTCAAGTATCAGTTTTAAATATGGTAGTGTTGGTTTACTATTTAAACAGGTTATAAATCTTCGCTCAATTAGGCCACTAGATAAGGCCACAATCAACGCTTCAGTTCGGAAGACAAGTAGATTGGTGACAGTTGAAGAAGGGTGCCCTCAACATGGTGTTGGTGCTGAAATCTGGTGTGTATCTCTTCCCACGTGCTTTCCTCATGCAGAATTTGATTGTGATATATAATTTACTTGAACATAGATGGATATACATATACATGCACACACACATGATATTGTTGTTTTGATTATGTGCTTGTTATTTTAAATAGTGCCTTAGTTATAGAGGAAAGCTTCATGTATCTTGATGCTCTGGTAGAGAGGATTGCTTATTTCTGAAAATTTAATTAGTGCATCACTTATTTCTGTGCCATTGTTTTATAGAGTGGAAAAGCTTTTACTGCAAAGCGAATGCAAGTGCTTGAGCTTGTAGGCAAGGAGACCATGGATCTTCTGATTACAGAAACTGGTATTGAAGTTGATAAGAAGGGAGCGCAAGCACAAGATGATGAGGATCAATTGTTTGAAGAAGTGACATTTGACAGATGCTTCTACTGATACGAAGGTCCAAAATAGTTGGAGATCACCTTCTTTATCTCCTTGGTTGAATGTCTTTCAATTCAATGCCATCTGGAATGATAGTTCTGGCTGAAGATTCTAAATTGCTATCATTTGCAGGAATTGGAGTCTTTGTCCAACCACTATGCTTTGTTATTTAACCAAACAAAAACGAAGCAATTATCTGAATAGAATTCCTTTTATGACGGAAAGCTAAAACAGGTGCAACTAATTTTCAGTTCAAGTTCTCAAATTGATGGAAGTGCCACAGCATCAGAAAATGGAAAGAAAATAGAGACTGGAGCTGAGGAGAGTGATGATGAGATGAAGAATCTACACAACTCAAGTGTCAAAAAGGCTGCTGAAATGGCTGTGGGGTAATCTTGCCTCAAACAATCTGTTTCAGTTTTCAACTCTATTAATGCTATTAAGTAGGTATAACCTGTGTTGTCTGATTCCAATTGCAGATCCAAGCCAGATCTATTCCACCACTTTTGGAAGGCAAAGATATTCTTGGAGCTACAAGGGCAGGTTCTAGAAAGACCCTTGCTTTTCTGATACCTGCTGTGGAGAAGTTACATCAAATCCGAACAGGGGTAATTGTCATCTACCTAATTAGGGAACTTGCCATACAGGTAAATATTCTGGTTTTTATTTTATTTTTATTTTTTGACTTATCGATATCAATCTTTTCCTAAGATAGCCTGTGATGTGATTCCAATTATTAATCCTACACTCTAATCCTCTCAATTACAACTCTTTTTGTGATATATGTACTTTCTAAACAAGCAAATTGAAATGACAAAATCATTATAGAATAAAGCCATGCCTATTGTATCCTTTTTTCTGCAAAGATAATAAATCTAGAAGGTTAATATTGATTATGGAAGTATTTTTCCTTCATCATTTCAACTCTTTCTCAATCTTAGAGTGCATTTAGAATATTATTTTTTGGAAGTTTTTTCTTGTTGTATGTGTTAGATCATCTTCTAAGCTCTTCTGGAGAATTTTTTTTCATCATTTTCTACTAATTTTGGAAATCGTGTTTTACCTTCCATTGATTTAATTTCATTTGGTGGTTTGAATCGTTAAGAAAAGAAAGATAATCCACTTCATCTTTTCTAATAACACTTCTTTTGTTTTGGGGGTCTTGTTGCTTTCTATCTATACCCATCTTCCAAATTAGCTGCATTCAGTTATAATGGACTGTCATTTTTCTAGGTAATGACCTAGACTAATCTTCCAATGAAATGATGCAGACACATGCAGTGGTGAAGGACCTTCTTAATCATCATTCGCAGACTTTATATATTCTGAGCCATGTTGTGTTGATTTTGTGGAAAACATATACAGAGAAGAATAAGAAAGATAGAAAAATGAAGAACTAGATTTTATTACTATGAGAAAACAATACAACTCAGGTTTTATATATTCTAAGCCATATTGTGTTGATTTTATGGAAACATATACAACTGGATCCTGCTGGTTTTAAGAAAAATATCTAAATAATATGAGAAGAAAAATTCTCAGACTGATTGTTACCTGAAATTGAGAAATGTAGAACGCATCTGCAAATTTTTTGGTGAAGCATTTAGTTGGTTTCATAGGGGAAGTTGGTCTGTAAGGAACACTCAAGTTAACAAGATCTTTGACTCTCTTTGGTCTGAATAAGCAAAGGTACCAAGCAACTTGAGCACCCCAGTTATGTCCTACCACAAATGCCTATATAAGAGCACAACAACACTCTGTCACATAAACTTCATATCCCAAATGATGTGCTTGTAGCACTGAACTGAATGTGAACTATATGACAACTAATCTAGATTTTTATGCCTTTAGTTGAACTATGGGGTATAATTGTAGTACCCAATTTTGCATGGTGATAGAACTAGGGTCAGACTTCTCTATAATTACTTGACCACGTGCTGTGAAAATTACGTTTTCTCTTACAAGTTACAAGTCTGTGGTAGACTGGATGATCACATAGATTGGACTGGATGATTCTGTGATTTAAAAAAAGTTGAACTCTAAAACTATTTCTTATTCCAATTGGCCTGATTTGGTTTGAGTTGATATAGTCTTTTTTTTTTTTAGAGAAGGAAGCGGAGCTTACTAAAAAAATCATTTGTCAAACCTAGCCTCATAGTATCAAAAGAAATTTATGGGAAGACATGAAGATATCATTATTATTTTACTTTTTCAATTCTACGCCAGAACATTTATTGTAACTTGTAAGTTAGAGTGTGAGAAAAATAACTTAAATAAGTTAGTTATTATGAAATTAGCAAATGGATTACAAGCAAATTGAATAGATTATTGCCTCATAGGCATTATTAGTTTTTTTTTTTTTTTTTTTTTTTTTTTTTTTTTTTCTGTCACTTAGCTTTTTGACCTTAGGTTTTTTCACTAGATAACTAGTTCATGCAAGCTTTTGGTGGCTCCACTAGGTGTAGTTTGGGTTCTTGTGTTGCTGTGTATTAAAAATAAAAATAAAAACTTACATTTTGTGGTTCTATTATATGACTAATTTGTTAGGGAAAGTCAAAGTTAATATTTAGAATACCCCTCAAGACATGATAGTTTATTGATAATTCTACCAGAATGCTTGAGGATTTTTTAATTTTAAATTTTTTCTAGGTAATGTAATGGGAGCAACAGTTAGACCATATTTTTGGGGAGTACTATTGACCAATGCTCCTTCACCAACCCTTTAGACCATATTGTATCTTGTGCACACACATGTAACACCCGCTAGGCAGAGTTGGTACTTTTGGTTTTGGATGGGATTCTCTTACTTTTTTTTATTTCTTATGCGATCTAACTGATTCCATTTTGACAAGCCATGGAACTTTAGTTTGGTTATTGATGGATGCCATTTTCACATGCCATTTTGATATATATAAGTTTGAGTTATTGAATGCTTTTAGGTTCCATTCCTTTCTTCCCATATTTTTGTGAGGCTACACAAGGCTGAGAGTTGGAGAATGTAATGATTTAAACCATTTTAAGATGTTATAATCTATAACCAATGGGCTTCCAAATAGAAACTTCAATTATGGAAAGTAGCAGTGTCATTGTGCATGATAAATAGTGTTCATAAATTGGTTTCTTTAGGATTGAAATTTTTTAAGGTTGAATTTCATTTTATTTCTGCGTTTCATTTTCTGGAAAGAGAAGAATATTAGCATGTTGAAAAATCCAAATGCAATTTGATACAGATTAGGGGAACAATTACAGAGAGGAGTTGAATAGATTACTTGTAGGTTTCGAAAAGAATAGCTATTTGATCCAAATACTATTTTAAATTTTTGCTAGGTAATGGGCCCAATTTTCACTCTCATTTTTACTTTCTTGCCCAATTTCAAATTGTACTATTTTATTGTCATATTCATGAGATCACGAGTATCCTAGATTCTTTTTTCTTAACTGGGTTTTTTCCCTTCTACATTTATTGGCCCACACACATGTTCATTAGAGTATTCTTGTATAAGTACTGCTTTATATGTAATTGTAATTGTGTATGCTTTTTTTTTTCCTTCTACATTTATTGGCCAGCGTACACTTGTTAATCAGAGTATATTTGTATAAGTACTGCTTTATATGTATTTGTAATTGAGTATGTTTTTTTTATTCAGATTAGATTGAGTGTAGAAGTTCCACCAGCTGTTTGTAAGGTACTGTTGTGTTACCATCTAGTTTTTGCTTCTATATGGTATGATGTGATGGTTAGACTCACAAATTTTTCTTAATGAACATTTTACCTACAAGCAGGTCCAACAGTTTCATGGTATTGTAAATTATATGGCCAATTTTCTTCCTAATATGTCCAAATACAAAACTCCTTTGTAGCCCAATTAAGGAAGAATGCTTCCTAATGTGCTCTTTGTACCCATTTTTGTTTTGGCATCCAAGTTAGCCAACTAATATATTGAGGGTGAATTAGTAAACCATGTGTTAATATGTTTTGCCCTTGTGTTTGGAGGGTGTGGTCTGAACATGTCTATTGATCACTGCTTGGGTGTATTTTTGATGATTGTCCGCTACTGTATTTGAACTGTCACCTTTTTGTGATTGTAATTATGCAGCCTCATTTGTTGAAAAATGGTTATTGTAGGCTCAAGTATATATGTAACAAGGAAGGACTAAAGGCAAGTTCCATTGCACTTACTGCACTTGCAGAGTATACCGGTGAGTAATAGCTTCTTCACAAAGGCATATCAACCGTGTGAAAAAAAATTTCTTTCCTCCTTGAAGGTTTCTTGAATAAAAAGGCTAGTAGTTATTTAGAAAGATAACAAAAATAAGGAAGAAGCATTCAAATGGTAAACTTAATTGAAAAAGGGCGTTTCGGGGTCGAAAATTCAAAATAGCCTTAGAACCACCGTGTGGCTGTCACGGACAGCTTCCCCTTCACAAATAGGACTTGTGACAACTGAGAGAATGTAATTAGGACGCGTAGGCTTGGAGTTCGAACCGAAAATGCCTTAAACTTAGCCAAAAATGGGGTTTCGGGGTCGAAAATTCAAAACAGCCCCCAAACCACCATGTGGCTCTCACGAACAGCTTCCCCTTGACAAATAGGACTTGTGACAACTGAAGGAATGTAATTAGGATGCGTAGGCTTGGAGTTAGACCCGAAAACGCTTTAAACTTGGTCGAACAAGGGCGTTTCGGGGTCGAAAATTCAAAACAGCCCCCAAACCACCGTGTGGCTCTCACGGATAGATTTTCCTTGACAAATAGGACTTGTGACAACTGACAGCATGTAATTCAAACCCATAGGTTGTGAGTTAGAGCCGAATACACCTTAAACTTAGTCGAAAGAGGGCATTTTGGAAACGAAAATTTAAAACAGCCCCCAAACCACCGTGTGGATCTCACGGATAGCTTTCCCTTGACAACTAGGACTTGTGACAACTGTCGGAATGCAATTAGGACGTGTAAGCTTGGAGTTAGACCCGAAAATGCCTTAAACTTAGTCGAAAGAGGGTGTTCCGGGGGAGAAAATTCAAAACAATCCCCGAACCACCGTCTGGATCTCATGGACAGCTTCCCCTTGACAAATAGGATTTCTGACAACTGACGACATGTAATTTGGGCTCATAGGTTGGGAGTTAGAGCCGAATACGCCTTAAACTTAGTCGAAAGAGGGCGTTGCAGGGTCAAAAATTCAAAATAGCCCCCAAACCACCGTGTGGCTCTCACGGACAGCTTCCCCATGAAAAATAAGACATGTGACAATAGACGGAATGTAATTCGGACCCATAGGTTGGGAGTTAGAGCCAAAAATGCCTTAAACTTAGTCGAAAAGGAACGTTCTGAGGGCGAAAATTCAAAACAGCCCCCGAGAGGGGAAAACTTGGTGGTAGGAGACATAGGTTGGGAGTTAAAGTTGGAGACATAGGTTGGGAGTTAAAATTGAAAATGCCTTAAACTAAATTGAAAAATTGCATTTCGGAAGGGGAAAACTTAGGAGAAACTTGTCTGGACATGCAACATACGATTACGACTATAATAACAGTATTTTGAAAACATTATATACATTCAAGTTTTATATAATTTTCTTTTATAATTTGAAATGGTAATGTTATTCAATCAAATACTAATGGTAAATTTTATTTTTACAGATGGTTTTTGGCATGGGAATGTGAATGTTCCTTATTTGTGTGCGGAGGACATTGCTTTTTTTATAATCTGTTATTATGTTGTCCTTCATTTTTTTTGTGGATTACTATTGTTCGTACAGATAACTATTGTCATCGTACAAATTAGTTTTGGCATAGAACATATTACATTTGGCGTGGTATAGATTACCATTTGACATGGCATTGTGGATATTTCTTTTTTTGTGTACAGAAGATGTAGTTTTTGTACAATCCTCTGGTTTGTATAGAATTATTATTTTAAGTTGGATTATGCTTGGTTTTTATGGAATTTCTATTATATTTTGAATTTGGCATTAAAATTTAAATTTTCTTAGATTGTTATTATTTTGTTTATATACAGGGTACAGGTTGCATAAAATAAATATAGGGCGAAACTAATATAAAACAAAACCAAAGAAAGTTTTTTGTGACTAAACGTTTAGGAGCCAAAAAGAAGTGAAGTTGTTAATGACGAACCAAATTGGTAGTCAAAAGGAAATCAAGGTTTTTTGGCAACTAAATATTTGGTAGCCAAAAGAAATAAAAGATTTTTGGCGACTAAATAATTAGTAGCAAAACAAAAATGCAAAATAAGTTTTATAAATGTGACCAGTGACTATTCTTTTTTATAAACGTGATGTCATTTGGATGGTTTCTTTATGGATGATGTAATGTGGATGTAAATTTGATTTTGGTAATCCTTGTATATGTAGATTATTGATGTGTAAAGTTGTAAATTTGATTTTGAATGCCAATTTATTCGGCACAAAATGCATCCATATTGCAAGAGTACAGAGCAATTGATTGCACAAATGATTGTGAGATTGGAACATGCCTAGTGCGTAATAGATTCACTATAATTCGATTGTAAACAATATTGAAGCAAATTATACACGGACGCCAAACTTTGGCATGTCTTTTTTTTTTGTTTGTCATGGCCATGAGCTCCAAAATGATTGGCTAAGTGATTGGTGTTTTCACATTTTTCGCAAGAATTGATTGACTAATGGGTCCCCAATCAATTTTCAAATCAATTGGAAAATGCACTGCCTTGATAGAAATCAATTGGCCAATCCATTGGCCATAATCCAAATAAAAGGTAAAAGCCAAAATCTTGAGTGCTTACTTGATGTTTAAATGAATATAATGTATTGTATAGTATTTTGCTTGATGTTTAATGTATGAAGTTAACAAATAGTATCATTGACAATCTCCTCATAAATTACTATTCAATACATTAAACATCAAGCAAAATACATCATATTTCAAACATCAAGCAACTTATCCTCATTGACAATTTTCAAAAATTTAGAAGAAAAAAAAGAAAAAGAAAAAAAAAAAGGCAATATGCTATCATATTTCAAACAATAAACAACCTGGTGAGGTCATATTCGCCAAAACACCCACCATAAGAATTTTTTTATACATGAAACATATCATACTAAACTCCCAAAAGTAAGGAAAAAGTGTTCATAAACAAATTGGGACAACCACAAAACCCATAACATATTCAACTAAAACCCATAACATATTCAACTATCAATTTAGTCTAAGCATAGTAAAACAATGAAAAGGCCTAGGTCAAGGCTCCTTAGAAAATTCATCTCCGTCTTCAACATCTTTTGTTCCCGACTCTTCTTCATCTCCCTCATCATCATCATCATCTTCATCTCTTCCCAATTCTTCTTCATGTTCCTCATCCTCACCTTGTCCTCCATCCTCGTGAGGGGTATCTACATTTTTTTTGTCAATTCATTCAATGTCACTTACACAGATTTTAGAAGATCACACTTTTCTTTCACCTAGATCTCTTCTGAGATTCTCAAACGTTGAATGTCGTCCTCCTTAAATTTCAAACCAACATGCAACTCTTCCATATTTGAGTTTAAGCTCTCCATACCCAATCTGGTTGCAAATACAGTTGCTTCCAAATGCTTGATCATAGCATCTGTGTGAAAAACAAGAAGCAAGTCTATTAATAAAAATTTAGATCAAAAGCCAATTGCTGTTATCATGTGATAAGACTTACAACTCCTAGACACTAATCCACATGCAAAAACACTTCCGCAAGCACATGAATATAGAAGTATGCCTCTGTTTCCAATTGGAATAGCTTATGTAAAACTCCAAATGCATTAAAATTCATTAAATAAATCATTAAGTTAAATGTGTGATATTACTACTATCACTAATATAGGAAGAAAGGGGTGAAGAGCGTGGTGGCGGCAACAGCAAACTGGTAATAGAAATCGAGCTCAATTCAACTCACTCACCACTCCTTATTGTTACAACAACTATTCAAATTGTCTTCAAATGTTAATGATATTATGATAACCCATATTTTGGTCAAATCTATTAATTTCTCAAATAAGGAAATGTGGTCACGTAAGGCATGAACCTTGGCTGCACCTTACTCTAGGCAAGATGTGAACCATTAGGTATGTTAACCTCAAAGTGTTTTCATGCAGCTTTTTTAGGATGCAAGCTTTAATTTGCTACTCATTAATACATTATTATAAACAAAAAGTTTAAATAAATGAGAAGAAGGTACCTCATTTGTGTAGACGTCCCCCGAATGCCCCGGGAGGGTTAGGTCCCGTTCTGTTCATTTGGGGTCACTACAGTGCCCGCGTGCACGCATTTTGAGTCATGTCATTTTCTCGATTTGCGTGCCCCGTGCACGCATTTCGAGGCATCTCATTTTCATTGTATTCTGTCATTTTCTCGGTTTGTGAGCCCGTGTGCACGCATTTCGAGGCAGCTCATTTTCATAGCACTGTGTATGTTGGATTGCATCTTAGTTGCATTTCATGCATATCATGCATATTGCATCGTGTCCGGAATAGGAGTTAGCCCGGGCACGGGAAACGAGGTACATTTCGTACTCCGAGTGACGGAATGCGTCTCAATTTCCCAGTCACCGACACTCCGGATTATCCATGATGGAGTTAGGTTTTAGCTGTAGTTCCATGTGCATTCATCCTATATTGAGTTGTGCATTTCGGCTCCTCGGCCATCATGCCTCGGTATACGTGATTGGTGGCGCGAGGATCGAGACATGCATATATCTGTGCAAATACATTGCTATGCCCATTTTCTGCTCTCTGTTGCAGCAAAACGCAGAATCAGCAACTTTTTGGGACTTGGCACGCATTTCAAGAACAGGTGTAAACAGAGGCTAATTGGGGCATTCCGGTGGATTTCCGCGCAAGACAATCCGGACATGCATCGTCCACCAAAAGCAAGGCAGTCCCTGGCTTGCACGCCAGTTTCATTTGCTTTCTTAGTTAACTCATTAATTAATTAGAATTTTGTAATATTTTGGACTGTAATATTCTTTTATTTGGGACTGTAATATTTGGACTATATATTTATTCGGACCCTCCGAGTGAGGGCACAACTGTAATAAGTGTGCGTGTGTGTGTTGTATGTCTTCCAACCCCACGTCTTTCTCCCTTTTATTTACCCGCTTTTTGATGGTTAGATTAGGGCATGTTTAAATTAGCATACAGTATGACAGCATGTTTGCATCATTCATCTGTATCGCATGCACCGGGCTCGGCGCACCATACTAACTGCATTGTACTTTCAATTCAAAATTGAATACATGATAGTTGTAGCATTCCATATACCATCTTAGAATAGCCGAGCCTGCTATAGTTGCATTTTTGCATGCGTTGCATTAGGCATTTCTGTATACTTAGGATCATGCATGATTTCTAATGTAGTTTCTATTTTGGCTTGGAGTACTCGGTGAGTTTTTATGCGTTAGCATCCTTGCATCCGTGTAAGTGAATGCCATGAATAGCATGCTTACTATGAGGCTAATTGCTTATATGATATAACTTCCTGAATGCCTGTGGGTGAAGGTTGGGTTACTCAAATTGGAAATAAATCATCAAATGTTTCAAAGCCTACCTGCGGGTAGCAACCATTTTCAAAAACAAGCATGAAATGTTTCGTTCCAATTTGGGCGACCCGGTCTATACTTATATGCTGTGAGCATCACATAGTAACCTAGGCTAATAACCGGAATAGGAACTCACAATGTTTTTCAAAAATTGATATCATGGTTAGTAGAGGCCGGTCTATGACCGGGCGAGCGGGGTGCTCACGAAGTACCTTCCCAATCGTACCCAAGTTCCTGAGCCAAGGCAACTTTGGTGATGACGGACACGTGGCCTTTGGCACCGAGTCAGGGTTTCCTAAATTTCCCAAAATAAATATTTTAGGTGGCGACTCTGTATCTGGCAAAGCAGTCCATGTTTGGCACTACTTTTTCAAAAATCAGTTTTCTCAAAAACGATTTGCCGGATTTGGACTCTTTGGTTCAGATTAGGAACCGTGACATTCAAGAGTCCGAGCTGAGT
>NW_021025359.1:1349278-1363886 GCF_004153795.1 Camellia sinensis | reverse complement strand
TCTAAATTGAATACATGTTAGTTGTAGCATCTCATATACCATCTTAGAATAGCCGAGCCTGTTATAGTTGCATTTTGCATGTGTTGCATTAGGCATTTCTGTATAATTAGGATCATGCATGATTTCTAATGAAGTTTCTATTTTTGCTTGGAGTACCCGGTAAGTTTCATGCTTTAGCAACCTTGCATGCGTGTGAGTGACTGCCATGAATAGCATGCTTACCATGAGGCTATATGTTTATGTTGATATAACTGCCTGAATGCCTGTGGGTGAAGGTGGGTTACTTAAATTGGAATAAATCATCAAATGTTTTAAAGCCTACTTGCGGGTAGCAAACCATTTTCAAAACAAACATGAAATGTTTCGTTCCAATTCAGGCGACCCGGTCTATATTGTGTATGCTGTGCGCATCACATAGTAACCTAGGCTAATAAACCGGAATAAGAACTCACAATGTTTTCAAAAAGATATATCATGGTTATAGAGGCTGGTCTGTGACCGGGCCAGCGGGGGTGCTCACGAAGTGACCTCCCTCCAATCGTACCCAAGTTCCCGAGCCGAGGCAACTTTGGTGATGACGGACACGTGGCCTTTTGGCACCGAGTCAGGGTTTCCTAAATTTCCCAAAATAAAATATTTAGGTGGCGACTCTGTATCTGGCAAAGCAGTCCATGTTTGGCACTTCTTTCAAAAAATCTGTTTTTCTTAAAACGATTTGCCGGATTTGGACTCTTTGGTTCAGACTTAGAACCGTGACTAACGAAAGTCGAGTCCGAGCTGTGGCGAGGTCCCCCGCGGGCTTGTTATAGTGTGCTGATTCACCAAACTGCAACAGAGCACACACAGAGAAAAATTAAGGGTTTTTCTAGGACATGTTTATACTGCACCCTCTCCTTATCATTTCAAAACATCAAAGGAGGGAAGCTATTAGGTCTAAAGCCACCAATCAAGCATCTCAATGCATGATGGCCAAGGATCCAACTTGTACACATTCAATAAATGCATAAAACAAAGATTCAAGTCCGCCACCTTATCATGGATAATCAAAGGCAATGGTGACAAAGGAGATTGGCCCATTTCATCACTTTGAGTATGAAATGGACCAATCTACCTTGTGTTCAATATAACGTCTGATTGAACACGATGCAATGAAAACACAACATGCTTATCTTGGTCATGTTTTACTTGATTCAATTTTATTTACACATTTTAGCATTGCCAAACCATTCATTAACCGGTTAAGTCCAAGTGATTATCCTTTAATGAGAGGAGGGTCAACCAAAAGATGGTTTAAAACATGAGAGAAACCATGCCTTCGGCTAGGAGGAACCCTCAAAAGAGAGTTAAAGCCATTGAGCACAAGCTCTATCTCAAGCTTAAACACAATCATAAGGTTAACCAACCCTCAAAACAAATAAAAAAATGAAGAAATGAGGGAGGTTGTAGACCTTTTTAGTGCTGAAATGGCATGACAAATAATGCTAAAACATGCAAGCAACACATGCACAACATGTTAAGGGCCAAAAGCATTGAAACTACTAAAGAGCACTACACTAGAGCCATGCATTATGAAGCTTAAATGACCAAACCAGGTCTGGACAGAGCTAAATCATGCCAAAGCGGTGGCTAAAATATACTGGAATTAAAGCATAGAAGGCAAGAAAAATATGCTCACATGTTGGCTCACAAACAAGGCTCAAAGCATAACTTTCAAAAGCAATGAAAGAGTGAAAAAGGTGAGAGTGTGACAGAGGTATATGCATTGAATTCACATGTAAAATGATGCTACAATATGCAAGCAACTCATGCATAATATGTTAGAGGCCTTAAAACTCAAGCTAGTGAAGCCATTTATACTATAGCTATGCAATACAAAACTCATATGGCCAAGACAACTCAAAACAATCCTAAAACAGCCTAAATGGAGTTCTAAAACATGCTTGAAATAAGCTAAGAATGGCTAGACTTAGAGGCCAAAACAATAGCACATGTTAGGCAATTTAGCACAATTGCACTACAAGCATACAAACCAAAGCTCGAGTGATCAAACCAGCTCAAAACAGAGCTTAAACATGCCAAAACATTAGCAAAAATGTGCTGGAGTCAAGCTAACACAAGCTAGAATGATAGGCTAACTCATTAGGCCTGCTAGGCTAGTAAGTATAATTACACTATAAGTGCAAGAAGCAAGCAACAAGTGACCCAACCAGTCAAAAACAGAGTTGAAACATATCAAAATAGAGCCTAAAACATGCTTGAATTAAGCTACAAAAAGGTAGAAATACATGCTCACATGTTAGGCTATCTACTCATGCAAACAAGACACAAGGAGGGGAGGCCAACCGCTCCTATTTTGGATCTCAAAACATGGTTTTTGTCATTGAAAAATCTCTGATTTTCAGTGGTTAGAAAGGCCAAAAATTTTGATTTGAAGGTGATGAGAAATGGTGCAAAAAGCTTAACAAGCTAAAGAGCAAAAATAGGGGACAACCCCCTAACTCAGAAAGGCTCAAACCACCACTTTTAGGATTGAAAAATAGAACTTTTTACATGCCAAAACCAGCCTTGAAATGGTGGCAAAAGATGGCAAAGCAAGTATGAAAAACAAGCTTAAAGGGAGAGAGTTATATCTCTTGAAGCACAACCTAATCTTAGGCAACAAAACCAAACAAAATAACCTTCAAGAGCTCCAAGGAGGATCCAAGAGAGCTTCAAGCAACCTCAACCCAAAGATGAACCACTCTTGTTAAGGGTTGATAGGTTAAAGATTGATGTGTGCAAGCTTCTAAGCACAAAAGCTTTAGAGAGAAAGAAATCTAGAGAGAGCATTGTAGAGAGAGAGGCTTCCAAACGTCTTCCTAAACTTTTCTAACCCCTAAAACCATAGAGAAGGCTCTCTATATATATAGAAAAATACAAGCTCAGGTTGAAAATATCCCAAAAGGGACAGCTGGAAACAATTGGAGGTAAAATATCTGCAGAAAACTGCCTTTTTGCATCAATGGCCGGCACTGCTTCATTGATGGCCGGCACATGCTCATTGTTGGCCAGCATGGATCACTATTGCACGGCAGGGGGTCAGTATAGGCCATTCATGGCCGGCACATGGCCAGCATCCTCCACCTCTAGTTGGCCAGAAAAATCTGCTTTTTGGGCCTGACTTCAACTGGACATAACTCCTTCATCCGAACTCCTTTGTAGGTCATTCTTGAGCCCAAATTGAATCTCTGGAAGTCTTATTTCCAATGGTGGAAGCCTCACATCAAAATTTCCAGTATGCGAAATGTTATGCCTCTTTTAGTGAAAACTGCTCAGTTTCGATCTTACCTGGATTTATGCCGAACTTTTCCTCAACTTGGCTTCTTCTCTCCTCTCTCCTTTTCTTCAACTCCAAACCCCTAAATAAGGTGTTTTGAAATATTTTTCAAAGATTTCACCTCTCTTTCATTCATTTCCACTTTTATCCTTGCTCGGTTTACCGAAAAGCGCAACATTTAACGAAATGCGAGCCTCGGACCATCGCAGTATCATTTTTCAAAAATATTTTGAAAGAGAGGGTTTTAAGGTCTAAAATCTTTGGTCCAAATATTTTTAGTCCAAAATGGGGGGTAAGGTTGGCATTTAACGCTCTCCTTGCTGAAGAAATCGAACCTTTGCCCCGCACACCTTTCATTACCAAGTAAACAATCAGTAGCACCCAAGTCTTAAGGGCGGTCAAAAATGGAGTGTCTATAGCCTTCAGTTTACCATTTGTTAACTAGTTCATTCTTATAGGTAACGATCTCAAGAAAGCCCTTAAATTAGGTGACAAAGTCGTTCTTGCCCAAGCCAAAACCATCCTTGATTACACCAGCCGAAAGAATTTGCAAGGCGAAAAACGTGCCACCTACGTTTTACTCAAATACGATCCTACCTACTCCTTCTTCACGGTTGTTGGCCACGTGCCGATTCCTATAGGTGAACAACAGCCTACAACCATTATATTTGAAAATTACTTCAATTTGAGGGATATAGGGGTTATCAGACCATCAAGCAGCGAAAGCAGTGAAGCCAACACCGAGCAAGAAGCCGAGAACAGAGGTCCAGATCTAGTTATTAAGGAAGTCGGCACGGGAGAAGTCGATGCAGAGGGAGTCAGTAGCCTAGAGTTCATGCCTTCTCCTATCTGAGTAGACTTTGAAGACACTTAGGAAGAGGTGGACATCTTTCTTGACTTAGAAGACCTGCTAGGATCCTAAACTGAAGAAATTGCTGGCGAAACACTTTCACTCACCCAATTTGCCAAGAAAAGAAATGTCGAGAGCTTTGCGGCAAAGAAGAAGCTGATGGAAGCAACTAGAGCAAGAATGGAGGCCCCTACAAAAGTGGTAATCCAAACAAAGATCACCAAACAAACTGTTCCAGCAGAATCGACACAAAAAAGGCCGTTCCTATGGCAACAGTTGAAGACACTAAGGTAGCTGACCAAAGGGGCTCCAAGCGTCTTGTTGAGTCCGATCAACCAGCCGAGTAACCAATTGAGAAAAGATCACGAGCCTGTCTTGTCTTGGATCTTACGACACTATTCCCCATTCAACCTAAAGTGAAGGGAGCACTAATACCGACGGGTGCATCGGCCCTCAGAGAGCCTGGAGTTGCCCTAAGTTTGGCCACAACCATCACCCTCTCTTTGGACAAGGCGAGGTTCAGAGCCGATGAGGATGCTTTGGCCATGGCCCTTGTTGCTCAGTCAACCATTTTAGTAAAGTTTTTCATGTCAAATGTGATTGGTAGGTTTAATTTTGACAATTACATTAATTTCCTTTGCTTTTGCAGGTTGTAGAACGAATTGCTGATATCGGTCATCGTCACAACGATGCGATAGAATTAATCAATCAGCTGAAGGTAGAGGTGGCAACTGAACAAAACAAAGCTAAATTGGCAATGGCTAAGCTTGCAGTTGCATCACTGTAGACGCGCCCGCGTGAGGCCTTACATGCCACAGTTCGGACTCAATTTGTGTCACGGTTCTTAATCTGAACCAAAGAGTCCAAATCCGGCAAATCGTTTTGAGAAAACAAATTTTTAGAAAGGAAGTGCCAAACATGGACTGCTTTGCCAGATACAGAGTCGCCGCCTAAATATTTTTTAAGGGGGAATTTAGGAAACCCTGACTCGGTGCCAAAGGCCACGTGTCCGTCATCACCAAAGTTGCCTTGGCTCGGGAGCTAGGGTACGATTGGGGAAGGTCAGCTATGAGCCCCCCCTCTCGCCCGATCCGAAGATCGGCCTCTACTAACCGTGATACCCGTTTTTGAAAACGTTATATGTTCTTATCCCGATTGTTAGCCTAGAATTACTATGTTATGCGCACAGCACAAAAGTATAGACTAGATCGCCTAATTTGGAAATAAGCATTGCATATCCGTTTGTTTTGAAAAATATTTTGGAATTTGCTACTCGCAAGTAGGCTAAAACACGGATTCCAATGAGCTATTCCAACTCAAACAATCCAACCTTTACCCACAGGCATTCAAGCAGTTTATATCACATAAGCATCTAGCCTCATGGTAATTATGCTATTATGGCAACACTCACACGCATGCGGTATGCTAAAGCATGAATGCTTACCGAGTACTCCGAGCCAAAACAAAAACTAGTTAGTAATCATATGCATGATCCTAGTTCATGTTAAAATGGCTAACGCAACACATGCAAAATGCGACTAAGATAGGCTCGGCTAATCTATAATGACATGTAAAATGCTACAACTAATCACGTATTCAATTTGGAATTGAAATACAAATGCAGTTAGAATGATGCGCCGAACCCGGTGCATGCAAGACAAATGTATGAATGCACGCATGCATAGCATAAGGTATGCTAATTTAAATATGCCCTAGTCTACCATCATAAGCGGGTAAATAAAAGGGAAGACAGACGTGGGGTTGGAAGACATACACACACTCACGCACACTTATTACACAATTGCCCTCACTCGGAGGGTTCAAATAAATATTACAGTCCGAATAAATAATACTAAATTAATTATTAAAAAACTTCTAATTTAATTAATAAATTAAATGCAAATGGAAGGTGGCCACAGCCCCCGCTTCAGGATGCGCAAATGATGCGTGCTCGATTTGGACTGCCGGGAAATTCGCTGCCATAGCATTGCTGCCTCTGTTTACATTGCCTAGCTCCTCTGAAAACTACACAAGTCTCAGGATAGGTTCTTTTCACACTGTGGAACACCACCGGCTGGGAGGGATGACCACTGGCTGTAGTAAATGCTCATCGGCCTTTAATAAAGCTATCGGCCACCAAAGGATGGCCGGTCGGCACTGTATGTGGCAGGCCGGCTAAAACTTCCTGCAGAACCTGCAGTTGACAGCAGCAGAGGGCAGGCAGTGTATGGCATGGAATTTCAAGTAAGTGTAAGCATGGTCATACTCCCTATCATGCAAGGGACTTAAGGGAGCGTGACCCTCGACCCTCGGGCCATCAATTGTGCATGATGGCCTAAGAAGTCAAGCGTGCCATTCAATGAAAATGCATGCAACACACAAATGAATTCCAAGACCCCATCATGTTAGAGTCAAGGGCCTCGGCGACCGAGGGTTGAGAAATATTGCATCACTTGAAGTATGAACATTTCCCACCCCTCAAGTTTGGCTTGACACCCCAAGCTAAACAATGCAATGCAAGTATACAAACATAGCTCAAGCATGCAAATGAAGCTAAGGCACAAATCATACCAAATGTGCAACAAGTATATGAGATAGCTCAACATTAAGCAAACATGCAAGTAGGATACAATGAAAGCATGCTACCAATGCAATACAACATGCAAGCATGCAAAATATGCAATGACGGACTTATATTGAAATGAGAGGACCTCAGCCCACCCCCAAAACAATGGCCTAAGAGGATACACAAGAGCACAAATGATACATGCATGCATGCACACATCAAGGCCCATCACCTAAGCATAAAAGGGGACAACTCTAAGCATACTTAAAGGCGATATATATGGGCATTAAACCAACAAAATCAGTGCCATAGCATGCTAGAATGAGCCTCAAAACCCACACACATGGCATCCCAAAGACTTAAACACAAGGCATGCACAATGACCATTTTCCAAGGCACAAAAGAACAACCTTTCAAGGCAAGAAAGTGATGATGAATGTGGGCATACAAGCATGGATTAGGGACTGAAATGACATATGAAATGACTCCAAATCATTGAAACAACCCAACTAAAGCATGCTAGTGACTCACACACCCAAGACTCACAAGCCAAAATACAAAGGGGCTATACCAAACATGGCAAATACGACCAAACCAACACCCAATAGACCTCAATCATGATAAATCATGACCAAAAGCTTCACAAAGCTAGGCAAGAACATGCAAGCACGATGGTCTAATGGCTAGATGCATTTCTAGGCAAAATGGGGGAGTACAAAGCAAGTGTATTAAGCATGTAAGGGACCACAAATCCGACCAAAAACAGAGGTAAGATATGCCCAAATAACACCCAAAAACCTCTGAAATAGGGCCAAATACAACCAAGCATACATGCTATCCTTATGAGCCAAAACATGAGCAAAATGAGAGACCAAGGGAGAGGGGTGTCCCTTCCCTTTACAAGACCTCAAAACCCCTTCTTCACCACTGAAAATCCACTGGATTTCAGTGGTGAGAAGGCCAAGGCTCAAGAGTAACCAAAGCTTAAGAAAGAAAGCACCAAAAGAGCCAAACAAGGCCTAAGAGGGGGAGGTCGACCCCGAACCACAAAAGGACCTTAATGAAAGATCTCAAGAATGCAAATACAAGACTTTTTTATGTTATACACAAAGCTTAAATCAGCATGCAAGGCAGGTCAAAAACTAATGCAAGATTGGGGAAAATAAAGCAAAAGTCTTACCCTTGAAGAACACTTCAAGAACAGCTGGTCCAGCCACTCTCTTCTGACCAAAATCAGTCCAAAACTTCAAAAACAAACCCTCAAAGCCCCTCAAGGTCGGAGCAAGGTGTAATGGTGTGTGTCTTAGTGCAAAACTAAGGTCAAAACACACCTTCTAGGCCTCCAAACACACACTAAGGATGAGAGAGAGGGAAATATATATAGAGAGAGAGAGTATATGACAGATGTATATATCTATAATCTCTGGTTTTTTGTTCAAAATCTCTAACCCTCTACAATGGAAGAAGAGAGGTGCTTATATAGGCAAAATAAATGGTTCTAAGCTTCTCAAAGAAGCTAAGTAAAAGGGGGCAAAGGGGGCAAGGTGGTCAAGGCTTCTTGAGGAAGCTAAGACAGCTGGCCAAGCTTCTTGAGGAAGCTTTGACAAAGGGTCAAGCTTCCTCAAGAAGCTTTGGACCAAAAGGGGACAAAAGGGGCAAAACAGCCACATGCTAGCCCCGGGGTAGGTTTGGTGTATTCCAGCTGGCACAACTGGCATGCACCATGCCTGAAGAAGGCAAAAAGGGGTTACCGGCCAAAAAAGGTGGTCGCCGGCCAAACAGATAGCTGGCCGGCCATATGGAGTGCCGACCGGCCATTGGTATTAAGAAACCATGGCCGGTGTCAACAATTAATGGCCGGTGATGCAAAGGGAAGGCCGATGGGGTGTGGGGATAGTCAACAAGCCATTCCCTACCCCTCAAAGCAAAAACACAAGTATTTGGTGCGAAACCAAACGCAAGATGAACAAATTGAGAGATCCTGAGGCAAGGCGCGCAACCAAGGCCTCCGGGAACTCAAAACGAACACGAACATGGATGATCACCGAGTGTTCAAACGGTGACGTCCAAGTCTTGAGGACGGTCAAAAATGGGGTGTCTATTGTTGCCCCTCTTTGACAGAACTCGAAAGTCATAACAATGACGGGAGTGAATGTCAAAGCCAGAGACGACCCATTTTTGACAAGGCCGAAGACTTAGACAATCATGCAAGACAGACAAGATATGTGCCCGAAGGCAGGGCCAAAATGCAAGACAATGCACAAATCCGAACATAACTTATGATCATGCAAAGAAGGCTATAACGAAGCATAATATGCAACAGTTTTAAGCTAGCATACACCAAACTACACTACAATGCAGAAAGGATGTAAGAGAATTATGCAATTCTCAATACGTCTCACGCAGAGGATACAATACCTGCGCGGTTCGTCTGGTTGTACCAGCCTCAAATGAACCGTACATACAATATCGTGCCTGGAAAGAAAGCAAACTTAACGGGTACAATATTGTTAGCAACATGCAATCGAAAGTGCGTGACAACGCAAGTTGAGTGGGACACATAACAATGCCGTGAAGGCACAAACACATGTAAGTAAAGAACACGTGACAACGTGCACAATGTGTATGAAGAAACTTGAACACATGTATGTAAAACATACGCGACAATGTATACAATATGTATAACAACTTGGAAATGAGCATAAACACATGTAAGTAAAGCACACGCGACAACGCGAGCAATGTGTATAGCAAGGGATGAAATGTACACATGTAAGTAAAGCACACGCAACAACGTGTACAATGTGTAACAACGTGGAAACAAGCATAAACACATGTAAGTAAAGCACACACGATAACGTGAGCAATGTGTACAATAGGAGAAACTTGAACACATGTAAGTAAAGCACACGCGACAACATGTACAATGTGTGAAATTAGAGAAACTTGAACACATGTAAGTAAAGCACACGCGACAACGTGTACAATGTGCGCAATAAGAGAAACTTGAACACTTGTAAGTAAAGCACACGCGACAACATGTACAATGTGTGAAATACGAGGAACTTGAACACATGTAAGTAAAACATATGCGACAACGTATACAATGTGTATAAAAGGAACTTGAACACATGTAAGTAAAGCATAACACGACAATGCATGCAATGTGTAAAAAAGGAACTTGAAATTGAACACATGTAAGTAAAGCATGCAGTCTACGCAAGCAATGTGTATAAAAGGAACTTGAACACATGTAAGTAAAGCATGCGGCCTACGCAAGCAATGTGTATAAAAGGAACTTGAAATTGAACACATGTAAGTAAAGCATGCGGCCTACGCAAGCAATGTGTATAAAAGGAACTTGAAATTGAACTCATGTAAGTAAAGCATGCGGTCTACGCAAGCAATGTGTATAAAAGAAACTTGAACACATGTAAGTAAAGCATGCGGTCTACGCAAGCAATGTGTATAAAAGGAACTTGAAATTGAACACATGTAAGTAAAGCATGCGGTCTATGCAAGCAATGTGCATAAAAGGAACTTGAACACATGTAAGTAAAGCATGCGGTCTACGCAAGCAATGTGTATAAAAGGAACTTGAAATTGAACACATGTAAGTAAAGCATGTGGTCTACACAAGCAATGTGTATAAAAGGAACTTGAACATGGTAAGGACCAGTTATTCATGATGTTGAAATGCCAAGCACTGTAACATGGTATAATTGAAGTGATTTGTGGAATTCACAAGATATGAAAAGGATACGGGAAAGGACATTCCTTGCGTGTACCGAGCATCGCTCATAGAAGACACGGCTTAAGGTCAACTCGAAGGCCTACTAATGTTCTGAAAGTGTACTTTCTTGCACTGTCTCGAGTAATGAAGGCGCCAAATCACATAGTTGGCCTGAACAAGGGCGCGGGAGGTGCGTTGACCACAAGGGGAGGTTACCAGTATCAATTCCGATACTTTGCTGCCCT
Source organism: Camellia sinensis (assembly GCF_004153795.1). Lineage (NCBI taxonomy): Eukaryota > Viridiplantae > Streptophyta > Magnoliopsida > Ericales > Theaceae > Camellia > Camellia sinensis. The sequence goes on along the minus strand of NW_021025359.1, from coordinate 1,353,176 downwards.
GCTCTTATTTTTGCTTTACTTTCCTTTTTACTAGTAGTTTGAATAGATTGCACTGCTTTAAGCAGGTTTTACCTTTTCAAAAATGTGTATTTTGCAAAACACATGAGAGAAATGAAACAACCATTTTAATCAAAATGATGTTACATTTGTGCTTCCTATGCATCGCATTGCATGGTATCACATAACAATGTGAATGAAATTGAACTCGGTTTGAAAATTGAGCATTCGCATCGTAATAATCAGGTAGTGAGCTGACCTACAACTCGATAAGCAAAAAAGACTTGAAAAGAGTGAAATACAACTCGATAAGAAAATTTACAACAACTCGATAAGCAAATGGGCGTGACGCCGCAAATTCCATCATCGGAGGGCCTTGGAAGTGGTGGCATTCTCCAAATTCTCAGCATGTTTCAACATATAAACAGCTTAGGGAGCAAAGAGGAAGACCACCGGCCGCGGGAGAAAGCCACCGGCCTCAAGAAATGGCCATCGGCCAGAATCTTTGATCGATCAGCCAAAAGTGGTGGTCGATCGGCACTATATTTGGCCGGCCGGCCGGCCATGAATGAAAGAATCACCAGAATGTTGACACCTATCCTCCACTCAATCTTATCCCCTACAAAAGGCCTCAGCTTCGTAGTTCTACTCAATTCAACACTGATTTGCTCGAAATGGAGGGATTTCTTGCCCAGAATCTCTCGTCCTGGATTAACAACTTGGATGGCTCAGAAAAGCTGAATTTTCGAGGTTTCGGCATAAATGCACTATTCACTTTGAGTCGCACCCCGCTGCACTTTCCGTTTCTTCATGCCGCAGCGAGGTTTTGGAATCCGGTGACTCATGCCTTTAGCTTTAGCGGGCAAGAGGTATGCCCTACCTTCGAAGATTTTCAAGTTTTAATGGAATCCGAGCGTGACGAGGAGATCTTACCCCAGCTTAACTTTGGTCATGTTCAGACCTTAGGGCGAATGTGTGGACTCACTACGTATGACGCTCGATCTCTGATTTGTGACGGAATGCTAGATATTCCGAGTTTGATTCATCGGTTTTCGGATACTGGTGACCGCGGCGACCATCATTGGCAAGGCTTCCGGCGACATGCCCTCTGTTTGTGCATACTATCTCATTTTCTGTTTTCCTCAGGCTCCGGGAGATCTAGCGTCCGGTTGATTGAGGTTACCCAAGGCTTGAAGGAGGGCAAGGGTTGCATTGCCATGACTCTGGCCGAGACGTTGATGGGCTTGGATGCCTTTTATCGCCGAGAGACGACCAGATTTGCGGGGAGTCCACTACTGCTGCAGGTAATGTTTCTCTCCCAATCTCACATATGTATTGCTCACATCACTCGACCCTCAAGCTCGGGTTTTCTCACAAAATTCCTTTTCTCACTTTTCTCTCATCGTATTTCTCTCTATTCTTTATTCTCTCATTTTTCATCCCTTCCCAGGTGTGGTTGAAGGACAAGTTGTAGGTTGTGGACTCTTGCCCAGCATACTCAGCTCGCAGCTACTTCTTCAAGCAACGTCTAGTCAACGCCCTTGACGAGGGATGGTGGTTTGATTGGATGTGCAGCCTGTCTGCAGACCGCATTGCTTAGCGGTGCCCTTGGCTCAATCTACCAGCAATGGGCTACAGCATGTCCCGACAGATCGGGATTCAGTTGATTGGCTTGACCCACTACGTATTCTATTTCCCGTTCCGGTTCCAGCGCCAGTTTGGCCACGATCAGACTTATCCGGCGGAGGGGATAGAGTATCCAGCTGCATTCCCAGCCCGAGGTGCGCAGCTCGCTCGGCAGGCCACAGCGTGGAGGACAAGAGAACTCCTGGCCCCCGCTCCTACTTTCAGTTGCACTTTGTCTGATGAGTGCTTGGATTGGCTCAATGAAGAGGCACAGGAAGGGCCCAGCTTGGCATCAGAGGCTTCAACCAGCTCTGGGAGGGGGCGTAGGAACACCTGACTTATCTATGCCCCGGATTTGTTGCTTTATTAGTACTTTCAAGTTTTCCTCATGAATGTAATAAACAGCGACTTTAATTTATATGCAAGAGCAGGAGGACTTTCTACTGAAATCAATGAAATTTGAAGGTTATGGTACGAAAATTTCCCGTTTTGGTCTAGAGATGGTCTTAGTTGTAAAAAGATTAATTTGAACAAAGTCAACTTTTATCAAAACTTTTCAAAACTATTTTCGATATGGATCAGAACTGGACACGCCTGAAATCTGTCACTGAGATGCACAAACCCCGGATCCTAGCAACTGGAAAGTTGCCCCTAGTCTGAATAGTACCGCAGCATTGCATGGCAACAGAAAGTTGCTCCTAGTCTGAATAGTACCGCAGCACTGCATGGCAACAAAAAGTTGCCCCTAGTCTGAATAACACTGTACCGGAGATCATAACCGGACTCTTGAATGTTGAATAGACACAGATGACCAAGATGATCAAATGGACAAAGCTGATCGGGGAAAAGTTTATGGCTGAACTTCAGGATGAAGCTGCCTACGTATCCCAAAGATGGGAATCAAGCCTTACGTAGTTCAGGCTTAGGTTCACTCGAGTATTTTCACTCTCCTTTTACGCTCTAATTTTTGCCAAGGCTGCCCTTTGCGGGTTTTCAATCTTGCGAGCTCAGTTCAGTTTTTTGTATTTTCTAATTTTTTCAATGCTCTAACTTTTGCCTAGGTCGCCCTTTCGGGTTTTCGGCCTAGCGAGCCTCTTAGGGGTAATATTTCTTCAACTTGTCCATGTTGATCGGTTGGGAGAACTCTAGGCCATCTAGATCCGTCAGAACCACAGCTCCACCTGACCAGATAGCTTTGATGATGTAGGGACCAGTCCAATCGGGTCTGAACTTGCCCCTTGGGTCGTGGATGGGAGCTCGGTTGTCCTTGAGCACCAAATCTCCTTCCTTTAGATTCCTGGACTTGACTTTCTTATTGAAAGCCCGGGCAATTCTGCGCTGATAACTTTGAACATGGTACAGTGCTTTCAGTCTTCTTTCATCAAAGAGTATGAGTTCCTCAAACCTGCTCTGCTACCAATCTGCTTCGGCTATTTGATACTCAGCCAATACTTGCAATGACGGAACCTCAATTTCGATAGGTAGAACGGCCTCCATTCCATAAACCAATGAATACGGAGTCGCTCCGGTAGAAGTTCTAATTGAAGTCCTGTAGCCCCACAGAGCAAACGGCAGCTTATGTGGCCAATCTCGGTAGGTTTTCACCATCTTCTGCAGTATGTGTTTGATATTCTTATTGGCGGCCTCGACCGCTCTGTTGGTTTGCGGCCAGTATGTGAATGACTTATGAAAAGCCACGTTATATTTCTCCAACAAGTCAATCACTTCTTTCTTAAAGTGGGAACCATTATCCGAAATGACCTCGTTTGGGACCCCATAGCGACAGATGATATTGTTTCTGATAAATTTTGCAACGTGTGACGCCTTCAACACCGCATATGATTGGGCCTCGACCCACTTTGTAAAGTAATCTATCGCGACTAGGATGAACTCATGCCCATTCGACCCTTTTGGAGTGACAGCCCCGATCACATCGATTCCCCAAACTAAAAACGGCCATGGCGAAGTCATGTTGTACAGCTTCGACGGCGGGATATTCATGCAATTTGCATGGATCTGACATTTGTGGCATCGCCGGACAAAACCGATACAATCCTCCTCCATGGTGGACCAATAGTAGCCCTGTCTGAGGATCTTCTGTGCTAGCATCACTCCGTTCATATGCGTACCGCATTCTCCTCCATGGATGGCCTCCATCAGGCGCTTTGATTCCTCGGCTTCAACACACAGCTTATGCATTCCCAGATGACCTCTCTTATACAATTTACCACCGCAAATGATGAACTGAACGGCCATTCTTCTAATTGCCCTCTTA
>NW_021025359.1:1232565-1349027 GCF_004153795.1 Camellia sinensis | reverse complement strand
GTGGGAATTGTCGGGTGCTATCAGCAACACCCCTATCCCATACCCGTACTGATTTGACGCTCCGTCAAAGTACATCGTCCAATACTCGTCGTCGACGTGCAAAATGGCTTCATCCGGGAATAAGTATTTAACTGCTTCACCTCCTTCCATTGGATGATCAGCTAAGAATTCTGCCACTGCCCTTCCCTTGACCGACTTGCGCATCAAATATTTTAGATCGAATTCCGAAAGCAACAGCAACCAACGAGCTAGCCTACCCGTAAGTGCCGATTTCTCGAAAAGATATTTGCTGGGATCGAGTCGTGAAACCAACATTACGGAGTGAGCTAACAGGTAGTGCCGCAGCTTCCTGGTAGCCCATACCAAAGCTAAGCAAGCCTTCTCCAACGGTGTGTAGCGAGTCTCATACTCTAGCATCTTCTTGCTCAGATAGTAGATAGCCCTTTCTACCTTATCCTCTGATTCTTGCGCGAGCATGCAGCCCATTGTGGTCTCGGTTACCGAAAGATACAATATCAACGGTCTCCCCAGCTCTGGTGGTGACAACACAGGCGGGTTCTGTAAGTATTCCTTGATCTGTTCAAAAGCAGCTTGGCATCAGTCGTCCCATTGGAATTTCCTTCCTTTCTTCAGGAGACCAAAAAGTGGTTCACAAGTCAAGGTTAATTTTGAGATAAACCGTCTTATGAATTGCACTTTACCCAGAAAGCCTCGCACCTCCTTTTCAGTCCTTGGTGGTGGCATTTCTAGGATGGCCTTGATTTTGGAAGGGTCGACTTCGATGCCCCTTTGTGCAATCAGAAACCCTAGCATTTTTCCTGCCGTAACACCGAACGTACACTTTTGAGGATTTAGCCGCAACCGGAATTCTCTGATCTTTTGAAAGAACTTTTGCAAGGCGATGTAGTGGCCCTCCTTTTCTTTGGACTTGACAATCATATCGTCTACATACACCTCCACCTCTTTGTGGATCATGTCGTGCAATATCGTGGTCGCGGCCCGTTGATATGTAGCGCCAGCATTCTTCAACCCAAACGGCATCACTCTATAACAGTATGTCCCCCACGGGGTGGTGAAAGCAGTCTTCTCCCGATCTTCGGGTGCCATTACTATCTGATTGTAACCTGAGAAGCCATCCATAAACGAAAGCAAAGCATGCCCCGTTGTAAAATCCACCAACTCATCAATATGTGGCAAGGGGAAGTCGTCCTCTGGACTAGCTCTGTTCAAATCCCTGAAATCCACACATACTCGGATCTTGCCATCCTTCTTTGGTACCGGAACGATGTTGGCCAACCAAGTCGGGTATTCGGATACCAGTAGGAAGCCTGCATCGAATTGCTTGGTGACCTTTTCCTTAATTTTGATGGCCTAGTCCGGACGAATCCTTCTGAGTTTCTGTTTGACAGGTCGGGCCTCGGGGTCAAGAGGGATCCGATGCTATACAATCTCAGGATTGATTCCAGGCATGTCTTCGTAGGACCACGCGAAAACATCTTTGAAATCTTTTAATAAAGCGACAAAGCGCTCGTGTTCCTCCAAAGACAACGTGGACCCGATCTGGACCAGCCGCGGGTCCTTCTCAGTACCAATATTCACTGTAGTGATTTCATCAACTAAAGGTTTAACAAATCTTTCCTGCTCTTGATCAATTAATCGTTGCAAAACCGGAGGAATTTCTTCCTCGTCGTTTTCGTCAAAATTTTGAAAGTCCTGATTTAAGCAATATATCAAAGGCACAGAAAAGTACTCGGAAACCACATCCACATTATTCTCATTAAATACTTCCAAACCGTCCGATTCTTCTGTTACAACAGACTCAAATGAGAAAGAAAAAGACGACCTGGACAGGACTGTGGCATCCGGGTTATCACCCCCAGGAATACCAGACTCAGACTCAGTCGAGCTGGAACCTGATTCCGACTCACAAGACTCGGTGGAATCAGATTCCGGCTCACTACCTGACCCGGTGCTGCTTGATAAAAATCCCTCTTCGTATTGCCAAACGAGAGAGGGTGCGATGAATGCATCCAAAATAGTTGATGGTAGGCCCGCAGCTGTTTCATTCCCGATCATGCATACCGAGAAGTTATCCCCCAAGCACTTCTGTTTGATCGGAGGATCTGAAAGTAGACATGCCAGCGCTACCCCCATTTCATTTTCAGCGTTCTCAGACTGCACTTCCTTACTCTGCTCTGCCTCAGCTAATGGGTCCGTCTGCTCTTCGGCAATGTTATCCCCAGGTAACTGCAGGTCAAAGAAAATCTCAAACCCCGGCACGCGTTTCCTCTCCGCGTTCAGCCACGGCTCTGGGAAGCCACAGAACGGAAAGTCCTCCCCCTCCCAGACGAAGCGTCCGTTTAGGGTATCCTAAATGGGCCGGTGCATTAAGTCAAAAGGCTTCCCCATCTGTTTCGCTCTGGCTCTTCCGGCCATTTCCTTTCCTTTCCTCACCCAATCCTCTTTGGTGGGCAGATAACCCAAGCCAAAGGTATGTGGGTTATGTGGTACCTCGGCCAATGCTGCGACGCCCTTTCGGCCGCTCTTTCCCAATCCCATCCCGGGGATATGTTGAAGTTTGTTCATGAAGTATACCGCTTGAGCACTGACATATACCCCCTTGTTAGCGGCCATGATGTCCTGTACCACCCGAGCCTCAGCAAGGGTGAAACCTGACATAAACACGTCCTCTATGTCGTGCTCAATTTCCAAAACTGGCGTAGATACTTTCGGCGGTGGATGGATTGATGAATTCCCAAAAATAATGGCTACTCCCTTTCCGTAGGGGTATTTCACCATTTGATGCAAGGTAGAAGAGACTGCCTTGACTTGATGCAGCCACGGCCGCCCCAAGAGTAGATTGAAAGTGGCGGGAACCTCTAGGATGTGAAAGTCAATTTCATGCTGCCCTGGCCCAACCTTGGTTTGGATCTTCACTATTCCCATGACTTCTCGACTTGTATTGTCGTATGCCCGAATCATCTGGGTTGTTGGTACGAAGTCCGCGGTCTTCAAGCCAATTGCATGGGCAGTCCTTGCTGGACATACATTGATGGCGGAGCCTGTGTCGACAAGTACCACGGGTATCCATTTGTTTCTGCACTCCACGGAGATGTAGATTGGCTTGTTGTGGTTCGCACCCTCAGGTGGCAGTTCTTTGTCAGAAAAGGTCAACATCGGGGTAGCTCCTCCTGGAAAAACTAAGCCTACTAGCTGTTCTGGCGTAGTTTCTATCGAAAGCTTTGCCTTGTCCATGGCTGATAGGACAGCCTGTCTGTGCACTCGTGATGCCATAAGCAGTCCCCAGATGGAGATATCTGCCTGTATCTTTTTTAACTGCTTTAGTACAGCCTCTTCTTCGACTTGCTTCTCTTTTTGTCTCTCGGCTTCCTTATCTTTCCCAGATGTCTCCGGCTGGTCTAGGTGCGGGGGCTTGAAATGCCGTCTCCTTCTTGTCATGTGGTCGACTTCTCCAAGGTACTAGGTGTCATCTGGTTGGTTGTTCCCCCAATCTTCGTCCGTATGGGCAAGACATAAATCCTCATCTTCCCACCACATTCCATCAGCAGCCGACAGACACCTGTCTGGTTCTGGCATGGTTGTTCTCGCACTCGCGGTATCTTCCACCCCTATGCTCGCAGCATTCTCTGTTCCTGCGCACACAGCAATTTCTGCCCCTACATAGGCCTTTGCCTTTCTGATTCTCGCGGGATCTTCAAATCTTTCTTGTTCTGACCGTATTAACACAGTTGGCTGCTCAATAATTCCTGCATTCAGAATGCTCTAATCTCTAGCGGAATTCTTAACACCGGCGCTCTCCGGTGATGTATCCTGTTCTCTGACTCTTTCGACTATCGCCGACATTCGTGCCCTTGTTAGACTCTGTCCTAGTTGGAACTCCTCCACTACATCTGGTTGATCATCTAACCACCTAGTGGCCTCTGCTGATTCCTCATAGTCAAACCAGTTGACTGTTGCGCCCCCTGCATCTTGGTCACTGTAAAATTGGAGATTGGCAAGGTCTTCTTCCACAGCCTTTAAATCATCTGTTCCCTGTCCCAGACTATCCCCTTGGATCACACACAGTTCTCCTCCTGTTGGTAATTCCACATCTGGCCCATCCTGGTCTGTTGATGAAATGTAGTCACCCGGACTATATGTCTTCTCAACACGACTTCCAGATTCTGCAGACTCTGACTCAACAAACTTCTTCTCCTTTGGGATCTCCCCTCTCTTGTTCTCGATAGTCACCACCATCGGCTTAGGTCGGGTCATGGAGGTGTCCATCATGCACAAGTCGGTGCGATCGGGAAGGAGTACCTCTAGTTTAGGCAGGTGGGAAGGAGTGATATAGATGCTAGGATCGTAAGGCATGACCCCAGTTTGGATGAAGTTGATCCTTTTAGGCGGTGGAGCTTGGTTATGTGTGGGGAGAGGGTTTGTTGTAACATTGGGTTTTTCGGGAGGCAGAATCACCCCATTATCAATGAGATCTTGAATCTCATGACGTAATCGGAAGCACAGATCGGTGTCATGACCGTGCTGTTGGTGAAATGCGCAATATTTGGCTGGGTTGTGGGTAGGGGAAAGTCTTTCTGGTAGGGGCCGCGGTTCTAAGGGCTTCAGATGCCCTTTTCTGATTAAAACCCCCAGAGCTTTGGATAGGGGCATATATAGTGGAGTGAAGGTTCTCGTGTTTTTCGGTGGGTACTTGGCTGTTTGGGTATGGCTTCCGGACGCGCCAGAAAATGGCGCAGCTGCCATGGTTCTTGGAGGGGGGTTGGTGGTGACCATGCTCACTTCGGAGGCTCTTGTAGTTGTAGTACCGCTCGGACCTGCATTAGTGTTGCGGTTGAAAGTTCTTCGGGGTTGCTCCCAGTCATTATCAATTAAGCCTTGCTTTAAGGCATCCTCAATCTGCACCCCCATTTCATGTAGATCAGAAAAGGTAGGGAAGGGGAGTACAATCATCTTTTACATCAACTTCGGCTGAAGATTGCGCCCAATCATCCGAATCTGGTCTTTGTCTGTAGGCCTTAGGGTCATCATCGAAGCCTTGGCCCTCCATCTAGTCACGAATTCTGAGAAGCTCTCTTTAGGCTCTTGCCTTGTTGTCTCGAGATCACGGGTTATAATCTCGATTTGTGTATTGTATGAGTATTGCGTAATGAAGGCCTCGGCCATCTCGTCCCAGTTTCTCTTGACATCATCTTCTAATTTGGCATACCAAATGGCCGCCACACCTGACAGGGTTCGGCCGAACAGAGACAGCTTCTGAAGTCTGCTGAGGCCCATTGGCCTTAAGATGTCTGAAAATAATCTCAGGTGCACCATGGGGTCCCCGAACCCATCAAATCGATCAATGTGCGGCATTTTGAATCTGTCAGGCAGCGTCACAACTGCGTCGGTATACCCATCTTCGATGTCAGGGATGGTCTTGACTCCCTGGGATCTTTTGAACAGCTTTTCGAGCTTGCTCAACTTCAATGTTGTGGGGTCTGTCTCGAACTCAAAGGGAGAGTCCGGTAGGTTGGTGGGTGTTTTAGATAACTGGGGTTGGATTTGGGGTAGGATCGGGAGTGGAGGTGGTCCCGTGGGAATGTCCGTGTCATTCTGAACATTAGTTGTCTCCCCGGGGGTGGGAATTCCTGGCAGGGGAGGAACTTGTTGCGAAGCAGATGCTCTGGTTTGCTGCTGTAACCTTATGATTAACTCTGCTTGTTCATTCATAACCGTGGCCTGCTGCTTGGCGAACTCTGCCTGTCGGACAGCATCCTGCTATATCATTTTCATACTCTCTTGGAGCTGGTGCACCATCTCCTCTAAATTGGCCATACTGTTCTGATCTGACTGAATTATCGGTGTATGTTCCCTTTCTGTGAGAGAAACAGAACCCTGATCCCTACTGTACTCGGGTGGGGTAGACAAAGCCCTCTGTACTGATTGCTGAACTGATATCCTCTGCTTAACTGCCCTCCGTCTAGTAACCGGGGGTAGAGAGTGGTGGTACACTGGTTGTCCATTTACCAGATCCTCAGATCGATGGAGCCGACGACCTCTAATCCAAAGTGCTTGGGGAATATCTACTGGGTCCGAAGCAATTGTGCTCGACTACCTAGTAAAAAGATAAATAAAGCAAATAAATAAATGGGCAATTGGACAGCGTAACAATGTAAAATAAACACAACACGCAGTTGGGTGTCACAACAAATTGCCCACAAGCTGAATGTACTGTTCCTTAATCACTGATCACCGTTTCCAAATTGCTGTCCCAAAGTCTAAATCTGATACCCATAGATGACTGATTCCCAAAAACACTGATGCCCGTAGGCCTGACACTCAAACTTGTGAACTGATATGTGTGTTCCCCTGCATAGATACACTCTAAAACACATAACAAGTAAAGAGAGCCAAAACACCCCTATAGAGGGGTAGGGTTTCCCTGTCCTATTTTGTCAGGAGCTAGGGTTTCACTATGCACGCAGTAGTTTTCAAACAACCCAACATCGGGTAAGCAACCTGTCCTAATTTGGAATGGTCACTATGGATTTCGATATGCACTAGGCCGAATGGTCGAAAAGGGTGCCTCGGTAAAACCAGGGTTTGTGTTTCCATACTATCAGAGCCCACAACCGGTCAGCCTTATGGCATGCTTTGACAAAGTCAAGCCTCCGGCAAACCGTTCAGGAATGGCAGATGGCAAACACGGTGTCCTAGGTGCACCAATGTACATGCAAATGCAAAGAGACACATAAATGAAATCAAAACAGGATATCACGAGTTCGAATCAAGCTCTCTAAGTCCCCAGCAGAGTCACCAGAAACTGTAGACGCGCCCGCGTGAGGCCTTACGTGCTACAGTTTGGACTCAATTTGTGTCACGGTTCTTAATCTGAACCAAAGAGTCCAAATCCGGCAAATCGTTTTGAGAAAACAGATTTTTAGAAAGGAAGTGCCAAACATGGACTGCTTTTCCAGATACAGAGTCGCCACCTAAATATTTTTTAAGAGGGAATTTAGGAAACCCTGACTCGGTGCCAAAGGCCACGTGTCCGTCATCACCAAAGTTGCCTCGGCTCGGGAGCTAGGGTACGATTGGGGAAGGTCAGCTATGAGCCCCCCCTCTCGCCCGATCCGAAGATCGGCCTCTACTAACCGTGATATCCGTTTTTGAAAACGTTATGTGTTCTTATCCCGATTATTAGCCTAGAATTACTATGTTATGCGCACAGCACAAAAGTATAGACTAGATCGCTTAATTTGGAAATAAGCATTGCATATCCGTTTGTTTTGAAAAATGTTTTGGAATTTGCTACTCTCAAGTAGGCTAAAACACGGATTCCAATGAGCTATTCCAACCCAGACAATCCAACCTTCACCCACAGGCATTCAAGCAGCTTATATCACATAAGCATCTAGCCTCATGGTAATCATGCTATTGTGGCAACACTCACACACATGCGGTATGCTAAAGCATGAATGCTTATCGAATACTCCGAGCCAAAACAAAAACTAGTTAGTAATCATATGCATGATCCTAGTTCATGTTAAAATGGCTAATGCAACACATGCAAAATGCGACTAAGATAGGCTCGGCTAATCTATAATGTCATGTGAAATGCTACAACTAATCACGTATTCAATTTGGAATTGAAATACAAATGCAGTTAGAATGATGCGCCGAGCCCGGTGCATGCAAGACAAATGTATGAATGCAAGCATGCATAGCATAAGGTATGCTAATTTAAATATGCCGTAGTCTACCATCATAAGCGGGAAAATAAAAGGGAAGAAAGACGTAGGGTTGGAAGACATATACACACTCATGCACACTTATTACACAATTGCCCTCACTCGGAGGGTTCAAATAAATATTACAGTCCGAATAAATAATACTAAATTAATTATTAAAAAACTTCTAATTTAATTAATAAATTAAATGCAAATGGAAGGTGGCCACAGCCCCCACTTCGGGATGCGCAAATGATGCGTGCTCGATTTGGACTGCCGGGAAATTCGCTGCCATAGCATTGCTGCCTCTGTTTACACTGCCTAGCTCCTCTGAAAACTACACAAGTCTCAGGATAGGTTCTTTTCACACTGTGGAACACCACCGGCTGGGAGGGATGACCACCGGCCATAGTAAATGCTCATCGGCCTTTGATAAAGCTATCGGCCACCAAAGGATGGCCGGTCGGCACTGTATGTGGCCGGCCGGCTAAAACTTCCTGCAGAACCTGCAGTTGACAGCAGCAGAGGGCAGGCAGTGTATGGCATGGAATTTCAAGTAAGTGTAAGCATGGTCACACTCCCTATCATGCAAAGGACTCAAGGGAGCGTGACCCTCGACCCTCGGGCCATCAATTGTGCATGATGGCCTAAGAAGTCAAGCTTGCCATTCAATAAAAATGCATGCAACACACAAATGAATACCAAGACCCCATCATGTTAGAGTCAAGGGCCTCAGCGACCGAGGGTTGAGAAATATTGCATCACTTGAAGTATGAACATTTCTCACCCCTCAAGTTTGGCTTGACACCCCAAGCTAAACAATGCAATGCAAGTATACAAACATGGCTCAAGCATGCAAATGAAGCTAAGGCACAAATCATACCAAATGTGCAACAAGTATATGAGATAGCTCAACATTAAGCAAACATATGCAAGTGTGCAATGTGCCAAGCATGCAATGCTACAATACAACCTAGTTAGGCAGCTAGGCAAAGTGGTAAACATGCAACAATGCATTGACTACAAGGATGCAACAAACATGCAATGTAATGAGTATACTACAAGATACAAATGCACGGACTTACACTAGGATGGAGGAACCTCAGCCACCTCCCCAAAACAGTGGCCAAAGTGCACTAAAATGATGATGCCAATCATGCAAAAGAAGCATGCAAAGTAATGAGCCTAAGACTAAGGCATGAAGGCCAATTCTCAAGCATACTGAAAGAAGGCAAAGATGGACACTAGACCAACAAAATCAGTGCCATGGCATGCTAGAATGAGCCCCAAAACCCGCACACATGGCATCCCAAAGACTTAAACACAAGGCATGCACAATGACCATTTTCCAAGGCACAAAAGAACAACCTTTCAAGGCAATAAAGTGATGATGAATGTGGGCATACAGGCATGGATTAGGGACTGAAATGGCATATGAAATGACTCCAAATCATTGAAACAACCCAACTAAAGCATGCTAGTGACTCACACACCCAAGACTCACAAGCCAAAATACAAAGGGGCTATACCAAACATGGAAAATACGACCAAACCAGCACCCAACAGACCTCAATCATGATAAATCATGACCAAAAGCTTCACAAAGCTAGGCAAGAACATGCAAGCACGATGGTCTAATGGCTAGATGCATTTCTAGGCAAAATGGGGGAGTACAAAACAAGTGTATTAATCATGTAAGGGACCACAAATCCGACCAAAAACAGAGGTAAGATATGCCCAAATAACACCCAAAAACCTCTGAAATAGGGCCAAATACAACCAAGCATACATGCTATCCTTACGAGCCAAAACATGAGCAAAATGAGAGACCAAGGGAGAGGGGTGTCCCTTCCCTTTACAAGACCTCAAAACCCCTTCTTCACCACTGAAAATCCACTGGATTTCAGTGGTGAGAAGGCCAAGGCTCAAGAGTAACCAAAGCTTAAGAAAGAAAGCACCAAAAGAGCCAAACAAGGCCTAAGAGGGGGAGGTCGACCCCGAACCACAAAAGGACCTTAATGAAAGATCTCAAGCATGCAATTACAAGACTTTTTTATGTTATACACAAAGCTTAAATCAGCATGCAAGGTAGGTCAAAAACTAATGCAAGATTGGGGAAAATAAAGCAAAAGTCTTACCCTTGAAGAACACTTCAAGAACAGCTGGTCCAACCACTCTCTTCTGACCAAAATCAGTCCAAAACTTCAAAAACAAACCCTCAAGGTCGGAGCAAGGTGTAATGGTGTGTGTCTTAGTGCAAAACTAAGGTCAAAACACACCTTCTAGGCCTCCAAACACACACTAAGGATGAGAGAGAGGGAAATATATATATATATAGAGAGAGAGAGTATATGACAGATGTATATATGTATAATCTTTGGTTTTTTGTTCAAAATCTCTAACCCTCTACAATGGAAGAAGAGAGGTGCTCATATAGGCAAAATAAATGGTTCTAAGCTTCTCAAAGAAGCTAAGTAAAAGGGGGCAAAGGGGGCAAGGAGGTCAAGGCTTCTTGATGAAGCTAAGACAGCTGGCCAAGCTTCTTGAGGAAGCTTTGACAAAGGGTCAAGCTTCCTCAAGAAGCTCTGACCAAAAGGGGGCAAAAGGGGCAAAACAGCCACATGTTAGCCCCGGGGTAGGTTTGGTGTATTCCAGCTGGCACAGCTGGCATGCACCATGCCTGAAGAAGGAAAAAAGGTGTTACCAGCCAAAAAAGGAGGTCGCCGGCCAAACAGATAGCCGGCCGGCCATATGGAGTGCCGACCGGCCATTGGTATTAAGAAAACATGGCCGGTGTCAGCAATTAATGGCCGGTGATGCAAGGGGAAGGCCGATGGAGTGTGGGGATGGTCAACAAGCCATTCCCTACCCCTCAAACCAAAAACACAAGTATTTGGTGCGAAACCAAACGCAAGACGAACAAGTTGAGAGATCCTGAGGCAAGGCGCGCAACCAAGGCCTCCGGGAACTCAAAACGAACACGAACATGGATAATCACCGGGTGTTCAAGTGGTGACGTCCAAGTCTTGAGGACGATCAAAAATGGGGTGTCTACAATCACAAATAGCAAAATTCAAAAATAAGAGAGCCGATGAAGAATAGTAAAAAGTCTTTGTTGAACAAGAAAAAACAAGGCACGCCGGCATGCTATGTCGTGTTGTTGAAGAAAGGGAAAACATCCCTGAGGTGGTCTTCAAGACGGTAGATAAGGAACTAAAGAAACTCAGGCTGAACCATTGGAGGCCCAATAGGCAATACAAAGGCGCAATTGGCAACATCAAAGGCCTTCGACCAAGGCGAGAAGGCATCGTCTAAAAAAAGACGCTGATGAAGCCTTGAAGTTTGAGAATCGAGGCTTCATGCATGGTTGGCTCAAAGCTCTCACGGCTGCACATGTTACACTGGACATGCCAATTCTATTCAAACAAGAAGATATCGAACCCTTCGAGTCGGACCCAAAATGAATCTGTCACAACCTTATCCCATCACAAACAGGATAACAGTTATGACCGACTAGTAGTGTTTGACTAGCAAAGGCCTAACAAGACAAGACAAGATTGGACTAAAATATTGGGGCTTATGTGGAAAAACCTTTGTCCATTAATTTCCAGAAGTCCATCTAGAGCTTGTACATAAATCATATAATACAAAACAAGCAACTTTTTCTTATTTATCTTTGACATTTACAAACTCAACAACCAGAAGAAAGTACAACATCTACAAATATACAACTAACAAAAACCGAAACTCATATACAAGATCTTCATCCAAAAGCTCCAACTTCCAAAAGTACGAAAAGAAGAGAAAAAGACTTCTAACACGATCTCTCATGTAGAACTAAATCCTCGACATCACCTACATACATATAGGGGAGAGGGGTGAGCCAAAACCCAGTGAATAGCAATATAGTAACGTGGTAAATAAATGAACACCGACAAGCTTTATTAAAACGAAGCACATGATCATTTGAACATAGTATAGCTTTTTAAGCAAAACAAGTCTATCTTGCAACATATACATAGCAATGAACATTCTCAAGGTACTTTGAGTCAAGAGTCATGAGGCCACAACTGGTGGTAGAGCTCAGTTAGCAAGAGGTTATTGGTATGATTCCCAATAACAAACAAGTTCCAAGATGTCAGCTTAATACATGATATGAAAATATATGATATTTATTCATATCAAAACAATAGCATAATCTTTCTAAGCATATCATATGTTTGTATTTCGAATCATAATTTAAAAGAAAATAACTTTACTACACCACTACTCACAATTGGCTCCTCAAGGTTTAACTTCTTCAAGACTTGGCCTACAAAACAAGAACAAGACATTGAACTTCCTAAACATTAACATAACAATTTGGTTTCTAAACTTAACTTTAGTTTCTTTTCTTTCTTATTCTAACTTAATTTAGATTGGTTTCTAAGTGTATTTGAGTTACAAATAGGTTCAAAACGCGTGTAAGGAGGCCCAAGGATTGAAGAACATGAAAAGAAAACAAAACAGGCACCTTCCCTGAAATTTGCACTTGCTGTGGAACAAGGCTGCACATGTGTGCGAAACCCTGGCCGCACGTGCATGATGTGCATACAATTTATGCAATCTCAAAAAAAATTATGGTGAGCTGGCTGCACGTGCGAAAGCCGTTTCCGCATGTGCAGAGGATGTGTCGCACGTGTGGTGCTTCCGCTCGCACGTGCAGGAAAAGAACACAGTTGCAGACTAGGCTGTTCTTTGCAGTTCAAGGGCTGCCAAACTCATTTTCCAAGCTTTCAAATCCCAAAACTTGTTTTATAACACCTAATATACATAAATATGATGAAAAACTAATAAAAACTTATGAGTATACATTAATTTGAAGGTTAAACAAGTAAAAGATAGATTAAATTCAAGTTCTAAATCTTTTGAATGTTTTCTTTTGTTCATGGCTTCCAATCCTTCAAAAATGTGTTCTAAGGCTTCCTAATCACAAATAAACGGTGTAGGTTCATAGCACAACAATTGTCTTCTCAAATCTTACACAAAACTAATTCAAACCATGATTTTTTTATGAATTCTTCAAGCTCTCTTCTAGTTTCTAAACTTTTCAAATTTCTTTTCATTTCAATCTACCAAAACTTATTCCTAATCAATTTTTTAGCTAGGTTTTGATATGAGATTATGGGAGAGAATCGAGTTTCTCACCCGGGCAGTAAGGGTGTTCGCGGTTCGAATTTGGACGGTTTGCAGATCGGTTTGGACCCACCCGCATCTATGCGATTTGGGGAAAAACAACCCGCAACCGCCCGCAGTGCGGTTTGCGGTTTGCACGGATAGGGTTCGCAGATGTGCAGGCGGTTTGGACTTTTTTCTTCAAAAATTTATTTTTGAGCCTTATTTTTTCCCATTTTGTAAATATTTATTTTGGGCCATTTTCTCCCCATTTTCTAAAATGCTCCAACATTAATAATTAATGAATTAAAACTTATAAAATTAAAAATACAACAAAATCAATTCGTAACACAAACAAATCATTCAAAATCTTAAATCAAATCATAAACTAACACAAGCATATATTTCAAAATCGTAAACTATAACTCCATATTCATTAAGGAATTTAAAACTCCAAATCACACTTCATCCGGGACAAGTTCAATTATGTAACAATAATAATATGATCAGTATTTATTCAGTTTCAATTGATATAATACTATTAGCAAATGTAATGCTAGAGTAAGTTCAAAAAATAAATGGTTTTTTGTTTTGGACAAAAATAACTAGGTGGGATATAGAAATGAAATCAATAGCTAAGATAAAAATAAATAAATAAATAAATAAAGTGCGGGTGGTTTCTTACGGGTGCGGGTTAAACCTGCAACCCGCCCGCAACCCGTAAAGATGCCATATTTCAAACCGCATCCACCAGCATTGTATTTGCGAAACCGCCCATTTGTATGCGGATTGGACGGTATGGGCGGTTTTTGCGGATCGGATAAACCGTTGCCCACCCCTAACTGGCAGTGATTTTCTTAGAATTTCTAGGCTTGAATCCTTGGCTCTTTTGAAATTTCCTTCATTTTCTATTCTTTTTCCCCTGTTCTTCCCTTTCTTCTTCTTTCTCCCGATTGCTCTTGATTCTCCCAGCAGGTTCTTCCTTTTGTTTGATTTAGGACATGAGATTCTATTGTGTGTGGTTGGGCAGTGGTACAACATCATTAGTTAGCTAAGCTTGCTTACTTAGTTTGATTAATCTAGGTTAGAACTAATTAACAAAGTTTATTCTTAGTTCTACTTAAGGTTCCCTAATCATACTTAATTAACACAAATCCTAATTAGCAAATTAACAAATAGCATGAAATGGTCAAGGTTATTAGACTAAGATCTTTAAGCTCATTACTTAAGGTATATGCATACCTTATGGTTTTGAAATCAAGCTCAAAATTATCCGTTAACTCAAAACACATAACAAAACAATTCTTACATAACATTCCAAACTCTTTCTTCTTCTCATTCTAATGCTAGTAAGTCCTAAATCACACAAGTACATAACATAAGACATGAATGCATGAACAATTAGATATACATGACACATGAATGGATTTGGTTGTCACATTCTTCCCTCCTTAAGAAGTTTGGTCCTCTAAACTTGTCTTACCTTAACTCAAAAATAGGTTGGGGTATCTCATCTTCATCTCCTTCTCTTTTTCCCAAGTAGCATCCTCCTACCCGTAATGTTCTTTCCATACAAATTTCACCATAGGTATCTCTTTATTCCAGAGTTGTTTCACTTGGCGATCAATGATTTAAATGTGCTATTCTTCATACTCTAAGTCTTCATCAATAACCAGGTACTGGTAATCAGCACATGGGAAAGATCCCGAGCATAACCCCGTAACATGGAAATGTGAAAAACATTATGAATTTGTTTCATTTCTAGTGGCAGTGCTACCCAGTAGGCCACTGGACTAATGTTTTCAAGGATCTCAAATGGCCCTATATACCGTGGAGACAATTTCCCCTTTTTTCCCAAATTGAGTTTGGTCCTTCATTGGAGTAACTTTTAGAAATACACGATATCCAACTCTACATCCTTATTTTCAAATCTGCATAACTCTTTTGTCAACTTCCAATGATTTTGAGTCGTTGTTGAATAACTTTTATCTTCTCTGTAGTAACTTGAACAATTTTGGGCCATTGATAAGTGGGTTTCCCAACTTCCATTGAAATCCAATGCACACAAATGAATCATATATTCCAAAGTCTGTATTGTTCATTCTAATTGGCCATCGGTTTGCAGATAGAAAGTGGTGCTAAATTTCATCTCTGTTCCCAATGCTTTCGCAAATTGTGCCAATCTAAACACAAATTTGGAGTCTCTATCTGGCACAATTGAAATAGGCACACCATGAAGTCGAATAATCTCATCTATATACAAGGTAGCTAGCTTGTCCACATTATAAAAAGATTTCACGAGTAAGAAATGAGCGGATTTGGTTAACCTATCAACAGTAACCCAAATTGAATCCATACCTCTTGGCATGCGAGGCAAGCCAACTACAAAATCCATCGTAATATGTTCCCATTTCCATTTCGGGATAAAGAGGGGTTGAAGTAGATCGGCAAGCTTTTGGTGTTCTGCTTTCACTTGTTGGCATTGAAGGCAACGAGAGACAAACTCTACTATGCCCATTTTCATGTTTGGCCACCAATAGACTTGCTTGAGATCTGGATATATTTTAATGTTTTGAGGATGGACTGCAAACTTTGAGTAATATGCTTCCTCCATGACTTTCTTTTTCAACTCCGATATGTCTGGATGCAGCACTTGTTCTTTGATTGAGAATCCCGGTCTTGGCTTTGAATCAGTCTCCTCAAAAATTCTCTTGACGTAGACATCCTCCATTTCTCTTTGCTTGATTTCCTCAATGATAGATGGTTGGGCTAATATTGCCGATAGAATTCCTTCCGTCTCATGTAGGACCAATTCTATCACCATGTTCTGAAGGTCTTGAAGTATGTCTCCTTGTTTGGTGAGTAGACATGCCAAATTTTCCATTGACTTCCGGCTGAGGGCGTCTGCTACTGTATTTGCTTTATCAGGATGATAGTACTTGCAAATCATAATCCTTCACCAATTCTAGCCATCTCCTCTACCTCACATTGAGCTCCTTTTGGGTAAACAAATACTTTAAACTCTTGTGGTCTGTGAAAACCTCACATGTAACCCCGTATACGTAATGATGCCAGATTTTTAATGCAAAAACAACAACTGCCAGTTCCAAATCATGAGTTGGATAGTTTTTTTTTATGCAACTTTAATTGGTGAGAAGCATAAGCAATGACTTTGTTGTTCTGCATCAAAACACACCCCAATCCTTTTTGAGACGCATCACTATAGATAACAAACCCCGCGGTACTTGATGGTAATACAAGGATTGACACTATGATCAGCCTGGTCTTTAACTCTTGAAAGGTAAAATCTCTTTCTTTTGTCTATTCAAATGGTATTGCTTTGGTAATTGGCACTGCTATCTTGGAGAAGGCTTTGACAAATCTCCTGTAATAACCTGCCAAACCAAGGAAACTCTGAACCCCTGTTACGTTAGTGGGTCTTGGCTAGTTTACTATTGCTTCAATTTTCTGGAGATCAATAGAAATACCTTCTTTATCAATTACATGTCCCAAATATGTCACACTAGTTAGCCAAAACTCACACTTTTTCAACTTTGCCTACAACTGTTTATCTCTAAGAGTTTGAAGGATCAATCTTAAATGTTGTTCATTGTCATCCTCACTTTTAGAGTAAATCAAAATATCATCTATAATGACTACAACAAACTCATCCAAATAAGGTTTAAAAATTCTGTTCATCAAATCCATGAATGCTGCCGGAGCATTGGTGACCCCAAGTGGCATAACCAAAAACTCATAATGGCCATACCTGGTTCTAAATGCCATCTTCTCAACATTCCCCGCCTTAACTTTGAGCTGATGATAACTGGATCTAAGATCAATCTTGGAAAAGACTTGTGCCCTTTGAAGTTGATCAAACAAATTATCAATTATTGGCAATGGGTATTTATTTTTGAAAGTCACCTTGTTCAGCTCTCTGTAGTCAATACACAAATAAAGAGTTCCACGATTCTTTTTCACAAATAAGACTGGTGCACCCCAGGGTGAAGTCCTAGGTCAAATGAAGCCTTTGTCTAACAGATCTTGCAACTTAATTTTCAACTCCTTAAGTTCTGCTGGTGACATTCTGTAAGGAGTCTTGGAAATTGGTTGAGCTCCGAGCATCAACTGTAAACTCGATTTCTCTATCAATCAAGTTGTCTAGTAGGTCATCAGGAAACACATTTGAAAATTCTCTTACTACTTGTATGTCATTCAAACTGCTATTAGATCCTCATACAGTCAAAACACTACACAAATATCCCGACACCCTTTCTTGAGTAATCTACATGCTTTCATGGATAAAATGAGATGCGGTGGTGGTACTAGACCTCTACCTTAGAAAGATTACTCTTCTTGGTTCGGTGGTTGAAATTAAACACACTTTGATACACAATCTATTGTAGCATAATTAGTTGACAACCAATCCCATTCCCAAAATAGCGTCAAAATGACTCATCTCTATAGGCAATAAAGCAACAATCAAGCTAACATTCCCAACTAATATTTCACAATCCCAATAACAGGATGTACATATCATAGATTCACCAGATGGTGTAGATACTGACATTAGAAAACTCAAAGGATTTGGCGATTTATTCAACTTACTCACAAACTGACTAGATACAAATGAATGTGTGGAACCCGAATGTGTCAAAATATACACATCATGAGCCCAAATGGAGAGAATACTTGATATAATGGGCTCCGTATTCTGAGCATTCCCTGGGACTAGCGTAAACACCCTTGTTTGTCTCACCGGTTCTTTCCCCGTGGTGCTAGACTTGGCAGTTGACCTTTGGACCGACCCTGATGAACTAGTTGCACGTCTTGAAGAATTTTGTTGAGCCTTTGGACAATCTTTTACCTAATGTACCATTTGGCCGTACTTGAAGCAAGCTCCTGAAGCTTGATGGCATACTCCAAAATGATTCTTTCCGTAGTTTGGACAAACTAGAACAACTCTACTCCCTTGACTGGTACCACTAGTAGTTCCTGCACTTGGCTTCGTGATAAGGAAATTTGCTAGCCCCTTTCTCGAGTCATATCCCTATCTCTTATTGTACCATTCCTTGGACTTCTGTTCATCCTTTGAATTTAGCTCAGCCATGATTGCCCTATCTAAAACTTTTGCATATGTAGGAAATTTAAAAAGGTCTACTTTGTCCCGAAATGGTCCTCTAAGCCCTTTGTAATAACCCGACCCTTCTCTATGCTCTACAGTTTTAATTATATGTGTGACTATATGCTTGATGAGAAATTTCATGCGAATTTGTGTTTAATTATGTGAATTATATGCTTATGAAATTGTTTCTATCGGTTATTGGAAAAATCTGTTGAAATTGAGACATTTGGATTAGAAATTGAAAGCCTTAGAGGCTTGATAACTCGAAATTGACTTTACCGTTATGATCAACATGATTTTTAGGATATTATATTTAGTTTTGTAAAAATTCGGTTTGTAATGAATTAAATTGAGTTAATTGGACTAACCATAGTTAAACTTGCTTTGTGGGCTCAAATAAGTGTAAGTCTTAGTTAGATATATGAGGCCATGAGTTAGAGGCAACACTTAGATAAAAAAAAAATATCTCCTGGAGAAGAAGAGAAGAAGAGAAGGGAGAAAGGAGGAGAGAGCTCAACCTAAGTAGAAGCTTGAAGATTTATTCAAGGATTCACTCAAAGTAGGAGCAAATCAACCCTAATACCTTTAATCTTTCCTCAATTGATGAGATTCAAGCCTTAAAAAGAAGTTATACACTTATGTAAGTTAGGGTTTTGCCATAAAAAATTTGTTGGAGAAACTTTCCTTGAAAATCATTAAGATTCATTGTCCTTGTTTACTTTGGGAGTTGATTCTTGTACTTAGAGTTTATTTTGATTTAGTTTGAGGGAAACTACCTTCTCATCTTTACTTTTGCATACTTTGTCTTATATATGCACCTATTTTGATTAACCATGAGAAGATGAAGAAATAAAAGAACTGTGGGAATTTGATTTGTAAATATGCAATTTAGAAGAGTTATGATCTACTTGGACTTGAGATTTATGTTTATTGTGATCATATATTATGTTTGTGAAATATAATTGCTCAGATTAGGGCCTTGAGTTGTCTCTCAAAAATTGAAATTGTTAAATTTTCGGACTGCCCAGAATAGAGCCAGAATCGCACGTGCGGGGCCTTTAGCTGCACGTGCCGGATGCATAGCTGCACGTGCAGGGCTCACAGTCACACGTGCAGAAAACAAGGGGAGACAAACTGGGACATTCTACAATAAAAGCATGTGTGGACTGCACGTGCGGGCCGCATGTGCAGCGCACCTTCCGGCATGTGCAGTAGGGGACTCCCGCACGTGTGGCTAATGGAGAGAACTTCTGTCAGCTTCCTTTTCCCTATTTGACCTTTTAAAACTGTTAATGTGTATGTTTGATTCTGCTAAAATACTTATAACTGAATGAGAATTTATGAATCAGACATGTGAAAAGGCTAAAGAAAAGTGAATAAGTTATAAGTTGTATGTGTGTGCCTTGTGTAGGTCACGTGCTAGAGAGAACCGTTGCTCATCCACATCACTGTGAGTTGCAGTAGTGTAACGCTGTGTTTCATTTATGTATTGTGATTACGAATCTTATAATGTTACTTGTGAATGACGCCTATTATATCAATTGTATTTTATTAGAATAACGGGAATGATTGAATGGCAATATATACAATGGACCCAAGGTCGTTTAGTTTCGATTATGAATGATGGGCCTGAGGCCATTATGACATGGGTTATTTATGATTCACGGCCAAAGGCCGAGGGAGATGGAGACATGTCGATGTACCATCGACCCTATACTGTGCCAAACAGCTGTTGATATGCTGGGCCCAAGGCCATTTTATATTACGTTGGGCCTAAGGACGTTCTGTCTTATGTGGGCCTGAGGCCGTTCAGAAATGAAAATATAAGACTAACTTAGGACCTATGATCATGCACTACAAAATATATGCTCATACACATAACCCCTTTACATTGCTATTATTCACTAAGCCTTGCTCACACCGTATTTTTGTATGTTGTGTAGGTGATCAATTCGGAGGACAACCCTAGGTCAGCTCCAGGAGCCTTTTTGTTGGACTTGTTTTGTCGAGTCATTCGAAATAGCCTTTTTGTTTTATTTTGGGGAGTTCCATGTGGTGGCACATTTTGTTAAATCTTGAAAGACTTGTCTTGGATACATTATCTATATTTAACTTCCGTGTTAGTACCCTTTGTATGGACTTACATGTGTAGACTTAATGAGATATGAACAGTATATGCAAGTCTTGTGTATACATATGTGTGAATGATATATTGTATTAAGATCATAGCATTTAGACAAGGCTCAATGGATGTTTTATTTTGATATTATATTGCTTCCGCTCAGGCCCCAATGTTGAGTAAAACTTAAGGAAATTTAGTTTTGAGGGCTAAGTACATGCCGGTCATGTCCGAACTATGAGGGGCAGGTTTGGGTCGTGACACCCTTCTTTAAACATTCTTGCTTTATTATACTCGGTGTTGACCATGTATGGAGCAAATCTGGCTAGCTCCATAAACTTGGCATCATATTCTGTGACTGTACCCCTTCCTTGCTTAAGTGATTGAAATTCTGATGCCTTCCTATAACTGATAGATTGTAGGAAGTACTTGTTATAAAAATAAAAATAAAAACCTCCAAAAAGTTGTTCCAAGTGATGCCCTTATGCTGGCCCTATATTAACATCCACCATCTACGTGTCTCCTCGTGTGAAGGTGGCAAGTGCAACTTTCTGAGTTTCCGTACAGGGGAAGGCCTCAAAGAACTTCTCTGCCTCTAACACCTATGCCTCTGCCTTCAATGGATCAATTCCTCTCTTAAACTGAACTCTCAAACTGAATTGGCTTCATCTTCTTGTATTCTCTTACTAGTGCCATTGTTGTCTGGTCTAGAAAATCTATTTGAAGAGGCAGTTGTTGCTATGATAGTTGTTAATGCTGCTACAATGGTGGTTGTTGTTCTGGTTATGGTTGTTCTTGATTTCTCTGCCTTAAGGCCTCTACTACACTTTCTAACATCCTTTTGAGTCTATCCATGCAGCTGGTAGAGGACTCAGCTCTTTCTCTCACCATGATGCTATGCATGCAAAGCATATGTTAAGCTATTATAATATATGCATATAACAGCTTAACAGTTAATACATAAGATGTGCATCTTGTCACAAACACTCATCATGAATGCATTCCTAAAACTCTTCGAGGGAAATCCTATGCCCTGGAGGACAATGTGTGTGTGTACAAACTTGTGCGATGATACCACTTTGTCACAACCCAATCCCGTCCCAAACATGGTAGTAGTTATGACTGAGTGCCTAACTACAAAAGGCCTAACAAGACAAGACAAGACAAGATTGGACCAAGACATTAGGGCTTATGCGGAAAAACATTTGTCCATTAATTACCAGAAGTCCATCCACAGGTTGTACATAAATTATATGATACAAAACAAGCAACTTTATTTATTTATCTTTGACATTTACAAACTCAACAACCAAAAGAAAGTACAACATTTACAAATATACAACTAACAAAAGCCAAAACTCATATACAAGATCTTCGTCTGAAAGCTCAACTTCCAAAAGTACAAAAAGAAAAGAAAAAAACTTCTAATACGATCTCTTATCCACAACTAGATCCTTGACATCACCTATATACATATAAGGGAAAGGGGTGATCTAAAACCCAGTGAATAAAAATATAGTAAAGTAGGAAATAAATGAACACCACCAGGCTTTATTAAAATGAAGCACATGATCATTTGAACATAACATACCTTTTTAAGCAAAACAAGTCTATCTTGCAAAATATATATAGTGATAAACATTCTCAAGGCACTTCGAGTCAAGAGTCAAGAGGTCACAACCGGTGGCAGAGCTCCGTTAGCAAGTGGTTATTGGTATGATTCCAAATAACAAACAAGTTCCAAGATGTCATCTTAATACATGATATGAAAATATATGATGTTCATTCATATCAAAACAATAGCATAATCTTTCTAAAGATATCATCTGTTTGTATTTCGAATCATAATTTAAAAGAGCATAACTTTGCCACACAACTACTTACAGATGGCTCCTTCCTTAAGATTTAACTTGTCACTACCCCATCCGGCCCCAAATGTGATAGTAGAAATGACTGACCAGTAGTGCCTGACTACCCAAGGCCTATCAAGACAAGACAAGACTTAACTCTAACTTTGAGGCTTATGCCAAATAATCTACTCATTCTTTTAATCAACATCCATTCAGAGCAAGTGCATAAGTATGATGAAGTCTGAATGAGCATGCATTTTATTTATTTACCTTGATATTCACATGCCCAAACAACAAAAGAAAAGATACAACATCTAGAGAAGTTCTTACAAAAACTACGAACAAAACTTTCGTTAACAAGTAACAACTTTCAAAAAGAAAACCAAATAAAAGAAAACCAAAACTCTAGTGTGACTCTTCCTCATGTCCTTGGTCCATATCTTCACTTACATACATATAAGGGAGAGGGGTGAGCTATTGCCCAGTGAATAGTAGTAACGGAAGGCGGTAAATGAATGAGCACTGAAATCTTTTAAACATTCTTTCAAAATAACATATACGTTTAACAAGACAAAAAATAGCTTGGCTTGCAAAAAAATGTATAACGATGAGCATTCCAAGGATGACAAGGTGCTTAGCTGGCCAGGGTACCGACTAAACGTAACAAGATAAGCTTGGCCATGATACATGATTGGATATTCCCTCAATTATGGGCCTGATCCATAAATGCCATCTAAGTACATGATACAAGAATATAGAATGTTCATTCATAGTAAAACATGTCAATTGTGTAAACATAATCAAGTTTTGCATTAGAAACATAAATTGAAAAAACATAGCATTACTAAATTACTACTCACAAATAGCTTGGTTTCATAAGGGGTTTCCTTCTTCCAAAGCTTGACCTACATTAAACAATAGCATAATGTTGAAATGCAAAGCTAACTAAACAAACCTAATAAATTAAATATTTAAAGTTTGCCTTAAACCTTTCTAAGTGTTTAGTATTGTTCTAGGTCTAATTCAATCCTTAACCAAGTGTTAAAAGAGTCTAAAAAGTGTTTTAAGTGAAAAGGGTTACAAAACAAAAGTGCATGAAAAATAGGGGATTTCAACACGTGCGGGAAGGTCGATGCATATATGGGCCACACATGCATTTATTTTAGTAACTAAATGGTTGCGGGAGTAAAGTTGCCACATGCGTAGGAAGCCCAACCGCACGCGCAGTTCTAGATAAGAACCTGTTATCCAAAAAATCTGTTTGTTCTAACTCTTCTCTTTTCATTTTCAAGCTTAGGGCTCAAGCTAAAGTATCCAAAAACGTGCAAAATTTATAGGAAACATGAACATATAAACATTTTTCAAATCAAAACTCTACCTATTTCAAGAATCATGGATTGAATCTTTGAAATCTATCAAGAACTTTGAGAATTGAATCTTTTCCAATTCTTTTCAAAAAAATTTCTTTACTTTCTTTCAAAACATGGATTTGATGATAAAAACCCCTAAAATCACAAGAACATGTGAGGGTCAAGATCTTCAGATACCAAATACATCAAAACTTCAATCAAAAGAGTGATTTCCTAAGCTTCCTAGCATATTTTCTTTCCTAGCTCAACTTCTCTTCTATTTCTTCCAATTTCTTCATTTCCAACTCATTTTCATTCTAGTTTCTTCTTGATTCTTGATGCTGGAGAGGTCTATTACAAGATTTTATGTAGAAATCTTACCTTAGATTGATTATGGATTGAGTTTTGATGAATCTCCTTCAAGTTCTTCCTTTTTCTCTTTTTCCTTCTTCTTTCTTTCCTTTTCCTTGTTTCTAGCTGCTTCTAAGTTTCTCCAGCAAATTTTCCTTTTGTTTGATTTTGATGAACAAGGGTTTTATTTAGTGCAGCTAGGGAAAAAATGGTAAGGTGGTGCTTGCTTGCTTGGCTTAGTAAATCAAGCTTATTTAACTTAGTTAATTAGGGTTTGTGCTAATTAATCCAAGTTTAACCTAATCTTACTTAAGTTAATTAATCCTAATTAGAAAGATATCAAATAGTATGAAATGAACAAATTCATTAGCCTAAAGCCTCTAAGCTCCTCAATTAAGGCAAAGGGACATCCTATGGTTCAAAAATCCAGATCTAAACCACACCCTAACTTGAAGCGTGAAACAAGCAATATTTTTTTAAGGTCAGGTTTTTAAACTAACTTCTCCTTCTCCTATACTCCTTCCAAGTTCTAGTTCAAGCAATAAGTACTTAACATGAGATTAACACACATGAATGACATGATATGCATATGCATGAAGTGTCGGGTTTCACATTCTCCGCACTTAAGAAGTTTGGTCCTCCAAATTTGTCTTACCTTGGCTCAGAAATAAGCTAGGATATCTCCTTCCTAGTTCTAGTTCAAGCAATAAGTACTTAACATGAGATTAACACACATGAATAACATGATATGCATATGCATGAAGTGTCAGGTTTCACATTCTCCGCACTTAAGAAGTTTGGTCCTTCAAATTTGTCTTACCTTGGCTCGGAAATAAGCTAGGATATCTCATTCTCATTTCATCTTCCTTCTCCCAAGTAGCATCCCTCTGGTAGTGTTTTCACCATTCCACTTTACTATTGGTATTGGTTTGTTTCTGAGTTTCTTGACTTGATGATCAATGATTTGAATGGGTAGCTCCTCATACCCCAAATCCTCATCAATAACCAGTCTTTGGTAATCAATCATGTGGGAAGGATCCTAGGCATAGCCTCATTACATAGAAATGTCAAATACATTGTGGACTTGTTCCATCTCTAGTGGTAATGCAACCTGGTAAGCAACTAGGCTAATTTTCTCCAAAATTTCAAATGGCCTAACATAGCATAGAGTCAAATTTCCTTTCTTTCCAAATCGTGTTTGACCCTTGATTGGAGTGACTTTCAAAAATACGTGATACCCAACTTCAAATTCTGCATTCCTCCTCCTTGTATTTGCGTAGCTCTTTTGACAAATTTGAGCAATTTTGATTTGTTGTTGGATAACCTTGATCTTTTCAGTAGTCACTTGAACAATCTTAGGCCCCATTACTAATTAATCTCCTACCTCTAGCCAACAACCATATGATCTACATTTCTTTCCATACAATGCTTCATATGGTGCCACACCAATGCTCGCTTGGAAACTATTATTGTAGGAAAATTCTACCAAAAACAAATGAATTTCCTAACTTCCCTTGAAATCTAAAATGCACAAACAATGCATATCTTCTAGAGTCTGTAGGGTCCTTTCTAATTGTCCGTTTGTCAGTGGATGGAAAGTAGTGCTAAACCTCAATTCAATTCCCACTGCTTTTTGCAAACTTTGCCAAAATCTAGATACAAACTTGGAATCTCTATCAGACACAATAGAAACAGGCACACCATGAACTTCAATAATCTCATTTATGTACAAAGTAACAAGTTTGTTCACGTTATAAAAAGATTTCATAAGCAAGAAATGAGCAGACTTGGTCAGTCTATCAACAATGACCCAAATAAAGTACATATCTCTTGGTGTGCAAAGCAAGCCAATTACGAAGTCCATCGTGATATGTTCCCACTTTCATTCTGGAATGTGGAGAGGTTGAAGAAGACCAACTGGCCTTTAATGTTTAGCTTTGACATGTTGGCATTGAAGGCATTGAGATACGAACTCTGCTATATCCTTTTTCAAGTTTGGCCACCAATAGACTTGCTTCAGATCTTGATACATTTTAGTACTCCCAGGGTGGACTGCAAACTTAGAATGGTGTGCTTTCCCCATAACTTTCTTCTTCAGTTTTGGTATATCTGGAACATACATTTTGCCTTCAAATTGTAACAGTTGATCTTTGATGGCAAATCCCAGCCTTGGCTTTGAATCAATTTCCTTAAAAACTTTCTTTAGATAGGCATCCTCCATTTATTTTTGTTTAATTTCTTCAATATTCATTGGCAATGCTGAAATTGCGGCCAAAATCTCTCATGTTTCATGTAGGACTAACTCCACTTCCATCTTCTGCAAATCTCATAAAATGTCTCCTTGTTTGGTAAGTAAACATGCCAAATTCTCCATGGATTTTTAGCTAAGAGCATCAGTTACAGTTCTTATTTCGCCAGAGTGATACTAAATTTGTAGATCATAATCCTTCATCAATTCAAGCCACTTCCTCTACCTCATATTAAGTTCTTTTTATGTAAATGAATACTTCGAACTCTTATGGTCAGTAAATACCTCACATGAAGCTCCATACAAATATTGATGCCATATCTTCAACGCAAAGATGACAACTGCCAATTCTAGATCATGTGTTGGGTAGTTCTTCTTGTCTGGCTTTAGTTGACATGAAGCATAAGCAGTAACTCTATTGTTTTGCATTAAAACATATCCCAATCCTTTATGCAATGCATCACTGTAGATAACAAACAATTGTGTACCGGTTGGCAGTACAAGAATTGGTGTTGTAATCAATCTCATCTTGAGTTCTAGATATACCAAATCTCTTTCTCCTATCCACTAAAATGGCACCCCTTTCTGTGTTAGTTGAGTGAATGGTACAACTATCTTGGAGAAATCCTTTGACAAACCTTCTATAGTAACCTGCCAAACCAAGAAAACTTCAAACTTCTATTACCCTATTCGGTCTTGGCCAATTAACTATTGCTTTAATGTTCTAAGGATCAACAGAAATTCCTTATTTATCAATTATATGCCCCAAAAATGTCACGCTAGTCAGCCAAAAATTACACTTCTTCAACTTTGTATACAACTTTTTATCTCTAATAGTTTGAAAGATCAATCCCAAATGTTGTTCATGTTCCTCCGCACTTTTAGAGTAAATAAGGATGTCATCAATAAAAACTACAACAAACTCATCCACATAAGGCTTAAAAATTCTATTCATGAGATCCATGAATGCTACGGGTGCATTGGTAACTCTGAAAGGCATAACCAAAAACTCGTAGCGGCCATGCCATGTTCTGAAAGTTGTCTTCTGTACATCCTCTACCTTGACTTTGAGCTAGTGGTAGCCTGATCTTAGATCTATCTTGGAAAAGACTTGTGCCCCTTGCAACTGATCAAATAGGGCATCAATCCTGGGCAACGGGTATTTGTTTTTGATTGTCACTTTATTCAGCTCTCTATAATCAATGTATAGCCATAGCGTTCCATGTTTCTTTTTAACAAACAGTACTAGTGCACCCCATGGTGATGTACTAGATCTGATGAAGCCTTTATTCCATAAGTCTTGCAACTGAATTTTTAACTATTTCAATTCTATGGGCGACATTCTATTAAGAAGTTTTGGAGATACGCTGTGTCCC
The DNA here is from genome assembly GCF_004153795.1 of Camellia sinensis. Lineage (NCBI taxonomy): Eukaryota > Viridiplantae > Streptophyta > Magnoliopsida > Ericales > Theaceae > Camellia > Camellia sinensis. The sequence goes on along the minus strand of NW_021025359.1, from coordinate 1,321,725 downwards.
TGGTGTCACTTCAATAGTAAACTCAATCTCCCGATCAATTAAATTGCTCCGTAAGTCATCAGGAAACACATCTGAGAATTCTCACACCACTGCAATACTGTTTAAACAAGCATCTGATTCCTGAACAGTCAAGACACTACACAAATAGCCTCCACACCGTTTATTAAGTAACTTGTTGGCCTTCATGGATGAAATGAGATACGATGGAGATACTACTCCACTCACTTGAAAAGAAAATTCTTCTTGATCAGTGTAGACATCCCATTTTTGACCGTCCTCAAGACATGGATGTTCTTGCAGGTACATCCAGTGACAAGTTTCATTGCTCGTCGAGTGCTCGACTTTCGCGATGGAATGCTCTAGGTTTGATCTTTTCAGACCCTTTTTCCATTCTGTCTCATATTTTGGACCATGTGTTGGTCTTTGCATAGTGATGTTCTTGATGGCCTGCCGGCCATCATTGAGGGCTGTCGGCCATGGGCTTTGCCCTGCCGGCCATGAATGAGGCGCTGTCGGCCATCACTGATGGCCGATCGGCCACCAATGCATCAGTAGATATTTTTGTAGATATTTTGACAGTTGTTTGCACAGATGAGCCCATCTTCTTGCACGTGGATGGTTAGATCTTTACAAGAGACCTTTGTATCTTCTATATATAGAGGTCATCTATATGTATGCAAAGGGTTACAAAAATTTGGCTAAGCTATATTTCACTCTCTCTCACTCTAGAATCCTCTCCCTCTATATTTTGTGCTTGAAAGTGAGCTTTCTCTACACATTTGCACTAGTACCCTTAGCTAAACACCTTCACCTTGGAGCTGAGGTTCTTGGAGGCTTTGTTTGAGCTTCTTGGAGTGGTTTTAGCTCAGAAGTTTTGCTGTTTTGTTGCTGGGCTTCAAGGGTAAGGATTTACCTCTTTAAAGTTTTGTTTTAGTTCATTGCTTGGCCGCCTTTGTTTGCTAATTTAAAGCTGGTTTTAGCCTCAGAAAAGTTCTATTTTTAAGGTCTTAAAATCTTGGTTTAAGCCTTGTGTGGTTAGGAGGTGGTTTCCTCCCTTGGCTCTTTGGCTTGAAAAACCTTTTGAGCCATCTGTCTAAGCTTTTGAAACACCCTTTGTTTAGCCTTTCTACCACTGAAACTCAGAGGTTTTTCAGTGGTAGAAACTTGGTTTTGAGGTCCAAAATAGGAGGAGGTGACCTCCCCTCCATGTATCTTGTTTGCATGTATAGATGGCCTAATAGTTGAGCATGCTTTTCTACCCTTTTGTAGCTTAGTTCAAGCATGCTTTTGGCTTTGTTTTGACATGCTTCAACTCTATTTTTGGCTGGTTGTGTCACTTGTTGCTTGCTTTATGTACTTGTAGTGCAATCATTTTTACTAGCCCAACATACTTGATAATTTAACCTATCATTCTAGCATGTGTTAGCTTAATTCCAGCACATTCTTGCTACTGATTTAGCATGCTCTAGCTCTGTTTTGGGTGGCCTTGGTCATATATGCTTTGCTTTGTACAACTATTGTGTAGTTGGCCTTACTAGCTTTATGTGTCAAGGCTTTAAGCATGCTTTGCATGAGATGTTTGCATGCCATAGCATCATTTAGCATGTGATTTTAGTGTTTGTAACTCTGTCACACTCTCACATATTCCACTCTTTTATTGCTTTTTCAGAGTTGTGTTTTATGCCTTGTTTGTGAGCCAATACATGAACATGATTTTCTTACTTTTCATGCTATCATCTCAGCTCATTTTAGCCTCTATTTTGGCATGTTTGAGGTCTGTCCATAACTGGTTTGGCCATTTGAGCTTGATGTTGCATGGTTCTAGTGTAAAGCTCTTCACTAGTTTTAATGCTTAAGTCTCTAACATGTTGTACATGAGTTGTTTGCATGTTATAGTCTTGTGTTTCATGCCACTTCAGCATTGAAATTCTGCAACCTCCCTCATTTCTTCATTTTTCTATTTGTTTTGAGGGTTGGTCAACCTTAGGTTGTGTTTAAGCATGAGATAGAGCTTGTGCTCAATGGCTTTAACTCTCTTTTGAGGGTTTCTACTAGTCAAAGGCATGATCTCTCTTATGTCTTGAACCATTCTTTGGTTGACCCCTCTCTCATTAGAGAATAATCACTTGGACTTAACCGGTTAAAGAATGGCTTGGTAATGCTAAGATGTGTAAACAAGAATTGAACCAAGTAAAACATGCCAAGATAAACATGTTGTGTTTGCATTACCTTGTGTTCAATCGGACATTATATTGAACACAAGGTAGATTGGTCCATTTCATACTCAAAGTGATGAAAGTGAGCCAATCCCCTTTGTCTCCATTGCCTTTGATCATCCATGATAAGGTAGTGGTCCTAGAGTCTTGTTTGTCTTGCATTTATTGAATGAGTACAAGTTGGATTTGTGGCCATCATGCATTGTGAATGCTTGATTGATGGTTTTGGATCCAATAGTGTAACTCCTTTGATGTTTTAAGATGATAAGGAGCGGCACAGTACAAACATACCCTTGGGAGACTCTCTATTTTCCTCTGGTTTGAGCTCTGTTGCAGAATGGTGATGCAGCACACTGGTGGCCGGCAATGCCTCACTAATGGCGGGCACTGCTTCATCCTTGGTCAGCAGTGTACATCTTTGGCCGGCAGGTGGCCAGCATCAAGCTCCCTTGGTCGGCAGGCCACTGGTGCAGTCCTCAGCATTGAATTGGTAAGGTGGAGTAGAAAGTTCCTGAAGTAAGCCTGCAAACAGAGCCTCTCAAGAGCAAACCGGAAGGTGTTTCGAGGCGGCAACCGAGAGCATGCATCTTCTAATTCCCAAGGCAGAGCTGAGGCAGCATAATTTAAATATCATGCATGTTTAGTTGGTTTTGTAATTTAATTAGTGTGCTAATTAGTTAAGTATTATAATAATTAGAAAGTAGTTTACTAGTTATTCAATTTATTTTGTAATAATTAGTCTAATTAGCTTAATTAGATTAGTTAGCTTAGCTTAGTGTAGCTTAGCTTATTTATTCGGACCCTCCTTCGCGAGGGTGCAATGTTGTAATAAGGATGCGTGAGTGTGTGCATGTCTTCCAACCCCACTTCTTTCTCCCTTTTATTTAACCGCTTTCGATGGTTAGTGTAGGGCACATTTTGATTAGCATACCTTATGCTTGGATGTTTACATCATGCATTTGTATTGCATGCACCGGGCTCAACGCATCATTCAAACTGCATCATATTTCAATACTTATTTGAATACGTGTATCAAATTGTTGCATTCATATGTCATCTTAGATAGCCGAGCCTATTTAGTTGCATTATTGCATGTGTTGCATTAGGCATCTTGTATAGCTAGGATCATGCATGATTTATAACTAGCTTTTGTTTTGGCTTGGAGTACACTGTGAGTTTTACACTTTAGCATACTTGCATGAGTGTGAGTGTTGCAATGATAACATGCTTACCATGAGGTTATATGCTTACTTGATTTACTGCATGAATGCCTGTGGGTGAAGGCTTTGTTGCCTGAATTGGAACAACTCGATGATTGTAAGTTTTAAGCCCTCTTTGCGAAGTGGCAAAAAATCATGTTTAAGCCCACTTGAGGGTGGCAAATCCATTCTTTAGCCCACTTAAGAGTGGCACTTTCAAACCATTTTCGAAAAACAAACATGAGTTGTTTTGTTCCAAGTCTCACGACTTAGTATATAAATGTAGGCGAGTCTACAATCAGCTGGTTGGAATGTGACACACTTAGATACATAATCAATTGTAGCATAATTTGTTGACAACCAATCCATTCCCAATATCACATCAAAATGATTGATATCAATGGATAGTCAATCTACAGTCAAGCTAGAACTCCCAACTAATATATCACAATTTCCAAAAATAAATGTACAAATCATGGATTCACCCGACGATGTAGACATCGATAACAAATAACTGAAAGGTTCTGGCTCTTTGTTCAATTTACTCACAAACTCACTAGATATGAACGAATAGGTAGAACCCGAGTCTATCAAAATATAAGTATCTCAAGCACAAATAGAGAGTGTACTTGACATCACTAGTTCGGTATTACGGGCATCGCCTGGAACAAGTGTAAAAACTCTTGTCTCACTGATTCTTTCCTGGTATTAGCCTTCATGCTCAAATTCTGGACTAACCCAGATGAAATGCTTGCACCCCTTTGCTTGGCCTTACGATAGTTTTTGACTAGATGTCACATTTGTCCACACTCAAAAGCATGCTCTCGTGGCTTGACGACATACCCCAAATGATTCATATTGTATTCCCGACATGTTGGTATAGTCTTGCTAGCTTGACTTGTACTATTAGTGCTCGCCGTGTTTGGCCTTTTGATCGATGGATTACTCAGCCCTTTATTTATGCCAAAACCTTGTTTCTTGGTGAACCATTCCTTCGATTTTTGTTCTTCCTTGGCATTCTGTTCATCCATCAGTGTTTTTTCTGGAACTTTCATGTATGTTGGCAACTGGAATAGGTTCACCTTATCTCTGATTAGTCGTTTCAATCCTTCCTCAAACTTCATTGCTTTGTTCTAGTCTGTTGTCATGACCCCAACCTTCCCCAAATAGGATGGCGTAATGATCAATCAGTAGTCCTTAACAAAAAAAAGGCCTAACAAAATGAAAGTAAGACGGACTCTTAATATAATTGGGGGAAAATTCCATTTACTACTGTGCATAAGCCATTATCTATTATATTCAGTCCATTTATAACATCCATTCAGAGCAGTGCATAACTTTACGAAATGAGAGCATACATTCTTTTAGAACCATTACATTATATTATTACAAGACGAAAAACATATTATAATACATATGTCTCAATTCTACAAATTAGTACAACCATAAAAGACTAGCTTCTAATTAGCGGTCTTCATGCTTGAACTATTCATTGCCTAAATATATATAAGGGAGAGGGGTGAGCCATTGCCCAGTGAATAGTAATAAAGTAAGGCGGTAAATGAATAAACATTGAAAACTTTTAAACATTCTTTCAAAATAACATATACGTTTAACAAGACAAAACCTAGTTTGGCTTGCATACAAAATATATAATGATGAGCATTTCAAGGATTACAAGGTGCAAGGTGCTTAACCAGCCCGGGTACTATAGCTTATCTTTTTTGTGCCCCCTTTCGGAAGTAGAAATAAGCCCTACAGCTCGGACTCCCGCGTTTCTAAATCTAATCTCACAAGTGCAATATGAAATCGATAATCATCGAAGAGTTCAAATCCGAAAAATCTTTTAGAAAATTGATTTTGAATCAAAAATGCCAAGAATGGACTACTTTGCCAGATACAGAGTCGATACCTAAATATTTTATTTTGAAAAAATTTAAGAAACCCATGACTCGTGCCAAAGGCCACGTGTCCGTCATCACCAAGATTGTCTCGGCTCGGGAACTTAGGTAAGAGAGGAGAAGGTCATGAATTGAGCACCCCTGCTAGCCTGATTGAAGATCGGCCTCTACTAATCATGATATGAATCTTATGTACATTATATGCTCTTGTGCCGATTATTAAGCTAGCATTACTATGTGATGCGCACGCACACAAGTATAGACTAACTTGCAAGAATTGGAACACTTCGAGTCATGTTTGTTTTTTTAAATTGTTTCGAAATATATACCACTTGAAAAGTGATCGCATATGAACATTGCTCAAATTATTCCAATTCAAGCAATTAGCCTTCATCCACAGGCATTCAAACAGTTATAGCACTTAAGTAGTTAGCCTCATGGCAAGCATGCTAGACATGGCAACATCACACGTATGCAATTATGCTAAAGCGAGTAAAGGCTCACCTAATACTTGAAGCCAAGATAAACAAAAGAGTTAGAAAAATGCTTGATTCCTAACTATGCGATATGACTAATGCAACACATGCGATATGTAATTACTAGGCTCGGCTACTAATATGGCATATGAATCAATTTGATATCATGCGGTCTAAACACGTATTCAAAGAAGTATTAAACTGACAATGTAGTTAGAATGATGAACCAAGCCTCGGTGCATGCAATACGAATGAATGCAAACATGAAGTATGCTAAACAAAACATGATGTCCCTAAACTAACCATCATAAGCTAGTAAATAAAAGGGAGAAAAATGTGGGGTTGGAAGACATACACATTATTACATTGCGCTCTCATGAAGAAGAGTCCGAATAAACTAACTAGCTAACTAACTGTAGACGTCCCCGAACGTCCCGGGAGGGAAATCCCATTTTGTTCATATGGGCTCACTACAGTTTAGGACTCAAAAGTCACGGTCTTGTATCTAATCTCGCAGAGTGCAATGCAAGATCGATGAATCATCAAAGAGTCCAAATCCGGCAAATCGTTTTTGAAAACAGATTTTTTTTAAAGAAGTGCCAAACATGGACTGCTTTGCCAGATACAGAGTCGCCACTTAAATATTTTATTTTGGGGAATTTAGGAAACCCTGATTCGTTTGCCTAAGGCCACGTGTCCGTCATCACCAAAGTTGCCTCGGCTCGGGAACTTGGGTACGATTGGGGAAGGTCACTTCGTGAGCACCCCTGCTCGCCCGATCAAAGATCGGCCTCTACTAACCATGATATCGAGTTTTGAAAACATTAGGTGCTCTTATTCCGGTTATTAGCCTAGATTTACTATGTGATGCGCACATCAAACAAATATAGACTGGATCGCCTGAATTGGAACAAAACATCTCATGTTTGATTTTGAAAGTGGTTTGCTACTCGTAAGTAGGCTAAAATGTGGATTTGCCATCCTAAGGTGGGCTTAGAAGACATGATGATTTGCCACTCTCAAGTGGGCTTTAAACTCGCAGTCAATGAGTTGTTCAAATCCAAATAACCCAACCTTCACCCATAGGCATTTACGCAGTTATATCATATAAGCACATAGCCTCATGTGAAGCATGCTATCATGGCAGTCACTCACACGCATGCAAGGATGCTAAAGCATAAACACTTACCGAGTACTTTGAGCCAAAACAGAAACTAGTTAGTAATCAATGCATGATCCTAGTTCATGTTAAGATGGCTAATGCAACACATGCAAAATGCAACTAGAAATAGGCTTGGCTATCCTAAGAATGGCATATGAGATGCTACAGCTAACACGTGTTCAACTTGGAATTGGAATACAACGCAGTTAGTATGATGCGCCGAGCCCGGTGCATGCAATACAGATGAATGATGCAAACATGCAAGCATAAGTATGCTAATTGAAACATGCCCTAATCTAACCATCATAAGTTGGTAAATAAAAAGGAGAAAGACGTGGGGTTGGAAGACATACATTACACACACGCACACTTATTACAATTGTGCCCTCGCTCGGAGGGTCCGAATAAATAATACACAACCAAAATAAATAACGAATTATTACACAACACTAATTACTTAACAAATGAACTAGGTAAGCAAAGTAAACTAGCATGCTATGCTACGTGCAATGGACTGCCTCAGCTCTGCTCGGAATGATGGAGGGTGTATGCAAGCTCAAGTTGCCTTGTCGGTAAATTCTATCGCGATGCCTCGCCTTTGTTTGCAATTGATCTTAGAAACTTGCACAAAGCTCCAGAAGGTTCAAAGAAGGACTTTCAACCCCCGAACCTTTAATGGCCCTTAAACCCAAGCTTCAGCCTAAAAGTACAGAGTTTTGACGGCCCCAAAACAATGGAAAAACAGTAGGAATAATAGCAAATAATACAAAACAACAAGCAATGCCTTATACCTTTTGAAAAGAATACCAATTCTAGGCAACAAAACCAAGCAAATACACCCTCTAGAGCTCCAACAAGCCTCAAAAGTACCTCCACTCAAAGATTGTGAGATTTGGTTAAGGGTGTATGGGCAAAGGTTCAGGATTTGTAGGCCAAAGAGTAGAGATTTGCTAGAGAGAGAGAGAGAGAGAGAGAGAGAGAGAACTGTATAGAGAGTGAGAAAAATTTTTGATCTCAAAATGTTCTAACCTTAAAACATGAGAGAGGGACCTCCTATATATAGAAAACATGAAATTCCCTCAGGCACATCTAGCCTTACACGTGGGGATAGATGCATGCATCTCTGGCACAACTGTCACAAAATATCTGCAAAATACACCGATGGCCGGCCGGCCATCACTAGTAGCCGGCAAGCCACATCAATGGCTGGTAGCCAAAAAGTGATGGCAGATAGGCCACCAAAAGTTGCAGGCTTGAAGAAATAAGGGTAGGTCCAAAACTGAGGCAACAAGGGCATAGGGTTTGAAAGGCTCAAAGCTGTGGCATCCCGTTGAGGACTTCGAGCACTTGGTGAGCATATAAACCCATCATCGGGTGTGCATGCGATGGTGTCCAAGTCATAATGGCCGTCAAAAATGGGTGTCTACAAGTACCTACTAAACAAATCAAGTGTGAGCTCGACCATAATACATGATTGGATATTCCCCCGATTGTGGGACATGATCCAAGAATGTCATCTAAATACATGATACAAGAATATAGAATGTTCATTCATTGTAAAACATATCAAGCTTCTAAACATAATCAAGTTTTGCTTTGAAAACATAATTTGACAACATAGCGTTACTAAATTACTACTCACAAATGGCTTCGGGAATGAGGGTGTATCCTCCTCAAGGCTTAACCTACACAAAACAGGAACAAGCACTAAAATACTAGCTAACTTATAAGCTTCTTATGTTAATTTTTCATGTGATTAAACTTTAGTTCTCTTTTCTACTTAAATGTAATTCAAGTGGGTTTCTAATTATGTTAACCTTGCATCTAGGTTCCCAAACATACCTAAAAGTGTTGTAAGAAAGGGTGGGAAAAGAGTGGAACCATATTTCAAATTTTCTAATTTTGGCTAGTCCGCTCAAGTGGTCTTCACACCGCTCAAGCAGTGATCAAGTGCCTCCCAGAATTTCAAGCCTGTAAAACTAGATTTTGAGAACTCTCAAAGTGCATTTGAGCGACCTTTTAACTGCTTGAGTGGTTAACCGAATCATATAGGTTTCTAGGCCAACTTGCAATGTTCGCCCGAGCAGTGATCTGCTGAGCAGAATTTTGTAACTCACGAACCTGCCTTACTATTGGCTAGGGCTGCTCGCGGGTCGGTTTTGGCCGGGTGCGGGTCAAAACCGACCCGACCCGCACTTATGCGGTTGGGGAAAAATGGACCCGCAATCGCCCGTGATGCGGTTTGCGGTTTGTGCGGGCGAGTGATATACAATTCATGATCATAATAAATAGTCCACATGTTAGATAAGATGATATGGAACCATGCTTGAGGATAGTAATTAATCTTCCTCCTTAGCTTGCAAAAACAAACCCTTAAAAGTCAAACTAGTAACACTAATTTAAATATCATTAGATCATGATAATGTATATAAGTGCCCATATAATAAATTTTACTTTCATCCAAAATATAAAAATAAAAATAATAACTAGTTATCTCCATCCATCCAAAATGCAAAAAATAATAATAATAACTAGTTATTTTTTCTTTTAAAAAAAAAAAAAGATGCGGGTTGCGGGCGGGTCGGGTTCGACCCGAACCCGATCTTTTGCCAATTTCTTCACCCGCACCCGCCCGCCTACCTACATCGAAACCGCCCAAAGCACTGCGGGTAGGGTAGGGTCGGGCGGTTTGTGCGGGCGGGTGGGTTTGTTGCCCAGCCTGTTCTAGGGTCTTTAAACCTTAGTTCCATGCACTTTCAACCCTCAAACATGATATGCAAGCTCTAGAAACATACAAATATACACATACGTTAATCAAATCAAAACTATCAAAATTTGATTTATCTTCAAAGTTCAAGAATCAAAATTTACTAATTTGTCAAGAATTTGAAGCAAAACTATCTTTCCTAGGGTTTTATCTTATCAATTCCGATTTCTATCTTTAGAGTATTCTAGGGCTTCATCTTATCAATTCCTATTTCTATCTTTAGAGTATTCTAAGCTAACAAAATTAGATATTTTGGGAAATGAGATTGATAGTGGAATAGTTAATTTAACATAAGGTATTCAAATATGGATAATGACAAGTTATAACACATGACAATATTTGGGATGTCACATATTGTAGACGTCCCCGAACGTCCCGGGAGGGAATCCGATTTTGTTCATTGGGGCTTACTACAGTTCGGACTCAAATGTGATGGTTCTAAATCTAATCTCGCAAAGTGCAATGCAAGATCGATAAATCACCAAAGAGTCCAAATCTGGCAAATCGTTTTGAAAAACTAATTTTTAGAAAGAAGTGCCAAACATGGACTGCTTTGCCAGATACAGAGTCGCCACCTAAATATTTTATTTTGGGGGTGTAGACGCGCCCGTGGGCCTCGCTACAGTTCGGACTCAATTTGTGTCACGGTCCTTAATCTGAACCAAAGAGTCCAAATCCGGCAAATCGTTTTGAGAAACAGATTTTTGAAAAGAAGTGCCAAACATGGACTGCTTTGCCAGATACAGAGTCGCAACCTAAATATTTTTTATGGGGAATTTAGGAAACCCTGACTCGGTGCCAAAGGCCACGTGTCCGTCATCACCAAAGTTGCCTCGGCTCGGGAGCTTGGGTACGATTGGGGAAGGTCAGCTATGAGCACCCCCTCTCGCCCGATCCGAAGATCAGCCTCTACTAACCGTGATATCCTTTTTTGAAAACGTTATGTGTTCTTATTCCGGTTATTAGCCTAGAATTACTATGTTATGCGCACAGCAAACAAGTATAGACCAAATCGCCTAAATTGGAACAAAACATTGCATGTTCATTTTGAAGATGGTTTGCTACTCGCAAGTAGGCTAAAATGCAGGTTTTGCCACCCTCGAGTGGGCTTTTTAGAAAAGATGGTTTTGCCACTATCTAGTGGGCTTAAAACTCACAGTTTTAATGCATTATTCCAATTTAGGTAATTCAACCTCCATCCACAGGCATTCAAGCAGTTATATCACATAAGCAGCTAGCCTCATGGTAATCATGCTGTTATGGCAACACTCACACGCATGCGGTATGCTAAAGCATAAATGCTTACCGAGTACTCCAAACCAAAACAGAAACTAGTTCGTAATCATATGCATGATCCTAGTTTAAGATGGCTAATGCAACACATGCGAAATGCAACTAGAAATGGGCTCGGCTATTCTAAACATGGCATGTGAAATGCTACAACAAACACGTATTCAATTTGGAATTGAAACACAATGCAGTTAACATGATGTGCCGTGCCTGGTGCATTTAAGACAAATGTATGAATGCACACATGCATAGCATAAGGTATGCTAATTTAAATATGCCCTAGTCTACCATCATAAGCGGGTAAATAAAAGGGAAGAAAGACATGGGGTTGGGAGACATGCACACACGCACCCACACTTATTATAAATTTGCCCTCGCTCGGAGGGACCGAAAGAAAAATACAAGTTAATTAACCTACAAGCTAATTAAATATTACAGACCAATTAATTAATTAACAAAATTAATTAAACTAAGAAAGCAGTAAACAGCCTCGGGAAAGGGGGGCCCAATGCGATGCGTGCTCGATCCCGCTCGGATGTCACTGCCATGCACAAGCTGCCTCTGCTTTGACTGTTCTGCTTCTCTGAAGGCTGCACAAGTCCCAGGGTTGCTTCTCTGAGTTTTGTGGAGCACCAATGGCTGAAAGAATGTACTACCGAACATGGAGAATGGTCACCGGCTAAATATTGTGCTCTCGGCCAAACATTCTTTGCCGGTCGGCACTAAACACTGCCGGCCGGCCAAATATTCCTGTTGAAACCTGCAGTTGACAGCAGCAAAGGGAAAAACTTGGCATGGCAATGCATTTCAAGGAATGTATGCACCAATCACACCCCTTATCATATGCATGACTCAAAGGGATATGATTCTCGATTCTCGGACCACCAATCGCGCATTTCCATGCATGATGGCCCAAGAGACCTAGTATGCATTTTGATTTCAAATGCAATGCACACACACAAACAAAGGCCCAATCCCCACTAGATCAAGGGACAAGGCATGCATGCTAGATGGAATGCAACCTAGGCATGCAAACTAGTATGCTATATGAGCATGGAGGGGAGCATGCAAACATGCAATGTACATTAGGTACACAACCTAAGCAAACAAGGCAAACAAGCATGTCACAACTATGCAAGCTAATGAAGCATGCGAGATGTGATCTAATCATGCAAGTGTGCAAGACATGCAAACATGCTAGCAACTTGACCAAGGGAATGCATGCCAAATGCAAGTGATTTCAAGCATTCAACACATGCAACCAAAACATGCAAACGTGGATTAATGCAACAACATTTGAATAGCATGCAAAAGGTGGACTTAAACTGAATTAGGCAGCTCTCAACTAGGCCCAAAACAATGGCTAACATGCTCAAGAATGGAAGCCAAAACTCATACAAATGGGCATGCATGTAAGGTCCAACACTTAGGCACATAGAGACAAATTTTAAGCACACTTAAAAGAGGAACAACATGGGCATATGGCAGGCAATGTAAGCTCTGAAAATCATGTTAATGATGGTGCCAAAACAAGCAAACAAGGTAAGCATGGCATGCGACAATGGTCCAAGATTCAAGGCAAGCCCAAGGGGGATTGAACTACACTTAATGCAACCACACATGGCATGAATTAAATGACCAAAACCAGAGTTTTAGCATGCTAAAACAAAGCCAAAAGACCACTTAGACGGCATCTAAATGGCTTACACATGGAGGCATGCACAAATGCTTAAACATGGAGCATACAACACAACCTCTTGAAGCATCAAAGGGGCCATGAAATGCAAGCATACAAGCATGCTAAGATGACTGAAATGATGCTATAAGTGGTGCCAAACCACTTAAATAAATCAAACAATGCATGCTCAACACTTCACATACTTAAAGCCTACAAGCTAACAATGCAAAGGAGCTATGCAATACATGTTATGGCTGACCAAAACAACCAAAAACAAAGCTTAAACATGGCAAAACAAGTACGAAAACTTCACAAAGCTAGGCCAAAAGCATGCTTGAACAAGGGTTAAAACCCAGATGCATGTTAAGGCTACAATATGGCATTACAAGGCATGTATGCTAAGCAAGCATGGTGTACCAAAACCAACATACAACAATGCTATATTATGACATAATAAGCATGAAAATCAGTCAAGGCATGGTCAATACACACTCAAACTATATGCTCCCTCAAGAGGCTAAAAATGGCCCTTTTCAAGGACAACAAGGAGAGGGGGTGGCCCTCTCCTTCCTAGGACCTCAAGGCACCATCCTCATCACTGAAATCCCTCAAGATTTCAGTGGTGAGGAGGCCCAAACACAATGGTCCCGGAGCTCAACCGAAATGGCACAAAACAAAGGCCAAACAAGCCTTAAGAGGGGTCAAACAACCCCAAAGCTTAAAACACCCTTAACAAACTATTTAGAGCACTCAAAAAAAAAGACTTTTCTATGTCATATGCTAAGCTCAAAAATAGATGCAAGATAGGATAAAAAGCTCTGCAAAAAAGGGGTAAAAAAAGGACAAAAGTCTTACCCTTGTAGCACAACAGCAAATCAGCAACTTTTGGACTAAGAAAAGGCTTCAAATCACCTCAAAAATCACCTTCAAGGACCTCAACTCAATAAAGGGAGTAGAGCACTAGGTGGTTTGTATGCAAAAGTGCAAATAAAATGCACTTTTGAGCACAAACAAGCCCTAAACCTTAGAGAGAGGCAGAAAAAAAGTAGAGAGAGAGGGAGATTTTTGCTCCTTAGGTTGTATATCTCTTCCTCTTCCTCTTCCTCTTGTATCTCTCCCCTTTTGAGAGAGCTTGATTGATATAGATATTTCAATCTGCAGCCCCCTCAGAAGTCCTACGTCCAGGCATGGGCTGGGGTATGGCCTGGAATGACACCTACCAGCTGTCTACAGAAATATCTGTTGAAAACCACATTTGGCCGGTGGGCCATCAAAGTGACCGACCGTCAGTCAAATTGGCCGGCCGACCATCATATTTGGTCGATGGCAACAAGACACACCCGGTGGCCTCAAGCCACGGCCGGTGGAGTGTAGGGATGTCCCAAAAGCCATTCCCTGCCCTCCAAAGAAAAAACACAAGTATTTGGTGCAAAACCAGACACAAAACGGTCGAGTCGAGAGATTTTGAGGCAAGGCGCGTAGCCGAGGCCTCCGGGAACTCAAGACGAACACAAACATGGATGATCACCGAGTGTTCAAGCGGTGACGTCCAAGTCTTGAGGACAGTCAAAAATGGGGTGTCTACAGGGGGAATTTAGGAAACCTGGACTCGTGCCTAAGACCACATGTCCGTCATCACCAAAGTTGACTCGGCTCGGGAACTGGGGTACGATTGGGGAAGGTCACTTCGTGAGCAGCGCCGCTCGCCCGATCAAAGATCGGCCTCTACTAACCATGATATCGAGTTTTGAAAACATTATGTGCTCTTATTCTGGTTATTAGTCTAGAATTACTATGTGATGCACACAACATACAAGTATAGACTAGATTGCCTAAGTTGGAACAAAGCATCGCATATCCATTTATTTTGAAAGTGGATTGAAGTTTGCTACTCGCAAGTAGGCTAAAACACGGGCAACTCAAGCAATCCAAACTTCACCCACAGGCATTCAGGCAGTTATATCACATAAGCACATAGCCTCATGGTAAGCATGCTATCGTGGTAGTCACTCACACACATGCAAGGATGCTAAAGCATAAACACTCACCAAGTACTCCAAGCCAAAACAGAAACTAGTTTGTAATCAATGCATGATCTTAGTTCATGTTAAGATGGCTAATGCAACACATGCAAAATGCAACTAAGATAGGCTCAGCTATTCTAACATGGCATATGAGATGCAACAATCGATACATGTATTCAACTTGGAATTGAAATACAATGCGGTTAGCATGATGCGCCAAGCCCGGTGCATGCAAAATAGATGAATGGATGCAAACATATGAGCATAAGGATGCTAATTTAAACGTGCCCTAAAATTAACCATCATAAGCTGGTAAATAAAAGGGAGAAAGACGTGGGGTTAGAAGACATACATCGCACACACGCACACTTATTACAACATTGCCCTCCTCGGAGGGTCCGAATGAATAATACACAACCAACTAGCTAATCTAAGCTAATCAAGCTAATTATTACACAACATTAGCTAATTAACAAATTAACTAAATAAGCAAATGAACTAGCATGCAAACTACATATGATGGACCGCCTCACCTCTACTTTGAATGATAAGGGATGCATGCATGCTCGAGTCACCTCGTCGGGAAATCCATCGCGATGCCCCGATTTGCCTCTGTTTGCAACTGCTCCTAGAATACTATACAAAGCTCCAGAAGGTTAAAACTCCACCATGGGAACCTGTAGAGATACTACCGATCAGTTTTTGCTGCTGGTTTCTGGTTTGCTGCAACAGAGAGCAAGAAAGGGGCATGGCAAAGTATTTTCAATATATGTGTGCACGACCACTCTCATCATCATTGCATAAGCTCTAGGGAGGGTAGTCCTCGATCATCATGCCACCAATCATGCATCTCAATGCATGATGGCCGAGGAGTCAAACTGCACGATTCGATATGAAATGAATGAACATATGAACACAATAAGGCCTAAACTCCATCATGGGTAATCCGGAGTGTTGGCGACCGAGAATCGAGGCACGTTTCGTCACTTGGAGTACGAAACGTCCTTTGCTTCCCGTGTTTCGACTAAACCCTACTCCAAACACTATGCAACAACTAGCATGCAATCCTAAATGAAATGCAACTAAGACATGCAAACATGCAAGAAATGACATGCAAAGACGCAACTAGCATACGCAATGCTATGAACTAAGAATGGCATACTCAATGCACACGAACTATATGGCATACACAATGCATATATGAAGACTATCAATGAGACGATCAAGGCAGACACAATGCAATGGTCAATCATGCAACAACATGGACTACATGGCATATACAATGCAAGATGGACTTAAACTAAAACGAATGGGCCTCCACCACACTCAAATCAGTGGCCAATACATGATGAAAATGAAACAACAACACACATGCAATCATGAACAAATGCAAGGGACCAAACCTAAGGCACAAAGTGCAACTCCACCAAAGCATGGTAAGCATGAAATATGGCAGACAATCACATATTTTTCAGCTCTGAAATGACATGCAAGATGGTCCCAAAACATGCAAACACCTCACACAATGCATGCTAGATGGCCCAAATACCGAAACTAGTGAAGTGGATTACACTATAGGTACCCAAAGCAATGCACAAATGACCCAACTAGTGCCAAACAGTCCCTATGCAAGTCCAAGATAGTGGGAAAATGGCCTAAAATGATGGCTCAAAATGCATGGAAATGAAGCTCATGCAATGGTCCATAAACGAGGCATAGAAGCACAACTCTCAAATGCATTTAAATAGTGGAAAACATGGGAATATAGCACAAGTACAAGCTCTGAAATAGCATGCTCAATGACCCCAAAACATGAAAACACCTCAGTATAAGCATGCAATAGGCTCCAAAACTCAAAGCTAGGCAAGGGTATTGAACTACATCCATGCATAGCAAGCATCATTCAATGATGAGGCATAAAAATAGAGCTAAGGTAGTCCAAAACATGCACAAAACTAGTTTAAGGCATGGCCAAAAAGTGCTAGAATCAAGGGCCAAAACAACATGCAATACAAGCTAGTGAAGAGGGTTTACACTACAAGTATACAAGGCATTCAAGAGGCCACTAAACCAGCAAAATTTAGAGGTATGACATGCCAAATAAAGCCCAAAAACCCACTGAAACATGGTCAATGCATGCAAGAATGACATGCTCCTTTGATAGGCTATGAAGATGGTTGTTCTACACATGCAAGATGGACACCCAATATGGAAAAACAAGCTCTAGAAAGAGCCTATGCAGGTCCTAAAACTTACCAAAAATGTCCTGAAACATGGCTTGGAAGCATGCAAATAAGGGCTCCTTTGTTAGGCCAAATATGCTAGGAAACAAAACAAGGGTAGAGAGGGTCACCCCTCTCTCATTTTGGCACTCAAAAAAGCAGGCTAGCTACTGAAAATCCACTGGATTTCAGTGGCTAGAAGGCCAAACAAAGGTCAATGCAAAGGCCCTAATGCATGGCTCAAAACAAGGTAAAATGAAGCATGCAAGGGGGTAGATGACCCCCAACAAAAAAAATGATCTTAAACAAACAGGTTAAGGGCCTCAAAATAAGACTTTTTTAAGTTTACACCAAATCTCAAATATGCTTGCAAGTATAGCTAAAAGATGAAGCAAAATGAAGCCTTAAAAGGGAGAAAGTGAGTTACCCTTGTAGCACAAAAGGACCAGCAACCCCTGGACCACAAAGACAGCCTCTCAACCTCTGAAAATGGCCTCCAAGATGCTTAGAGTGATGGTGGAGGGGTTAGGTTGGGAGATGGTATGCAAAGTTGCAAGACCCATGCACTTTTTGAGCTTGGATGTAGAGATATAGAGGAAGAAGTCTTGTATGCCTTGGACCAATTTTTTTCAACCTCTCTAAAGGAGAGAGAGGGCCTCTCTTATAGAAAAACAAGAGGATTCAAGCTTCTTGGAGAAGCTAAAAAAAGGTTCAAGCTTCTTGGAGAAGCTAAAAAAGGTTCAAGAGGTTCAAGCTTCCTCAAGAAGCTAAAACAAGGGGTCAAAAGGTTCAAGCTTCCTCAAGAAGCTAAAACAAGGGTTTAAAAGGTTCAAGCTTCCTCAAGAAGCCAAAACGAAGGTTCAAAAGGTTCAAGCTCTCCAAAAACCATGCCAAACGGAGAAAGTTAAGCGGTCCGGAACCGAGGCGCACGGCCGACGGCTCCGAAAATCGGAAACTGGTCTCCAAACGGGAAAAGTGGCCTACGACCACAAAAAGTAGCCTACGGCCACTAAGAGATGGTTTGAGAGACCTCTTCCTCCTTTCGGGAAGAGAAAACAAGATCTGGTTTGCAAACCGAGGTAAAGCACAAAAGGGTCCCGAGGTCCGGGGGTAAGGCTCTCAGCCGAAACTCTGAAACCTTGAAACGAGCACAAGATGCGCAATCACTGAGTGCCCAATCGGTGACGTCTGAGTCTTAAGGTCGGTCAAAAATGGGGTGTCTACACATATGTGTTCACCATGTGTGGGGCGAACCTTACCAATTCAGTAAACTTGGCATCATACTCTGAAATAGTGCCTCCTCCTATCTTTAATGCTTGGAACTCTGTAGCCTTTCTATCTTTGATGGATTGAGTAAAATACTTGTTGTAAAAGACTTCCAAGAAACGGTTCCAAGTAATACCTTCATATTGACTTTTTATTAACATCCACCACCTCTGTGCCTCTTCTACCAAAGTGAATGTAGCAAGTGCAACCTCTTGTGTCTCGGTACATGGGAAGACTTCAAAAAATTTCTCGATTTCCAATACCCAAGCTTCCGCTTTCAATGGATCTATGCTTCCTTCAAACTGAGTTGGTTTCATTTTCTTATACTCTCATATCAATGCCATATTCCCTTGATCCAGAAAGTCCATCTGCAATGGAATTTGTTGTTGCAATAATTGTTGTTGTTGCTTTTATGCTTGTATTGGTTGCTGCTATGGTTGTTGTTGTGGTTGCTGTTGTTCTTGTTGTTGTTCTCTTTGATCTCTTTGTCTCAAAGCCTCTACTATGCCCTCCATTAATCGTTCCAAAAGATCCAAACAGCTGGCAGAGGATTCCTCCCTTTCTCTTACCATGATGCTATGCACATGAAACATGAGTTAAGAATTCATAAATATGCACATGATACTTCAAATAACATATAAGATGTACATCTTTTCACAAACATTCACCATAAATGCATTCCTCAAATTCTTCCAAGGAATCCTATACTCCGAAGGACAAGGGCGTGTGTACAAACTTGTGCTCTGATACCTGTCACGACCCAAAACCGCCCCTAAAGGCATAGGCTGTGACCACCCAGTAATCTAAGATTACCTCCAACCTCACAGACAATTCTGATAAATAATAACAAAGGGGCATTGCGAAAGCAATACAAAAATAAAACATGTCCATCGAGCAGTGCATACATGAAAATTATACAAGATTTTAAACTCCAACTCTTTCATAGATATAGATACAAACACACATCATAACATCTTAACAATTGCACAAAGTGTCCATCCATTTCAAGTTCCAAAAGAAAAGTACTAAACAAAAGAAATAAAAGCAAGTAATATGGTTCACTTGGTTGACACAACTTGGCTCTGCTTGAGACTAAGATCACCCTATCACGGAGGCACTCCCAACGACTGACAAAAGGGTGATTGTTGTTCTAGTTGTGGTTGTGGTTGTTCTTGATTTCTTTGCCTTAAGGCCTCTACCGCCTCTACTACACTTTCTAACATCCTTTCGAGTCTATCTATGCAGCTGGTAGAGGACTCAGCTCTTTTTCTCACCATGATACTATGCATGCAAAGCACATGTTAAACTATTATAATATATGCATATAACAACTTAACAGTTAATACATAAGATGTGCATCTTGTCACAAACACTCATCATGAATGCATTCCAAAAATTCTTCTAGGGAAATCCTATGCCCTAGAGGACAATGTGTGTGTGTACAAACTTGTGCTATGATACCACTCTGTCACGACCCTATCCCGCCCTAAACGTGATAGCAATTATGATTGAGTGTCTAACTACCAAAGGCCAATAAAACCAGGACAAGACAAGACAAGATTGGACCAAAACATTGGGGCTTATGCAGAAAAACATTTGTCCATTAATTACCAAAAGTCTATCCAGAGCTTGTTTATAAATCATATGATACAAAACAAGCAACTTTATTTATTTATCTTTGACATTTACAAACTCAACGTCCAAAAAAAAGTACAACATTTACAAATATAGAACTAACAAAACCCAAAACTCATATACAAGATCTTCATCCGAAAGCTCCAACTTCCAAAAGTACAAAAAGAAAAGAAAAAAACTTCAAATATGATCTATTATCCACAACTGGATCCTTGACATCACCTACATACATATAAGGAAGAGGGGTGATCTAAAACCCAGTGAATAAAAATATAGTAAAGTAGTAAATAAATGAACACCGCCAAGCTTTATTAAAATGATGCACATTATCATTTGAACATAACATACCTTTTTAGGCAAAACAAGTTTATCTTGCAACATATATATAGCGATAAACATTCTCAAGGTACTTCGAGTCAAAAGTCAAGAGGTCACAACTGGTGGCAGAGCTCAATTAGCAAGTGGTTATTGGCATGATTCCCAATAACAAACAAGTTCCAAGATGTCATCTTAATACATGATATGAAAATATATGATGTTTATTCATATCAAAACAATACCATAATCTTTCTACACATATCATCTGTTTGTATTTCGAATCATAATTTTAAAGAACATAACTTTACCACACTACTACTTACAATTGGCTCCTTCCTTAAGATTTAACTTGTCATGACCCCATCCAGCTCCAAATGTGATAGTAGCAATGACTGACCAGTGTCTGACTACCCAAGGCCTATCATGACAAGACAAGACTTAGCTCTAACTTTGAGGCTTACGCCGAATAATCTATTCATTCTAGTGCATAAGTATGATGAAGTCTGAACGAGCATGCATTTTATTTATTTACCTTGATATTTACATGTCCAAACAACAAAAGAAAAGATACAACATTTAGAGAAGTTCTTACAAAAACTACGAACAAAACTTTTGTTACCAAGTAACAACTTTCAAAAAGAAAACCAAGTAAAAGAAAACCAAAACTCTAGTGTGACTCTTCCTCGTGCCTTTGGTCCATATCTTCACTTACATACATATAAGGGAGAGGGGTGAGCTATTGCCCAGTGAATAGTAGTAACGTAAGGCAGTAAATGAATGGGCACTAAAATCTTTTAAGCATTCTTTCAAAATAGCATATACGTTTAACAAGACAAAACATAACTTGGCCTGCGAACAAAACGTATAATGATGACCATTCCAAGGATGACAAGGTGCTTAGCCGGCTCGGGTACCAACTAAATGTAACAAGATAAGCTTAGCCATGATACTAGATTGGATATTCCCTCAATTATGGGCCTGATCCATAAATGCCATCTAAGTACATGGTACAAGAATATAGAATGTTCATTCATAGTAAAACATGTCACTTGTGTAAACATAATCAAGTTTTGCATTAGAAACATGATTTGAACAAACATACCATTACTAAATTACTACTCACAAGTAGCTCGGTTTGATAAGGGGTTTCCTCCTTCTAAAGCTTGCCCTACATTAAACAATGGCATAATATTGAAATGTAAAGCCAACTCAAACAAACCTAATAAATTAAAGATTTAAAGTTTCCATTAAACATTTCTAAGTATTTAGTATTGTTCTAGGTCTAATTCAGTCCTTAACTAAGTGTTAAAAGAGTCTAAAAAGTGTTTTAAGTGAAAAAGTGTTGCGAAACAAAAGTGCATGCAAAACAAGGGATTTCAACATATGCGGGAAGGCCGATGCACATGCGGGCCATACGTGCCTTTATTCTAGTAGCTAAATGGTTGTAGGAGTAAAGTTACCGCATGCGTAGGAAACCCAACCGCACGTGCAGTCCTAGACAAGAACCAGTTATCCAAAAAACATGTATGTTCTAACTCTTCTCTTTTCATTTTCAAGCTTAGGGCTCAAGCTAAAGTATCCAAAAACATGCAAAATTTATAGGAAACATGAACATATAAACATTTTTCAAATCAAAACTTTACCTGTTTAAAGAATCATGGATTGAATCTTTGAAATCTATCAAGAACTCCAAGAATTGAATCTTTTCCAATTCTTTTCAAAACTTTTCTTTTCTTTCTTTCAAAACATGGATTTAATGATAAAAACCCTTGAAATCACAAGAACATATGAGGGTCAAGATCTTCAGATACCAAATACATCAAAACTTTAATCAAAAGAGTGATTTCCTAAGCTTCCTAGCATATTTTCTTTCCTAACTCAACTTCTCTTCTATTTCTTCCAATTTCTTCATTTCCAACTCATTTTGATTCTAGTTTCTTCTTCATTCTTGATGCTAGAGAGGTCTATTACAAGATTTTACATAGAAATCTTACCTTAGATTGATTACGGACTGAGTTTTGATGAATCTCCTTCAAGTTCTTCCTTTTTCTCTTTTTCCTTCTTTATAGCTGCTTCTAAGTTTCTACAACAAATTTTCCTTTTGTTTGTTTTTGATGAACAAAGGTTTTATTTAGTGCAGCTAGGACAAAAATGGTAAGGTGGTGCTTGCTTGCTTGGCTTAGCAAATCAAGATTATTTAACTTAGTTAATTAGGGTTTGTGCTAATTAATCCAAGTTTAACCTAATCTTACTTAAGTTAATTAATCCTAATTAGAAAGACATCAAATAGCATGAAATGAACAATTCATTAGCCTAAAGCCTCTAAGCTCCTCAATTAAGGTATAGGGACATCCTATGGTTCTAAAATCTCGATCTAAACCATACCCTAACTTAAAGCCTGAAACAAGCAATATTTTCTAAGTTTAGGTTTCTAAACTAACTTCTCCTTCTCCTCTACTCCTTTCAAGTTCTAGTTCAAGCAATAAGTACTTAACATGAGAGTAACACACATGAATGACATGATATGCATATGCATGAAGTGTCAGGTGTCACATTCCCCCCACTTAAGAAGTTTTGTCCTCCAAACTTGTCTTACCTTGGCTCGGAAATAAGCTAGGATATCTCATTCTCATTTCATCTTCCTTCTCCCAAGTAGCATCCCTCCGGTAGTGTTTTTACCATTCCACTTTACTATCGGTATTGGTTTGTGCAGACACCCCATTTTTGACCGTCCTCAAGACTTGAACGTCACCGTTTGAACACTCAGTGATCATTCATGTTCGCGTTCGTTTTGAGTTCTCGGAGGTCTCGGCTACGCGCCTTGTCTTAGGATCTCTCGATTTGCTTGTTTTGTGTTTGGTTTTGCACCAAACACTTGTTGTTTTGCTTCTGAGGGTAGGGAATGGCTTGTTGGCCATCCCCACACCTCACCGGCCATGGCTTGAGGCCACTGGCCCTGTTTTGTTGCTACCGGCCATTGGTGATGGCCGGTCGGCACTCTTTATGGTCGGCCGGCCATTGTTTTGGTCAATTTGTCATTTTTGGCTGGCCGACCACTGTTCATCTACTTTTGACAGATATTTTATGCTAGCTGTGATAGCTGGCATCCACAATGCCCTCCCTGTGTATGGAGGGATTTCCCTCTTGCTTAGCTTGTTTTGTAAGCTTTGCAAGATTGGAATTCCTATAAAGGAAGGGCTTCTCCTCCCTCCTCAGGGGTTCCAAAAAGTTCCAGAGGTTTGAAAAATTAGGGTTAGAAGTTCTATATCTATCTATCTCTATATCTCCCTCTCCTTTTGATTTGTGTGTGTATAAGGGGTTTTTGTTCTTAGTTTTGCACGAAGACACATAGTATTACACCATAACTTGGTTGTTGAGGCGCCAAAGGGTTGTTCTTGGAGTTCTTGGGCTGGTTTTGACCTATGGAAGCTGCTGGAGGGGTGTTATTGAAGAAGGTCTTCAAGGGTAAGAACCTTACCCCTTTATTCCCCATTTTTGCACAAGCTTTTGACCTATCTTGCATCTATTTTTAAGCTTAGTGTATAACTAATAAAAGTTCTATTTTTACTTGCTTTTGATCTTTGTTTAAGGTCTTTTTGAGATTTGGGATTGTTGCCCTCCTCTAAGGCCTTGTTAGGCCTTGTTTTAGGCCATCTATTTTGGCCCTTGCTTTAGTCTTTGCAAGAACTCTCTACCACTAAAATCTAGAGGATTTTCAGTGGTGGAGAGGTAGTTTTGGTGTACTAAATGGGAGAGGGTCATCCCCTCTCCATGTTGTCTTTGATGCTTGCATAAGTGGCTTATGTTGTAGCATGTTTGCCTAGCTTGCTTTAGCTCCATTTCAATGCATATTAGGCTTTGTTTTGCCATGATATAGCACTGTTTTAAGTTGGTTTAGACACACCATGCATGCTTTGCATACTTGTCTTGTAATGCCATGAAATTGCATTAACATGCATCATGATGTATCATGACTTTTTAGCATGATTTTGGCTTAGCTTTGTGAAGCTTTTATGCTTGTTTTGGTATGCTTAAAGTCTAATTTTGGTTGTTTGGGCCATCCATGACTTGTTTTGTATAGCTACCATGCAACCTAGCTTGTAGGCTTTGAGTATTGGAACCTCTAGCATGCTTTACTTGCATTATTTCAGTGACTTAGAGTCACTTACCATATCATTTCAGTCCATATGGCATGCTTGTTTACTCACAATTGATGCTTCTTTAATGTCTTAAAGAGTTTGTGTTTCATGCTCCATGTTTGTGCCATTGTGTATGCCATCATGTGTAGGCATTTGGGATGCCATCTAAGTGTGTCTTTGGCCTTGTTTTCATCTGCCTTAGGACTGTTTTGAGTCCCTTTGGCCCTTCGAGGTTCGGTTGACATGGTCATGGCTTGAGCCCCTTGGCTAGCCTTGAGTCTTGGACCTTGTTGCATACTTTGCTTGATTTGTTTAGTTGGTTTGGCACCTTTTCTGACATGATTTCAGAGCTTACAATGTATGCCATTTGTCCATGTTTGTTCCTTTTAAGTGTCTTTAAAAGTTGCCTCTTTATGCTTAAGTATTGGACCATGTATGCATGCATGTTTGTATGTGCATTTGCCTCCATTTCCTTGGCATGTTAGCCACTGTTTTGGACCTATTAGAGAGCTGTCCATCTTGGTGTAAGTCCATCATTCTCATGTTGTTGCATACTTGTCTTGCGTGTTGTTGCATACTTGGCCTATCGCATGTTGTCGCATGCTTGAATTGCATTGCATTTGGCATGCATTTTCTTTGTTAAGTTGCCTTACATGCTTCCCTGCTAAGTCCCCTTTACATGTTGTTGCATGTTTGTCATTAGCATGGTTGTTACATGTCTCACATGCTTGTTTATTTAGGTTGTGTGCCTAGTACACATTGTTTGTTTGCATGTTCATGTCGCATACTTAGCTTGCATGCTTAGGATGCATAACATTGTGCATATAATGCATGCCTTGCCTCTTGATCAAGCATGATAGAGGTTGGGTCCTTTATGTGTTTTGTGTGCAGTCCATTCGACATTGAAATTGTACACTTTGGCCTCTTGGACCATCATGCATTGAAATGCGTGATTGGTGGTCCGAGGGTCGAGGACCAAACTCCTTTGAGTTCATAACATGATGGGGAGGTTGGTTGTGCAAAAATTTTCTTTAAGATGCATTGACATGTCTTGTTTGTCCTCTGCTGCTGTCAAAATAGGGTTATGCAGGAAGATATGCTCGACCGACCATTTTCAGTGCCAAACGACCAATAATGGATGGCCGAGAGCCTTACAACTAGTTGATGACCACTTTCCCATGGCCGGTGACCATTCCTCTTGGCCGGTGATATTCCACAGTGATCAGGGAGTGATGCTAAAGCATCCTTGGGACTTGTGCAATTTTTAGAGGCATAAAACAATGAAAACAGAGGCAGCTTGTGCATGGTGGTGGATTTCCAAGCGGAGGCGAGCACGCATGCATTGGACCCTCTTCCCGAGGTTGTTTTACCGCTTTATTAGCTTAGTTAATTTGCTTAACTAGTTAAGTGGTCTGTAACTATTTAATTAGCTTGTTAGTTAGTTAAATTTGTATTATTCTTTTGGTCCCTCTGAGAGAGGGTGAATTGTGTAATAAGCGTGCGTGCGTGTGTGCATGTCTTCCAACCCCCACTTCTTTCTCCCTTTTATTTAACCGCTTATGATGGTTAGTTTTAGGGCATATTTGATTTAGCATACCTTATGCTATGCATGCGTGCATCCATTCATCTGTATTGCATGCATCGGGCTCAGCGCATCATACTAACCGCATAATATTTCAATTCCAATTTGAATACGTGCATCGAGTTATTACATTTCACATGCCATCCTTAGATTAGCTAAGCCTATTCTAGTGACATTTTGTATGTAATGCATTAGCCATTTTAACATGGACTTGGATCATACATTGATTGCTAACATGTTCTTTATTTTGGCTCGGAGTACACTATGAGTGTTTATGCTTTAGCATATTGCATGTATGTGAGTGTTAACATGAAAGCATGCTTGCCATGAGCTAATTGCTTAGTTGATTTATTGCCTGAATGCCTGTGGGTGAAGATTGGGTTGCTTGAATTGGAATAATTCGTCGAAACCCGTGTTTTAGCCTACTTGCGAGTAGCAAACCTCAAACCATTTTCCAAACAAAATGGATATGCGATGCTTTGTTCCAAATTAGGCGATCTAGTCTATACTTGTTTTACTGCGTGCATCACATAGTAATTCTGGCTAATTAATCTGAATAAGAACGCATGTGTTTTCAAAAATGAGATATCATGTTTAGTAGTGGCCGATCTTTGATCGGGCGAGCGGGGGTACTCATAGATGACCTTCTCCAATTGTACCCAAGTTCTCGAGCCGAGACAACTTTGGTGATGACGGACATGTGGCCTTAGGCAACGAGTCAGGGTTTCCTAAATTTCTCAAAAATAAAACATTTAGGTAGCGACTCTGTATCTGGCAAAGCAGTTCATGTTTAGCACTTCTTTCTAAAAATCTATTTTTCAAAACAATTTGCCGGATTTGGACTCTTTGGTGATTTATCAATGTCACATCGCACATTGTGAGATCAGATTAAGAACCGTGACAATTTGAGTCCGAACTGTAGTGAGCCCAAAACGAACAAAATGGGAATTCATCCTCCCAGGGCGTTCGGGGACGTCTACAATTTGTTTCTGAGTTGCTTTACTTGATGATCAATGATCTGAATGGGTCGCTCCTCATACCCCAAATCCTCATCAATGTCCAGTCTTTGGTAATCAATCACATGGGAAGGATCTTAGGCAAATCCTCGTTACGTAGAAATGTGAACTACATTGTGGACTTCTTCTATCTCTGGTGGTAATGCAACCTGGTAAGTAACTAGGCTGATTTTCTCCAAAATTTCAAATGGCCCAACATAGCATAGAGTCAAATTTCCTTTCTTTCCAAACCGTGTTTGACCCTTGATTGGAGTGACTTTCAAAAATACGTGATAACCAACTTCAAATTCTACATTCTTTCTCCTTGCATCTACGTAGTTCTTTTTGACGAATTTGAGCAGTTTTGATTTGTTGTTGCGTAACCTTGATCTTTTCAACAGTCACTTGAACAATCTCAGGCCCCATTACTAATTGATCTCCTATCTCTGTCCAACAAACATACAATCTACATTTCTTTCCATATAATGCTTCATATGGTGCCATACCAATGTTCACTGGGAAACTATTATTGTAGGCAAATTCTACCAAAAACAAATGAATTTCCTAACTTCCCTTGAAATGTAAAACGCACAAACAAAGCATATCCTCTATAGTCTGTATGGTCCTTTCTGATTGTCCGTCTGTTTGTGGATGGAAAGTAGTGCTAAACCTCAATTCAGTTCCCATTGCTTTTTGCAAACTTTGCCAAAATCTAGATACAAACTTGGAATCTCTATCTGACACAATGGAAACAAACACACCATGAAGTCTAATAATCTCATTTATGTACAATGTAACAAGTTTGTTCACATTATAAAAGATTTCATAGGCAAGAAATGAGCGGACTTGGTCAGTCTATCAACAATGACCCAAATAAAGTCCATACCTCTTCATGTGCAAGGCAAGCCAATTACGAAGTCCATCGTGATATGTTCCCACTTTCATTCTAGAATGGGGAGAGGTTGAAGAAGACCGGCTGGCCTTTGATGTTTAGCTTTGACTTGTTGGCATTGAAGGCATCGAGATACGAACTCTGCTATATCCTTTTTCAAGTTTGGCCACCAGTAGACTTGCTTGAGATCTTGATACATTTTAGTATTCCCGGGGTGGATTGCAAACTTAGAATGGTGTGCATCCTTCATAACTTTCTTCCTCAGTTTAGATATATCTGGAACATACATTCTGCCTTCAAATTGTAACAGTTGATCTTTGATGGAAAATCCCATCCTTGGCTTTCAATCAATTTCCTCAAAAACTTTCTTTAGATAGGCATCCTCCATCTGCTTTTGTTTAATTTCTTCAATAATCATTGGCAGTACTGAAATTGCTGCCAAAATCTCTAATGTTTCATGTAGGACTAACTCCACTTCCATCTTCTGCAAATCTCATAAAATGTCTCCTTGTTTGGTAAGTAAACATGCCAAATTCTCCATGGTTTTTCAGCTAAGAGGAGCTACAGTTTTTACTTTGCCAGAGTGATACTAAATTTGTAGATCATAATCCTTTATCAATTCAGGCCACCTCCTCTGCCTCATATTAAGTTCTTTCTATGTAAACAAATACTTCAAACTCTTATGGTTAGTAAATACCTCACTTGAAGCTCCATACAAATAATGACGCCATATCTTCAATGCAAAGACGACGGCTGCCAATTCTAAATCATGTGTTGGGTAGTTCTTCTCGTCTAGCTTTAGTTGACATGAAACATAAGCAATAGCTCTATTGTTTTGCATTAAAACACATCCCAATCCTTTATGCATTGCATCACTGTAGATAACAAACCCTCCTGTTCCGGTTGGCAATACAAGAATTGGTGTTGTAATCAATCTCATCTTGAGTTCTAGATACGCCGAATCTCTTTCTCCTATCCACTAAAATGGCACCCCTTTCTGTGTTAGCTGAGTGAATCATACAACTATCTTGTAGAAATCCTTTGACAAACCTTCTATAGTTCCAAACCAAGAAAACTTCGAACTTATATTATCGTATTCGGTCTTGGCCAATTAACTATTGCTTTAATCTTTTGAGGATCAACTAAAATTCCTTATTTATCAATTATCTGCCCCAAAAATGTCACGCTAATCAGCCAAAACTCACACTTCTTCAACTTTGCATTCAACTTTTTATCTCTAAGATTTTGAAGGATCAATCCCAAATGTTGTTCACGTTCCTCCAACTTTTACAGTAAATAAGGATGTCATCAACAAAACTACAACGAACTCATCCAAGTAAGGCTTAAAAATTCTATTCATGAGATCCATGAATGTTGCAGGTGCATTGGTGACTCTGAAAGTTGTCTTCTCTATATCCTCTACCTTGACGTTAAGCTGGTGGTAGCCTGATCTCAGATCTATCTTGGAAAAGACTTGTGCCCCTTGCAACTGATCAAATAGGTCATCAATCTTGGAAAACAGGTATTTTTTTTTTATTGTCACTTTATTCATCTCTCTATAATCAATGCATAGCCATAGCGTTCCATCTTTTTTCTTAACAAATAGTACTGGTGCACCCCATGGTGATGTACTAGATCTGATGAAGCCTTTATCTAGAAAGTCTTGCAGCTGAATTTTTAACTCTTTCAATTCTGTGGGCGACATTCTATTAAGAAGTTTTGGAGATAGGTTGTGTCCCTGTGTCACTTCAATAGTAAACTCAATCTCCCTATCAATTAAATTGCTCGGTAAGCCATCAGGAAACATATCTGAGAATTCTCACACCACTGCAACACTGCTTAAACTGGCATCTGATTCCTGAACAGTTAAGGCACTACACAAATAGCCTCCACACCGGTTCTTAAGTAACTTGTTAGCCTTCATGGATGAAATGAGATACGGTGGAGATACTACTCCACTCACTTGAAAAGAAAATTCTTCTTGATCAAGTGGTTGGAGTGTGACACACTTAGATACATAACCAATTGCAGCATAATTTGTTGATAACCAGTCTAGTCCCAATATCGCATCAAAATGATTAATATCAATGGATATTAAATCTACAATCAAGCTAGAACTCCCAACTAATATATCATAATCTTGATAAATAAATGGACAAATCAAGGATTCACCCGACGATGTAGACACCGATAACAAATAATCGAAAGGTTCTGGCTCTTTGTTCAATTTACTCACAAACTCACTAGATATGAACGAATAGGTAAAACCTGAATCTATCAAAATATAAGCATCTCGAGCACAAATTGAGAGTGTACCTGACACCACTAGTTCAATATTCTGGGCATCGCCTGGGACAAGTGCAAAAACTCTTCCCTGTCTCACTGGTTCTTTCTTGGTATTAGCCTTCATGCTCGGTTTCTGGGCTAACCCAGATAAACTCAATCTCCACACTCAAAGCATGCTCCTGTGGCTCAACGACACACCCCAAAATGATTCATAACGTATTCCTGACATGTTGGTATAGTCTTGCCAACTTGACTTGAACTGTTAGTGCTCGCCGTGTTTGGCCTTTTGATCGGTGGATTACTCAACCCTTTCTTAATGCCAAAACCTTGTTTCTTGGTGAACCATTCCTTCGATTTTTGTTCTTCCTTGGCATTCTATTCAGCCATCAGTGTTTTTTCTAGAACTTTCGTGTATGTTGGCAACTGGAATAGGTTCACCTTATCTCTGATTAGCTGTTTTAATCTTTCTCAAACTTTCTTGCTTTGTCCTAGTCTGTTGTCATGACCCCAACCTGCCCAAAAAGGATGGTGTAATGATCAGTTAGTAGTCCTTAACTACTAAAGGCCTAACAAAATGAAAACAAGACGAACTCTTAATATAATTGGGGGAAAATTTCACCAACTACTATGCAGAAGCCATTATCTGTTATATTGAGTCCATTTATAACATCCATTCAGAGTGGTGCATAACTTTACGAAATGAGAGAGCATCTATTCTTTTAGAAGCATTACATTATATTATTACAAGACATAAAACATATTACAATACATATGTCTTAATTCGACAAATCAGTACAACAATAAAAGACTAGCTTCTAATTAGCATTCTTCGTACTCGAATTATTCATTACCTAAATATATATAAGGGAGAGGGGTGAGCCATTGCCTAGTGAATAGTAATAAAGTAAGGCGATAAATGAATAAACATTGAAAACTTTTAAACATTCTTTCAAAATAACATATACGTTTAAGAAGACAAAACCTAGCTTGGCTTACATACAAAATATATAATGATGAGCATTTCAAGGATTACAAGGTGCAAGGTGCTTAACCGGCCCAGGTACCGACTAAACGGATCAAACATGGGCCCGGCCATAATACATGATTAGATATTCCCCCAATTGGGGGACATGATCCAAGATTTCCATCTAAACACATGATACAAGAATATAGAATGTCCATTCATAGCAAAACATATCAAGCTTGTAAACATAACCAAGTTTTGCATTGAAAACATAATTTGACAACATAGCGTTACTAAATTACTACTCACAAATGGCTACGGGAACGAGGGTGTATCCTCTTCAAGGCTTAACCTACACAAAACAGGAACGAGAATTGAAATACTAGCTAACTTATAACCTTCTTATATTAATTTGTTATCTGATTAAACTTTAGTTCTCTTTTCTACTTAAACATAATTCAAGTGGGTTTCTAATTATGTTAACCTTGCATCTACGTTCCCAAACATACCTAAAAGTGTTGTAAGAAAAGGAGGTAATTTTGACCAGTCCGCTCTAGTGGCCTTTACACTGCTCAAGCAGTGATCAAGTGCCTCCCAGAAGTTCAAGCCTGCAAAACTAGATTTTGAGAACTCTCAAAGTGCACTCGAGCGACCCTTTAACCGCTTGAGCAGTTAACCGACTCATACAGGTTTCTAAGCGAACTCGTAATGTTAGCTCCGGCAGTGATCTACTGAGCAGAATTTTGTAACTCACGAACATGCCTTGCTCTTGGCTGCTCTAGGGTCTTTAAACCTTAGTTTCATGCACTTTAAACCCTCAAACATGGTATGCAAGCTCTAGAAACATACAAATATACACATACGATTGTTAATCAATTCAAAACTATCAAAATTTGATTTATCTTCAAGGTTCAAGAATCAAACTTACTAATTTGTCAAGAATTTGAAGCAAAACTATCTTTCCTAGGGTTTCATCTTACCAATTTCTATTTATATGTTTAGAGTATTCTAAGCTAACAAAATCAGATATTTTGTGAAATGCGATAGATAATGGAATAGTTAATTTAACCTAAGGTACTCAAGTATGGATAATGACAAGTTATAACTCATGACAATATTTTGGATGTCACATCTGTGTTCGCCATGTGTGGGGCGAACCTTGCCAATTCAGTGAACTTGGCATCATACTCTGAAATTGTGCCTCTTCCTGGCTTTAATGCTTGGAACTCTTTAACCCTTCTATCTTTGATGGATTAAGGAAAATACTTGTTGTAAAAGACTTCCATGAAACGGTTGCAACTAATACCTTCATATTGACCTTTTTGCTAACATCCACCACCTCTGTGCCTCTTCTACCAAAGTGAATGTAGCAAGTGCAACCTTTTTTGTCTCGGTACATGGGAAGACTTCAAAAAATTTCTTGGTTTCCAATACCCAGGCCTCCGCTTTCAATGGATCTATGCTTCCCTCAAACTATGTTGGTTTTATTTTCTTATACTCTCAGATCAATGCCATATTCCCTTGATCCAGAAAGTCCATCTACCATGAAATTCACTATTGGGGTAATTGTTGTTGCTGCTGCTGTGTTTGTATTAGTGTAGACACCCCATTTTTGACCTCTCTTATGACTTGGGCGCCATCGATTGCGTACCCAATGATGAATGTATACGCTTGTCAAATGCTAGAAGTCCTCAGCAGAATGCCTTAGCTTTGAGCCTCAAAACCTTGTGAACCTCTTGTCTTGTTTTCGGACAAAAATAACAGTTTCTCAAGCCTAAACATCTTGGGACCTACAGACCCACTTTTGTGGACAGCCGGCCACTATCAGTGGGTTGCCGATCACTTGTCTGTTTTTTCAGATATTTTGGCCAGCTGTGCCAGCTGTTTCCACTGATGCATGCATTTTCCCACACTTGTCTGTATGGATATTACGAACAGAGTCTCATGTTTTTCTATATATAGATGAACTCCCCTCTTGTTGTAATGGTTGGAAAAATTTGGAGAAAAATTTTCTCTCTCTCTCTCTCTTTCTTCCAAGCTCTTCACTCTTTGCCTATACACTCTAAACCAAACCTTGTGGTATTTGGGCTGAGATACTTTTGAGCTTGCATTTAGCTCTTAAGGGTGTGTAATTGTTGGTTCGCAACTCAAAAAGGGTATCCCTCTTCAAGAGGTATAATTCTTGGCTTGGTTCCTTTCTTTATTTACCATCTTTTCTACTATTTTTTGACTTTTTTTTTGGGGGCTATTTTTACACTGAATTTTTGGGCTCAAACTTGTGGTTTAAGGCCATTTAAGGTAGAGAGGTTGATAGCCCTTTTTTGAACCTTGTTTCATAGGCCTTTGCCCTTGTGTTTCCCACCTTTCTATTATCTTTTTTTTGAGCTTTTTACTACCGAATCTCAAAGGTTTTTTAGAGGAAAAAATCATGATTTGAAGTCCCAAAAATGGAGGGGTTGGCCTCCCGTCCTTGTGCTTGCTTACTAGCCTAACTTGCTCCATATTTTAGCTTATTGTAATAGCTATTGTTAGCTCAATTCTAACACTTTTTTTGGACTATTTTAGCACTATTTTAGGACTATTTTTAGTCTTTCATTATATTTGAGCTTTGTATAGCATGCTTGTAGTGTAATGGTCCTTATAGATTTGGTGGTTTAGGCCTTAGCCACCAACCTATTTGAGTTAATAGTGTTTATTTCAAGCTTTCCATACTTGTTTTCATCTCTAATCACCTCTACAATCTCCCTCCTTTCATGGCTTTTTCTTTGCTTTGAAAGCTGTTTCAAACTACTTGCTTGTTTAAGCTTGAGATTGAGGTATTTTGCTTAATGGTTTAATCCCTTTGGGGGTTCATTACCAACGGCATAACACTTCTCTCATGCCTAAAACAAAACTTGATTTGGTACTCCTTTCCATTAGAGTACTTAAAGCTCACTTCTGGACTCAATTGATTAAGGAATGGATGGTAATTAAAATGAATGAATGAAATTGGGACTAAAACTAATACAAGATAATAAAATCAACTTGAGTTCAATCGGACGTTAATTGAACCCATTAACTCTTGAGTGTTTCATACTTGTTTGCGATGTAAACGGTTCAAGAGTCAATGCCAACCACTTCCCTTGATCAATCCATGATAGGGAGGGGGGTTTTAAGAGTCTTTTAATTGTGCATTTGCATGATTATGTGTTTATTTGATGTTTATTTGTTTGTTGGTGAATTATATGTTTAAATGTCAACGTAGAATGCGAAATTGAAAGCCAAAACGGACTCAGAAATTGAAATTGGTGACCTATTGGGAAGAACAAATCCATGCGGGCATGGCCCAAAGTGGACAGTATTGATGACATGTGAAGGATTGGGGCATTACACTAAGTTAGACCTATATGGTTCTATTGTGCGCTATTGGATGTACCACATACGAATATGATTTGTGAAACTTGATATGACAAGTATTCAGTTATGAATTGTTTCGAATTCATGTGACATGGTTTTATACAGTGATAGACATCATTCACTTTGCCTCTTTACACTTGTATTAGTCACTAGGCTTTAGCTCACCCTTTTTCCTATATATATGTAGGTGAGCAAATGGAGTGTCAAGGATAAGGCAACCTCGGGAGTCCACCCTTTTGTCAGCCGTTGGGAGTGCCTCCGTGATGAGGTGACCTTAGTCTCATGTGGAGCCAAGTTGTGCCAACCAAGTGAACCATATTACTTGCTTTTATTTCTTTTGTTCAGCACATTTCTTTTGGAACTTGAAATGGATGGACACTTTGTGCAATTGTTAAGATGCTATGATGTATGTTTGTATCTATATCTATGAAAGAGTTGGAGTTTAAAAATCTTGTGTAATTTTCATGTATGCACCGCTCGATAGACATGTTATATTTCAATATTGCTTCCTCAATGCCCCTTTGTTATTATTTATCGGAATTGTCTGTGAGGCCGGAGGTAATCTTGGATTACTGGCTAGTCACGTCCTAGGCCTTTAGGGGTGAGTTCGAGCTGTGACAGGTATCAGAGCACAAGTTAGTACACACACGCTCTTGTCCTTCAGAGTATAGGATTCCTTAGAAGAATTTAAGGAATGCATTCATGGTGAATGCTTGTGAAAAAATGTACATCTTATATGTTATTTGAAGTATCATATGCATATTTAAGAAGTCTTAACTCATATTTCATGTGCATAGCATCATGGTAAGAGAAATGGAAGAATCCTCTGCCAGCCATTTGGATCTTTTGGAACGATTAATGGAGGGCATTGTAGAGGCTTTGAGACAAAGAGATCAAAGAGAACAACAACAAGAACAACATCAACCACAACAACAATGGGGTGTCTACAGTTGTCCCTCTTTGACAGAGCTCGAAGTCATAACATGACGTGAGTGAATGTCAAACCCCGAAGACAATCCATTTTGACAAGGCCGTAAGACTTGGGCAAGCAATCAGGACATAAATAAAATTGGTTGAGCTCGCAAGCTGCCTACATATTCGTTTGCAGGGAATCAAACCAGCGTAGTTCTGGGGTAGGATGCAAATGATATATGTGAAAAATATTTAAAAGTTGGACTCATACGCTTTGCGAAGCCGACTATTTTCAAAACTCATGATCATGCAAGATGATGC
Source organism: Camellia sinensis (assembly GCF_004153795.1). Lineage (NCBI taxonomy): Eukaryota > Viridiplantae > Streptophyta > Magnoliopsida > Ericales > Theaceae > Camellia > Camellia sinensis. The sequence continues at coordinate 1,286,084 of NW_021025359.1, read as the reverse complement.
AATAAGTAATAACAGATGCAATAAGCAATAACAAGATAACAACAATCGAACTAGGTTCCACATGGGAAAAACTAACTGCACACTCTAGCCATACAGAAACCATGAAAATAGAAGAGAAAAACACCGCTCAGGGTCGGGTTTCATGCACGCGTCCTAAGATAAAAGCAAAACCACTCAGCATCACGTTTCACACGTCCTAAGATACTCTAATCACGCTGAAATCGTGGGAAAAAGAGAAAAACCACTAGGGGACACGTTTCACGCATCTCGAGATAAAACTCACCAAGGGCCGCATTTCACGTATCCTGAGATACTCTAATCACGCTGAAATTGTGAGAAGAGGAGAAAAGCCGCTCGAGATTGTTGACACCCCATTTTTGACCGTCCTGAAGACTTGGACGTCATCGTTTGAACACTTGATGATCATCCATGCTTTGAGTTCCTAAAGGTCTCAGCTGCGTGCCTTGCCTTAGGATCTCTCAACTTGTCTGTTTTGTGCTTGGTTGTGGACCAAGGACTTATGGTTTTGCTTCTGAGGGAAGAGGGTGGCTTGTTTGCCATCCCCTCAATCCACCGGCCAAGGCTTGAAGCCATCGGCCTTGTTTTCTTGCCATTGGCCAAAAGTGTTGGCCGGTCGGCACTATTGTTGGTCAGTCGGCACTTATTTTGGTCGATCGGCCATATTTTCTGGCCGAGACCTTTTCTTTGCCCTTTTCAGGCATCATGCATACCAGCTGTGCCAGCTGGTGAGCACAGACCCTCCCCTCAATATACGTCTATGGAGAGATTTGAACCAAAACTTAGCTTCTCTAAGAAGCTTTGAATTTGATTTCCTATAAAAGGGGAGCCTTCCCTCCCTTTCCAGAGGTTCAGCAAAATAGATATAGAGTTCATATATCCCTCTCTCTCTATATCTCTCTCTATATATTTGTGTGTGTGTTGGTACCTTAAAAGTGTATTTTGTTCATACTTTTGCACTATAGCACCTAGTAGAACACCTTTGTTTGGTGGTTGAGGCACTAGGAAGTTGGTTTCAGATTCTTGGGCTGGTTTTGATCCAAGGGAGTGGCTGGAGTTGTGTTCTTGAAGGTGTTCTTCAAGGGTGAGCAACTAACCTTTTGTTTCCCCATTTTGGCTTAAGCTTTTAGACCTATTTGCATATTGTTTTAAGCTTAACCATAAACTAGAAAAAAAAAAATCTATTTTTGTGTGCTTAAGATGATTGTTTAAGGTCACTTTTTGGTTGGGGGTTGTCTACTCCCTCTTAGGCCTTGTTTGGCCTTGTTTTGAGCCACCTCTTTTGGCCTTTGTTCTTGTCTTTGCATGACCTTTCTACCACTGAAATCCAGAGGATTTTCAGTGGTGGAAAGGTAGTTTTGAGGTCTTGTATAGGAGAGGGACCCCCCCTCCCTCCTTGTGTCTCATTTGCTTGTATATTTGGCTCATAATGGTAGCATGTTTGTTTAGTATGTTTTGGCTTCATTTCAGCAAGTATTTGGTGTTATTTGGCCATGATATACCTCTATTTTAAGTTGGTTTGATAGCCTCTTGCATGCATCATACACTTGTCTTGCAATCCTCTCATTTGCCTTAACATGCACCATGCATTTGGACCATCATGCTTGCATATTTTGGATCAACTCAAAGCAACTATTAGTCATGTTTTACCATGTTTAGGCTCTGTTTGGTGTTGTTTTGATCATATATGCGATGCTTTGTATAGCTACCATACATTCTAGCTTGTTAGCTTTGAGGGTCCAAGTCATTAGCATGCACTACTTGGACCTTTTTCATGATTTGGCATCATCTCATATGTGATTTCAGTCCATGTAATGTAGCCTTATACTTGCATTTGTCATCCTTTGAAAGCTTTGAAGAGTTGGTGTCTTATGCCTTAAGGTTGGGTCATTGTGCATGCCCCCATGATTAGGTCTTCGGGATGCCATCTAAGTGGGTTTTTGGGCCTATTTTGACATGCCATATCTGTGTTTTTCATTGGTTAAGTCATGCCATGTTTGGTTATAATGGGTGTAGTGTAATCCCCTTTGTTGGCCTTACTTGCATCTTGTCTTCGGCCCTTCATCTTGGCTTGTTTTAGCTTTGGCCCTTGCATGTTTTAGATTCCCTTTAGCATGATCTAGGACTATTTTGGTTGTCCTCGGCTCTTTGGAGCTTGTTTCATGTGGCCTTAGTACAAGCTCCTTGGATAGCCTTAAGCCTTGAGCTTTCTTGCATGTTATGCTTGACTTGTATGTATGATTTGGCATCATCCTTGACATCATTTCAGAGCATGTAGTGTTGTCACGCTTGCATGCTTTTCACTCTTTGAGTGCTTTCGAGAGTTGTCCTCTTTGTGCCTAAGTGATGGACCACTATGTGTACATGTTTGTTTTGCATGTTGGTGCATTAGTTTTAGTGTTTTGGCCACTGATTTGGGCATGGCTGAGGTTTTCCCATTTCAGTTTAAGTCCATCTTGCATGATCCTTGCATATTGTTGCATGCTTGTTCCATTTCGTCGTTATTGCATACTTGGTACATTGCATTTTGCATGCTTTGTACATTGCATATTTGCATGTTTAGGTTGCATACTTGTTGCATGCCATGTTGTTTACATGTTAGGTTGCGTTGTATTGCCTTTGGCATGCTCATGTTGCATTGCATTGCATTTCCATGTCGCATTGTATTTTGCATACTTGCATTGCATTGTGTTTGGTTTGGGATGTCGAACCAAACACGAGAACCGAGAGACGTTTCGTACTTGAAGTGACGAAAGGTGCCCCAATCCTCGGTCACCGACACTCTTGATCCAACATGATAAAGTTCTAGGCATTCTTGTGGTTTTGTGCATTCATTCCATATTGAATCTCACACTTGGCTCCTTTGGCCATCATGCATCGACATGCGTGATTGATGGCCCGAGGGTCGAGCACTACACTCCCTTGAGCTCATGACATGGTAGGGAGGGTGTTTGTGCACACATTGCCTTGAAAATGCATTGCCATGCTCTGTTTGTCCTCTGCTGTAGCAAAATAGCATTCTGCAGGAAGATATGGCTGGCCGGCCGGCCATCTTCAGTGCCGATCGACTAAAAATTGTTAGCTGAGATCCTCACAAATGGTCGATGACCAATTCCACATGGCCGATGTTCCTATATTTTGGCCGGTGACATCTCACAGTGCTCAGGGAGTGGTTCGGAAGCATCCTTGGGACTTGTGCAGTTTTCAGAGGTGCAGAACAGTGCAAATAGAGGCAACATGTGGCATGGCAACGGGTTTCCGAGCGAAGCGACCGAGCATGTATTCGTCCCTCTTCCCGAGGCTGCTTTCCTATTCTTCATAGCTTAATTAATTTGTTTAATTAGTTAAGAGTTATGTACTAATTAATTAGCTAGGTTGTTAATTAATTATTAGTTGATTTGTATTATTTATTCGGACCCTCCATCGAGAGGGCGAATTTTGTAATAAGTGTGCATGAGTGTGTGAATGTCTTTCAACCCCACGTCTTTCTCCCATTTACTTACCTGCTTTCAATGGTTAGTTTTAGGGCATTTTCAATTAGCATACTTTATGCTTTGCATGCGTACATCATTCATCTGTCTTGCATGCACCGGGCTCGGCGCATCATACTAACTGCATTGTATTTCAATTCCAATTTGAATACATGTATCAAGTGTAGCATTCACATGCCATTTTAGAATAGTCGTGCCTATTTCTAGTTGCATTTTGCACGTGTTGCATTAGCTATCTTAACATAGCTAGGATCATGCATGATTTCTAACTAGCTATTGTCTTGGCTCGGAGTACTAGGTAAGCCTTTATGCTTTAGCATCTTGCATGAGTGTGAGTTTTGCCATGATAGCATGCTTGCCATGAGGCTAACTGCTTATGTGTTTAACTGTCTGAATGCCTGTGGGTGAAGGTTGGATTACTTGAATTGGAACAATTCATCAAAATCCGAGTTTTAAGCCCACTCTGCGGGGTGGCAAAAATCATGTTTTCTAAGCCAACCCGAGGGCAGCAAATCCACGTCTTAGCCTACTTGCGAGTAGCACCTTCAAACCATTTTCAAGCAAACAAACATGAGATGATTTGTTCCAACTTCGGCGATCTTGTTTATACTTGTGTGTTGTGCGCATCACATAGTAATTCTAGGCTAACAACCAGAATAAGAACGCATGTGTTTTCAAAAATGAGATATCATGTTAGTAAAGGCCGATCTTTGATCGGACGAGCGGGGGTGCTCATTGCATGACCTTCCCCTCTCATACCCAAGTTCCCGAGCCGAGACAACTTTGGTGATGAGGAACACGTGGCCTTAGGCACGAGTCATAGTTTCCTAAATTCCCCAAAATAAAATATTTAGGTGGCGACTCTGTATCTGGCAAAGCAATCCATGTTTGGCACTTCTTTACAAAAATCAGTTTTCCAAAACGATTTGCCAGATTTGGACTCTTTGGTGTTTTATCAATCTCACATTGCACATTGTGAGATCAGATTAAGAACCGTGACATTTTGAGTCCGAACTGTAGCATAGCATAAAGCCCCTCGGGGTGCGTCTACAGTTTCTGGCGACTCTGCTGGGGACTTAGAGAACTTGACTCGAACTCATGATATCTTGTTTTGCTTACACTTATGTGTCTCTTAGCATTGCATTTGCATTGGTGCGCCTAGGACACCGTTTTTGCCGTATCCTATTCCTGAACGGTTAGCCGAAGGCTTGCTTTGAGAAGCATGCCATAAGGCTGACCGGTTGTGGGCTCTGCCACGATGGGAACACAAACCCCGATTTTTACCAGGGCACCCTTTTTGACCATTCGACCTAGTGCATATCAAAAACCATAGTGACTACTCCAAGCTAGGATAGGTTGCTTACTCGGTTATAGGTTGTTTGAAACCGCTGTGTGCATAGTGAAACCCTAGCTCCTAACAAAATAGGGCAGGGAAACCCTACCCCAACATTAGGGTGTTTTAACTCTCACTTGCTTGTTATGTGCTTTTAGAGTTGGCCTCTACAAGTATACACGTATCAGTCTGCAAGTTTGGGTATCGGGCCTACGGCCATCAGTGTTTTGAGAATCAGTTATATCTGCGGATATCAGATTCAGATTTGAGCCAGTGATTTTGGGAACAGTGATCAGTGGCTGAGAATGGTTCATTCAGCATGTGTTTGCCAACTGTGTGTCATCATTATTTAAGCTGTTGTGCTCTCCGTTTTTGTGTTCATTGTTTCCTTATTATTGCTTTATTAATCCTTTTGCAAGGTAGTTTAGCACCATTGATTCTGACCAGGCAGATATCCCCCGAGCACTCCGGGTCAGAGGCCATAGACTTAATTGATCTAGGGATCTGATAAACGGACAAGCAGTGTTCCTTTCTTTACCCCCAGTTACCAGACGGAGGTCAAGAGGACGCAGTGTATCGGTACAGCGGTCGCCAGATCAGCGGTTTACCCCATCAGTGGACAGTCAGGCTGAGGTCTTAGTTTCTACTGTAGGGACAGGTATACCGGTTATGCAGATAGATCAGCGCAATATGGCAGGTATAGAGGAGATGATGCGTCAGCTCCAGGAAAGTATGAGGACCATGCAGCAGGACGCTGCCCGTCAAGCAGAATTTGCCAAACAACAGGCCGAGGTCATGGCCTAACAGGCAGAGTTAATCACCAGGTTACAGCAGCAAACCGGAGCCTCCGCTTCACCCCAAGTTCCTCCTCCACCAAGAGTTCCAATACCCGGGGAGACACCAAATGTCCAGGAAGATACGGACGTTCCAACAGGGCCGGCTCCACCTCCAATCCTACCCCAGCTATCCAAAACACCTACCAACCTACCAAATTCTCCCTTTGAGTTTGAGGTGGACCCCACGGCGTTGAAAGTGAGAAAGCTTGAAAAGTTGTTCAAGAAATCTCAGGGTGTGAAGTCCATTCCAGATATTGAGGATGGGTACACCGACTCGGCCGTGACACTGCCAAATCGGTTTAAAATGCTGCACATCGACCACTTTAATGGGTCTGGGGATCCTATGGTGCATTTACGATTGTTTTCAGACGTACTAAGGCCGATGGGCCTCTCTAGACTATAGAAACTTTCTCTATTTGGCCGGACCCTGTCAGGTGTAGCGGCTATTTGGTATGCAATACTGGAAGACTCTGTTAAGAGGAACTGGGATGAGATGGCTGAGGTTTTCATGGCTCAATACTCTTACAATACACATATCGAGGTCACAACCCATGATCTTGAGACAACTAGGCAAGAGCCGAAGGAGAGCTTCTTCGATTTTGTGATCCGGTGGAGGGCTAAGGCCTCGATGATGACCATCAGGCCTGTTGACAAAGATCATATTCGGATGGCTATGCGCAACCTCCAGTCCAAGCTTATGCAGAAGATGATCGTTCTCCCCCTCCCCACCTTTACAGATTTACATCAGATAGGGGTGCAGATCGAGGACACTATGAAGCAGGGCCTCATTGATCATGAGAGAGAACAGCCAAAGAAGGCATTCAACTGCAATACGAATGCAGGCACAAGCAGTGCTGCAGCTGCCAGAGCTTCAGATGTGAGTATGGTCACCACTACCACCACCCCAAGAACCCTTTCAGCTACACTATTCACCGGTGCGTCCGGAAGTAGCTCACAAACAACCAAGTTTCTGCCCAGAGGCCAAAGAACCTTTACCCCACTATACATGTCTCTGTCCAAGGCTTTGGGGGTTTTGATTAGGAAAGGGCACCTGAAGCCCCTAGAGCCGTGACCCTTACCAAGTAATCTCCCACCAACCCATAACCCGGCAAAGTACTGCGCCTTTCACCAACAGTATGGTCATGACACCGACCAATGCTTTCGATTGCGTCATGAGATCCAGGATCTCATTGACAATAGGGTGATCGTGCCTCCGGAGAAATCGAATGTCACAACCAACCCTCTCCCACCACATAACCAAGCTCCACCTCCCAAACGCAACAATTTGATCCAAACTGGGGTTGTGTCATACGACCCTAGTATAACTATCGCTCCTTCTCACCTACCTAAGCCGGAGGTGTTCATTCCTGACAGCACTGACTTGTGCGTGTTAGACATCTCCCGAACCCAACCTGAAACGGTGATGCTAGCTGTCGAAGATAGAAGTGGGTCGACTGCAGAGGCAGATGAGAATGCAAATACAAAGCCTGAGAGGTCTGCAAGCTTCATGTACAACCCGAGCGGTTACATTATATCAGCAGGCCAAGCTAGGCCGAATGTGGAATTGCCAGTGGAGGCAGATATCAGGGGCTGGATGACCTGGCAGAACTAGAAGAGGACATTGCTAACCTTCAGTTTTTTAACGAGCAAGATCCGGGAGACGTGACAGTCAATTGGTTTGATTTTAATGGGGCAGCGGAGTCTACTAGGTGGCTCAGTGACGAGCCGGATGTTGTTGAACAACCTCAACTAGAACAGGGTCTGTCAGGGATGGGGACATCAACTATGGCCGAAAGGGCTAGGAATCTGGATGCATCGCCAGAGAGCACCGGTGATAAGAATTTTGCTCGGGACCAGAGCATTCTGAGTATAGAGGATATTGAACAGCAAGCCGCACTGAAATAATTTGAGCGGGAAAGGATTGAGGATTCTGAGAGGGCCAAAAAAGCCAAGGCCCCTGCAAGGACAGAACATGCTGTGTGCACAGGAACAGAGCGTGCTGCGGGCACAGGAACGGAAGGTGCTGTGGGCACAAGAATAGTTGTAACGGAGCTGGACAGGTGTCTGTCGGCTGCCGATGGCATGTGGTAAGAAGATGATGATCTATGTCTTGCCCACACAGATGAGGATTGGGGGAGTAACTAGCCGGATGATACCTGGTACATTGGCAAAGTTGATCACATGACTAGGAATGGGCGGTATTTCAAACCCCCACACCTAGATCAACCAGAGGCGTCCGGAAAGGACAAGGAGATGGAAAAGTAGAAAGAAAAGCTACTCGAAGAAGAGGCTGTGCTGAAACAGCTTAAGAAGATACAGGCAGACATCTCCATCTGGAGACTGCTTATGGCTTCAAGAGTACATAGACAAGCTGTCCTTTCTGCTATGGACAAGGCCAAACTTTCAATAGATACCACGCCAGAGCAGCTGGTAGGATTGGTTTTTTTGAGAGGAGCTTCCCCGATGTTGACCTTTTCTGACAAGGAACTGCCACCTAAGGGCACAAACCATAACAAACCGCTTTACATCTCTGTGGAGTGTAGAGACAAGTGGGTACCGGTAGTTCTTGTCGACACGGGATCTGCTATTAACGTGTGTCCGTCAAGGACGGCATATGCAATCGGGTTGAAGCTTGCGGACTTTGTGCCAACTGCCCAGGTGATAAGGGCCTACGATAATACTAGCAGTGAAGTGATGGGGATCGTGAAGATTCAAACTCAGGTTGGTCCAGGACATCACGAGATTGACTTTCATGTCTTGGACGTTCTCGTGACCTTTAATCTACTCTTAGGGCGGCCGTGGCTACACCAGGTAAAGGCGGTCTTTTCCACCCTGCATCAAATGTTGAAGTACCCCCACGGGAAAGGGGTGGCCATTATTTTTGGGAATTCGCCAATCCATCCGCCGCCAGAAGTGTCTACATCGGTTTTAGAAATCAAACATGGCACGGAGGATGTGTTCCTATTAGGATTCACCCTAGCTGAAGCCCAAGTTGTTCAGATTATCTTAGCTGTTGATGAGGGGTTGTATGTCAGCGCACAGTCAGTGTACCTCATGAACAAGCTCCAGTATATCCCTGGAATGGGATTAGGAAAGAGTGGCCAGAAAGGCATTGCAGTATCGGTCGAAGTGCCGCATAATCCGCATACCTTTGGTTTGGGTTATCTGCCCACCAAAGAGGACTAGGTAAGAAAGGGCAAAGAAATGGCCGGGAGAGCCAGAGCCAAGCAAACCGGGAGGCATTTTGAGTTGATGCATCGGCCTATCCAGGGCACCCTGAACGGACGCCTTGTCTGGGAGGGAGAGGACTTCCCATTATGCGGCTTCCCAGAGCCATGGTCGATTGTCAAGAAGAGATGCCTACCGGGTTTTGAGATCTTCTTTGACTTACAGTTGTCCGGGGACGATGTTGCTGAAGAGCAGATAGACCCATCAGCTGAGGTTGAGTAGTGTAAGGAAGTGGATTGCAAGAGCACCGAAATTGAAATGGGGGTAGCACTGGCTAGTCTACTTTCAGATCCTCCAATCGTACATGAGTGCTTGGGGGATGATCTCTCAGTGTCTATGTTTGGGAATGAAGCAGCTACAAGCCCATCTGCAAACATTTTGGATGCGTCCATCGCACCCTCCCTCGTCTAGCAGTACAAGGAGGGATTCTTATCAAGCAGCACCAGGTCAGGTAGTGAGCCGGAATCTGATTCCACCGAGTCTGTAGGGTCGGAATCAGGTTCCAGCTCATCTGAGTTTAAGTCCGGTATTCCTGGGGGTGACAACCCAGATGCCACAGTCCTGTCTAGGTCGTCTTTTTTTTTTTCCTTTGAGTCTGTTATAACAGAGGAATCAGGCAACTTGGAAGTGATTAATGAGAATGGAATGGTTGTGGCCTTTGAGTTTTTTTCTGTGCCTTTGATTTATTGCATTAATTCAGACTTTCAAAACTTTGATGAAAATGATGAGGAAGAAATTCCTCTGGTTTTGAAATATTTTCTAGAACAGGAGCAGGAGAGGTTTGTAAAACCGTTGGTTGATGAAATCACCCAAATTAATGTTGGTATTGAGAAGGACCCGCGGCTGGTCCAGATCGGGTCCACGTTGTCTTCGGAGGCGCGCGAGCGCTTAGTCGCTTTATTAAAAGATTTCAAAGATGTTTTCACATGGTCCTACGAAGACATCCCTGTAATCGATCCTAAGATTGTACAGCACCGGATCCCTCTTGACCCCGAGGCCCGACCTGTTAAACAGAAACTCAAAAGGATCCGCCCAAACTAGGCCATCAAGATCAAAAAAGAGGTCACCAAGCAAATCGACGCAGGGCTCCTGCTGGTATCTGAATACCCAACTTGGTTGACCAACATAGTTCCAGTACCGAAGAAAGATGGCAGGATTCGGGTATGTGTGGATTTCAAGGATTTGAATAAAGCCAGTCCAAAGGACGACTTTCCTCTACCGCATATCGACGAATTAGTGGACTTCACTGCTGGGCACGTATTGCTTTCATTCATGGATGGCTTTTCAGGCTACAATCAGATTGTGATGGCACCCGAAGATCGGGAGAAGACTGCTTTTACCACCCCGTGGGGGACCTACTGTTACAGAGTGATGCCGTTTGGGCTGAAGAATGCTGGAGCTACATATCAACGGGCTGCGACCACAATATTGCACGACATGATCCACAAAGAGGTTGAGGTGTACGTGGACGACATGATTGTCAAGTCCAAAGAAAGAGAGGGCCACTACACCGCCTTACAAAATTCTTTCAGCGGATCAGAGAATTTCGGTTGCGGCTGAATCCTCAAAAATGTACGTTTGGTGTTACAGCATGAAAAATGCTGGGGTTCTTGATTACACAGAGAGGTATCGAAGTCGACCCTTCCAAAATCAAGGCCATCTTAGAAATGCCACCACGGAGGACTGAAAAGGAGGTGCGCGGCTTTCTAGGTAAAGTGCAATTCATAAGACGGTTTATTGCAAAATTAACCTTGACTTGTGAACCACTCTTTGGTCTCTTGAAGAAAGGAATGAAGTTCCAATGGAACAGCCGATGCCAAGCTGCTTTTGAACAGATCAAGCAATATTTACAGAACCCACTCGTGTTGTGACCGCCTGAGCTGAGGAAATCGTTGATTTTGTACCTTTCAGTAACTGAAACTACAATGGGCTGCATGCTTGCACAGGAGTCTGAAGACAAGGTGGAGAAAGCTATCTACTACCTAAGCAAGAAGATGATGGATTACGAGACCCGTTACACTCCGCTGGAAAAGGCTTGCTTAGCCTTGGTATGGGCTACCAGGAAACTGTGGCACTACCTGTTAGATCACTCCGTAATGTTGGTTTCAAGATTAGATCCCATCAAATATCTCTTCGAGAAACCGGTACTTACGGGTACGCTAGCTCGTTAGTTGCTTCTGCTTTCCGAATTCGATCTGAAGTATGTGACGCGCAAGTCAGTGAAGGGGAGAGCGCTAGTGGACTTCCTAGCCGATCACCCAGTTGAAGGAGATGAAGCAGTTGAGTACCTATTCCCAGACGTGGCCATTCTGCATGTCGAAGAAGAATTTTAGACGATGTACTTTGACAGAGCGTCAAACCAATACGGGTATGGGATACGGGTGTTGCTGATAGCACCCGATAATTCTCGTATTCCTCTAGCATTCAAACTCTGGTTTAAAGTCTCGAACAATGAGGCAGAGTATGAAGCGTGTATTGCTGGACTAGAAGCAGCTCTAGAACTAGGGGCAAAACGGTTGGACGTCATCGGGGACTCGAACCTTGTTGTATCTCAAGCAAAAGGAGATTGGAAAGTCAAAGAAGTAAAGATGAGAATATATCACCAGACCTTGGACTTGCTGATTCCTCGACTTGAGAAGCTGAATTTCGCTCATCTGCTAAGAGAGAACAACAGGTTCGCAGATTCACTAGCAACTCTATCTTCTATGATAGACATCCCTTTCGGAGTCCGGATGCATCCGATCATCGTTGACCAGAAGTTTGTACCGGCCTATGAGCTGATTGCTACCATAGATGAGGTTCAAGATGAGAACCCCTGGTATTACGATGTTTGGAACTTCTTGGAAAAAGAGGCATATCCACCAGGGGCAAATGCCAAGGATAAAAGGGCAACTCGAAGAATGGCTGCTCAGTTCATCATCTGCGGGGGTAAACTGTACAAGAGAGGTCATCTGGGAATGCATAAGCTGTGTGTTGATGCTAAAGAGTCGAAGCGCCTAATGGAGGCCATCCATGGAGGAGAGTGCAGAGCTCACATGAACGGGATGATACTAGCCCGAAAGATCCTCAGACAGGGTTATTACTGGTCCACCATGGAGGAGGATTGTATTGGCTTTGTCTGGCGATGCCACAAATGCCAGATCCATGCAAACCGCATGAATATTCCACCGTCGAAGCTGTACAACATGACTTCGCCACGGCCATTTTTAGTCTGGGGGATTGATGCGATCGGGGCTATCACTCCAAAGGGGTCCAATGAGCATGAGTTCATTCTGGTCGCGATAGATTATTTCACAAAGTGGGTTGAGGCCCAATCTTATGCGGTGTTGAAGGCATCGCATGTTGCGAAATTCATCAGGAACAACATCATCTATCGCTATGGGGTCCCGAACGAAATCATTTCAGATAATGGTTTCCACATCAACAAGGAAGTGATCGACTTGTTGGAAAAATACAACGTGGCTTTTCACAAGTCATCTACATATCGACCACAGACCAACGGAGCAGTTGAGGCCGCCAACAAGAACATCAAACACATTTTGTAGAAGATGGTGGAAAACTACCGGGGCTGGCCAGGTATGCTGCCATTTGCTCTGTGGGGCTGCCGGACTTCAATTTGAACTTCTACTGGGGCGACTCCGTATTTCTTGGTCTATGGGATGGAGGTCGTTCTACCTATCAAAATTGAAGTTCCGTCATTACGAGTACTGGCTGAGTGTCAGATAGCTGAGGCAGATTGGCAGCAGAGCAGATTCGAGGAACTCATGCTCTTTGATGAGAGAAGGCTGAAAGCACTGTACCATGTTCAAGGTCATCAACGCAGAATTGCTAGGGCTTTTAACAAGAAGGTTAACTCCAAGAATTTGAAAGAAGGAGATTTGGTGCTCAAAGACAACCGAGCTCCAATCCACGACCCTAGGGGCAAGTTCAGGCCCAATTGGACTGGCCCTTACATCATCAAGTCTATCTGGTCAGGTGGAGCTTTCGTTCTGATGGACCTAGATGGCCTAGAGTTCTCCCAACCAATCAACATGGACAAGTTGAAGAAATATTTTCCCTGAAAGGCTCGCTAGGCCGAAAACCCGAAAGGGCAACCTAGGCAAAAGTTAGAGCACAGAAAATTTGAAATTATAAAAACTGAGCTCGCAAGGTTGAAAACCTGTAAAGGGCGGCCTTGGCAAAAGTTAGAGCGTAAAAGGTGAGGGTTAATACACGAGTGAACCTAAGCCGAACTACGTGAGGCTTGATTCCCATGTTTGGGATACGTAGGCAACTTCGTCCTGAAGTCCAGCCATAATCACTTCCCCGATCAACTTTGTCCATTTGATTATCTCAGTCATCTTTGTCTATTCAGCATTCAAGAGTTCGGTCGTGATCTCCGGTGTGGTGCTATTCAGACCAGGGGCAACTTTCCAGTTGCTGGAGTCCGGGGTTGTACATCTCAGTGACAGATCTCAGGCGTGTCCAGTTTTGATCCATATCGAAAATGGTTTTGAAAAGTTTTAATAAAAGTTGATTTTGCTCAAATTAATCTTTTTACAACTTGGACCATTTTTGGACTGAACGGAAAATTTTAAGTACCCACAACCTTCGATTTTATTGATTTTAATACAGAGTCCTCCTGCTCTTGAATACAAAATTAAAGTTGCTTTTCATTACATTTATAAAGAAAACTTGAAAGTTCTAATTAAAGTAATAAATCTGGGGCATAGTCAGGTGTTCCTGCGTCTCCTCCTAGAGCTGGTCGAAGCCTCTGATGCTAAAGTGGGCCCTACCTGTGCCTCTTCATTGAGCCAATACATGCACTCATCAAAGAGGGTGCAACTGAAAGTGGGAGCGGGGGCCAGAAGCTCTCTCGTCCTCTATGTTATGGCATATCGAGCTAGCTGCGCGCCTCGGACCGAAAATGTAGCAGGGTACTCTATCCCCTCCTCCGGACAAATCTGATCATGTCTGAACTGGCGCTGGAACCGGAACGAAAAAAACCAATCAACTAAATCCCGGGCTGACGGGTCATGCTATAACTCATTGCCAGGAGGTTAAGCCAAGGGCAGCGCCAAGCAATGCGATCTGGGGACAAATTGCACATCCAATTGTACAACCATCCTTCATCCGGAGCATCAACTAGACGTCATCGGGAGAAATAGTTGCGAGCTGAATATGCCGGACAAGTCCACAACTCTCAACTTGTCCATCAACCACACCTGGAGAGGGATGAAAAATGAGAGAATAAAGAATAGAGAGATATACGTTGAGAGAAAAAGTGAGAAGAAGGTTTTGAGAGAAAATTCGAGCCTGAGGGTCGAGTGATGTGCGATACATATGTGAGATGGGGTAGGAAACATTACCTGCAATAGTAGTGGACTCCCCGCAAACCTAGCCGTCTCCCGGTGATGAAAAGCGTCTAGGCCCATCAATGTCTCGGCCAATGTCATGGCGATGCAACTTTTGCCCTCTTTCAAGCCCTCGGCGACTTCGATCAAACGAGTGCTAAACCCACCAGAGCTTGGGACAAGTAAGAAATGGGACAGCATGCACAAGCAAAGCACATATCGTCAATAACCCTGCCAATGATGATCGTCGCGATCACCAACATCAGAAAACCGACAAACCAAGCTCGGAGTGTCCAACTCTCTATCATGAATCAATGACCGAGCGTCATGCACAGTAAGGCCGCACATCCGTCCTAAGGCTTGGACGTGGCCGAACTGGAACTGAAGCAAAATTTCCTCGTCGCACTCAAATTCCATTAAAGCTTGCAAATCCTCAAAAGTGGGACACATCTCTTGACCGCCAAAACTAAAGACGTGTGTTACCGAATTCCAAAACCTTGCTGCGGCATGGAGGAATGGAACATGTAGCGAGGTGCGGCCCAGCGTGAATAGTGCAGTTATGCCGAACCCCTGAAAATTCAGCCTTTCCGAGCCATCCAAGTTGGCAATCCAAGTTGTGAGATTTTGGGCAAGAAACGCTTCCATTTGGTGCAAATCAGTGTTGAAATGAGGAAAACTACGAAGCTGGGGCTTTTATAGAAGATAAGGTGTTGAGTGGAAGACAGGTGTCAACATTCTGGAGGTGCTTGCCATTTTTGGCTGATCGGCCAAAAATAGTGCCGACCGACCATCCTTTTTGGCCGATCGGCTAAAAATGTTGGCCGATCGCCATTTATTGTGGCCGGTGGCCTTTCCCTTTGGCCGATGGACTTCCTTCTTGTTCCCTGAGCTGTTTATGTATTGAACATGCTGAGAATTTGTAATTGGCACCACTTCCAATGCCTTCTGGTGATGATTTTGCAAAGTCATGCCTGCGTTACTTTGCTTTGTTTATCAAGTTGTTGTACATTGTAATAACCCGACCCTCGCATGTGTTTCTAACATGTTTACGTTCCTTATTTTGTGCATTGAAATGCTTAATGAGAAATTTCATGATTTTATCTATTGGATAAGAAAGGCCTCTGTTACAATGAGAACGGTTAGAACAGAAATTGAGAGCCTTAGAGGCTTACTAATCCGAAATTGATTTGATATCTGAAATCAGTATAATTTTTAGGTAATATTAAGCAGTTCAATGAAATTTCATTTTGGGATGATTAAACGATTGATATTTGTCTTTATTCACTTATATATATATATATATATATATATGTCTATAGTTCCTTTGATGCTTGACTTTAACACAAACTATAACTCTAAACCAAAAACATCCTGAGAGAGAGAAGCAAGAGAAGAGTTCTTTAAGGAAAGAATTGGGAGAATTAAGAAGTTGTAGGAACTTGAATCAAGGTATGTGTAATCACTGCTACTTAACTCCTTTCTTTGAATGCTAGATAAGTAATTGAGTTGAGTAATTGTGTTATATGCCTTGTTGTGAAAAGAGATTAAGAATTGTGTTGGGGCATCTCATAATCTTATTTTCCTTCCTAGCTACCAAACTTGAAGCCATCTCCATGGTTACATGACTGTGAGTGTGTGTGTGTGAGTGTGTTTGTGGTCATGTAAAGGAATGCTTTGCACTTTGTTGGATATGTGTTGTGACCTCTTTGGTCATGAGTTGTGTTTTTGTAATCTAGTTTCTAATTAGATCAACATATGTCCCACCTCCTAAATTACATGATATTTCAACCATGTTTTAGGAATCTAAAGATCTATTTGAGACCTTGTTGATGCCACCAAAAAGTTAGATTTTGAATGAATTTCGGACAAGTTTTGAGCAGAATTGCCGCACGTGCGAGAATCACTGCCGCACGTGCGGCAATTGGGGCAAATTCTGGGCTTGAACAGTGTCTAAATCACACGTGCGAGGCATCACTGCCACACGTGCGGGAGCATTTGCCGCACGTGCAAGGCTCACAGCCGCACGTGCGGCCCAAGGTGAAAACATGGAATGCTCCATTTGACCTGTTTGACCCTCTGGGATGGTTGAAATTAATATTTGAATTGTGTAAAGTGCTTCTTAATGTACTGGAAGTTAACGATTGGAATGTGAATTTAAGAAGAGTTTGAACTAAATTGTGAGTTCTATGTGTGTAGGGCACACTCCGGGAGGAAGTCGCGTCCCGCCACAACACTGTGAGTAATAGTGCAATGGTTACACTTTCATTTACCGATTAATGCTTATCGCTATTACCGTTTTGCTTTCCGTGAATCACTACATTCCGTGCATGTTGATTACAAAGTAATGTGAATGTAAACGAAAAGGAAGTTTGTGTACATTTCTGTTATTTCTGGGCCAATGGCCGTTCTGCTATTTCTGGGCCAATGGTCGTTCTGTTATTTCTGGGCCAATGGTCGTTCTGCTATTTCTAGGCCAATGGTCGTTCTGCTATTTCTGAGCCAATGGCCATTCTGTTATGTCTAGGCCTAGGGCCGTTCTGAAGGTGACACAAGTTTGGCTTAACCGTGTGAACTCGAAAGTACATATTATGTAGCTTACTTTGTGTATACTATTATTCCCTGAGCGTAGCTCACTCTGTAATTTGGCTGTTTCTGTAGGTGCTCAACTGGGAGGTCAGTCCTAACCTCGATACCCGTCTCCCTTTTGTCAACCTAAATATAATCCGGCACTTGGAGACACCCGTGCATCTAATGAAGTTTTGTTAGGCTTTTGGGTTCGTGTTTTTGTTGTCGATTATAGTTGGTGTAAATAATTTTTTTGTCATACGCCCAACCCTAGGGCTGGATCTATATATGTATATATGTATGTAACCGATGCTCGGATGCATGTTTTGGTATAGTAGTTATCTGTGATTATGTCTGTGATCCTGGCATGCTAGTCATGGCTCAATGGAGTTTGTTTTTGTTATGTTGTTTTGTTATGCTTCCATTCAGGCCCCCTAAATTGTGTATATCAGGTTTAATGCCCATTGTAGACGCGCCCGCGTGGGCCTCACGCTACAGTTCGGACTCGATTTGTGTCGCGGTTCTTAATCTTGAACCAAAGAGTCCAAATCTGGCAAATCGTTTTGAGAAACAGATTTTTGAAAAAGTAGTGCCAAACATGGACTGCTTTGCCAGATACAGAGTCGCCACCTAAATATTTTAAAATGGGAGAATTTAGGAAACCCTGACTCGGTGCCGAAGGCCACATGTCCGTCATCACCGGAGTTGTCTCGGCTCGGGAGCTTGGGTACGATCGGGGAAGGTCAGCTATGAGCACCCCCTCTCGCCCGGTCTGAAGACCGGCCTCTACTAACCGTGATATCCAATTTTGAAAACGCTATGTGTTCTTAAACCAATTATTAGCCTAGAATTACTACGTTATGCGCGCAGCAAACAAGTATAAACCAAATCGCCCAAATTGGAACAAAACATTTCATGTTTGTTTTGAAAATGGTTTGCTACTCGCAAGTAGGCTAAAATGCAGATTTTGCCACCCTCAAGTGGGCTTTTAGAAAAGATGATTTTGCCACTATCTAGTGGGCTTAAAAAAAAAAAAAACTCATAGTCAACGAATTGTTCCAATCCAAATAACCCAACCTTCACCCACAAGCATTCAGGCAGTTATATCACATAAGCATATAGCCTCATGGTAAGCATGCTATTCATGGCAGTCACTCACACGGATGGAAGGATGCTAAAGCATAAAACTTACCGAGTACTCCAAGCCAAAACAGAAGCTTATTAGAAATCCATGCATGATCCTAATTATACAGAAATACCTAATGCAACACATGCAAAAGTGCAACTATAGCAGGCTCGGCTATTCTAAACATGGCATATGAAATGCTACAGCTAACATGTATTCAATTTGGAATTGAAAAGTACAATGTAGTTTGTATGATGTACCGAGCCCGGTGCATGTCAACAAATGCATGAATGCACGCATGCATAGCATAAGGCATGCTAAAATAAATGTGCCCTAATCTACCATCATAAGCAGGTAAATAAAAGGGAAGAAAGAAGTGGAGGTTGAAAGACATGCACACACGCACACACACTTATTACAAATTTGCCCTCACACATAACATGGCATGCACAATGCTATGTAACATGGGAAATGTATGCAAACCAATCAAACAAATTAGGCCCAATTCCTATCACCAATTCAAGGAACAAGGAATGCATGCAAGATGCAATGCAACCTAGGCATACAAGCTAAGAATGCAACATGGCATGGCAAGGCACTTATGCAAGCATACAAGCATACATATGGCAATGCAAATGGATGGCAAGATGGACTTATACATGAATTAGGCAGCTCTAAATAGGCCTAAAACAGTGGCCATAATAACCAAAACAAGAAGCCAAAACACATGCGCACATACGCATGATGAAAGGCCTACACTTAGGCACAATTTAAACAACCCTCAAGCACACTTGAAAGGGATAAACAAGAGCAATTAGTATGCAACATAAGCATTGAAATCATGTCATAAAATGATGCCAAATCATATCAAACAAGACAAGCAAATGCATGCAAGCATGGTCTAAGTACTTGAGGCAAGTCATGAAGCTTTGAAGCATGCTTTATCACAAAAAACATGGCATGCATTAGGCAACCTAAAACAGGTTTTTAGCACATAACATAAGGCCCAAAAGACCACTTAGATGGCATCTAGATGGCTCAAAACAAAGGCATGCAAAGGCACCAAAACATGAAGCATTGCTACACGAGCTTATGAGGCATTAAAGAGGCATGCAAGGTAATCAAACAAGCATGGAAATGGGACTGAAATGTCATATAGAATGATCCCAAATCACCAAAACAATGCAAAGATGCCATGCTACACATGCACATACTCAAGGCCAACAAGCCCAAATACAAAGGAGGTATATCAAGCATGCCAAGATCAACCCAAACGACTATGGACAGAGCTAAAACATGGCAAGATATTCGCAAAATCTTCACAAGACTAAGCCTAAAACATGCTCCAACAAAGGCTAGCAACCTAAAGCACATTAAGGCATTAACAAGGCATTACATGGCAACTATGCTAAGCATGCATGGAGTTCCAAAACCAACTTGAAATCATGTTATATTATGGATATATAAGCATGAAAAACAAACCAAACATGCTCAACACACACTCAAGCATAGGCTTCCTTAAGAGGCCAAAATATGCCCTTTTCAAGGACAACAAGGAGAGGGGGTGGCCCTCTCCTTCTTGGGACTTCAAAGCATCATCTTCACCACTGAAATCCCTCAAGATTTCAGTGGTGAAGAGACCTCAACACCAAAATCCCGGAGCTAATACAAAATGGCTCAAAAATAGGCCTTTTGAGGCCTAAGGGTGGTCAACAACCCTTAAACAACAAAACACTCTTAATAAACAATAAAGAGGGCCTAAAAACAGAACTTTTTTTATGTTATACAATAATCACAAAAATAGCTCTAAGGTAGGTATAAAATCAATGCAAAAATGGGGGAAAAGGGGACTAGAATCTCACCCTTGAAGACCCCTTTACAAATGGTGCGCCAATGGCCTCCTTTGGCTCCAAACCAGTCAAGAAACTCAAGAACAAGCCTTTAGAACCCTAGTTTCAAGAGAAAGGTGAAACACTAGGTCTCAGCTCCAAGAGGAAGGTGAAACACTAGGTGTTTGTGTGCAATAGTGAGACACAAAACACTTAGTGAACAAAATGAGAGGGAAAGAGAGATAGAATGTGTATCTCACCCAAACCCTAGAACAAAAGCTCAACAATGGCTATTTTGCTCTCAAAATATCCTAAGTCTCTAACCAAGCCTCTCCTCTTTTTCCTTAGAGAGAGCTCCTCCCTATATTGTCTTGTAAAGCTTACAAGACAAGCTTTGCAAGAGGGAGATCCCTCCATACACGTGTATGGAGGGGAGCAAAAGCAAGACAGCTATCTAAAAATATCTGTAAAAGCAGATGAACAGCAATCGGCCGGCCAAAAATGCTATCTTGGCCAAAAAGAGTGCCGACCGGCACAAAAAAGTGCTGACCGGCAACAAATAGTGCCGGCCGGCAAACTACATTGCCGGTGGCAGCAAAAACCAGCCGGTGGCATCTAGCCACTGCCGGTGGTGGGTAGGGATGGTCTACAAGCCCCACCCTGCCTCTCAAGGGCAAGACACAAGTGTTTGGTGCAAAACCAGACACTAAACGGACGAGTTCGGGGATCCTGAAGCAAGGCTCGCGAGCCGAGGCCTCCGGGAACTCCAAACGAACACAAACATGGAAGATCACCGTGTGTTCAAACAGTGACGTCCAAGTCTTGAGGACGGTCAAAAATGGGGTGTCTACACCCATGTCTGCATAGGTCACGCCCGAACTTTTAGGGCGGGTTTGGGGCGTGACAAGGGGTATCAGAGCACGAGTTGCTATCTCATACACGGATCCATTGAGCTTTAGGGTGTCTAGACCAGATTTAGGTAGCATGCATGACATCCTGGAAGTATGAAAGATTGATAGCAACGTTAAGCGTACTCTGTTAATGCTAACATTTTGAATTATGTCTATGGTATATACTTGATTATTGTGTAGATTATGGTGAGAACCAGAGTAGAAGACCCGGAAGATGCCACTTCTGCAAGGTTGGACAGGATGGAAAGAATGATTATGGAAATGGCAGAAACCCTACGGCAACAACAACAGCCACAACAATAACCACCACCACCACCGGTACCTCCACCAGTAGTACAAGATGTCCATGCTGAAGACCAAACCATTACCCTTACAAAGGAGTTCAAAAAGATGAAACCGTCGTCATTTAAAGGAGGGACAGAACCAATGAAAGCAGAGGCATGGGTGTTGGGCATAGAAAAATTATTCAAAGTTTTCCCTTGCACTGAATCCCAAAAAGTTTAACTAGCTGCTTTCCCTCTACAAGACGAGGCACGAAGATGGTGGATGCTTACAAGAACAACTTACCCGGGGCTAGCATGGGACAGATTCTTAGAGTTATTTTATGATAAGTACTTTCCCCAAAGCATACGAGACAAAAAGGTGACCGAATTTGAGACCCTTCGACAAGGAAACAAGACCGTTGCTGAATATGAAGCTCAATTTGCCGAACTAGCGCGGTTTGCACCTCACATGGTAGACACGGATTACAAGAAGGCGCGCAAATTTGAAGGGAGACTACGGAGTGCTATACTAAACAAAGTCAACATGCTAAAGTTACCTACTTATATTGATGTGTTGGAAAGGGCTGTTATAGCATAAGGTAACCTCACAACTCATAACCGAATTTCTGAATGGAAAGGGAAGAAGTAAAATACTCAATGGTCAAAGGGAACAACTACTCCGCCAACTAAGAAGCAAAATTCAGGGATCTTCAGCACAACTGCTTCTACTCAAGATTCAGCTCCTGTGTGTTCAGAATGTGGAAGGAGGCATCGTGGGGTTTGTCACCGATTGTCTGGAGCATGTTTCCGATGTGGCAAGACGGGACATCTAATAACGGATTGTCCTCAAGGAAAGGAACAAAATAATAACAAAACTGTGACAAGTTCAGTAGGGTCAGTACTAAATTCTAACACTAAGTCAGTTGCAAAACCTGCTAACAACAAAGACACTACGAGGCAAGGTAGAGTATTTGCACTGGTTCCGGGGGATTTGCAGAATGCTGCGACCGTGGTGTCAGGTACATCTATGGTTCACGGTTATTCTGCTCATGTATTGTTTGATTCTGGCTCTACTCATTCTTTTGTGTCAAAATTATTTGCGCAAAATTTAGATAAATCTGAGGAACCTTTCTTATATATGCTATGTGTATCCTCACCTTTGGGAGACTCTATGATTTGTGCTTCTGTATATTTTGCTTACGAACTTCAATTTAAGGATATCCGGGTATATGCCAATATGTTACCTCTTGACTTGACCTATTTTGACATTATTCTGGGCATGGACTGGTTGAGTAAATATGGTGCAACTATAGACTGTCTAAACAAGCAAATCAATTTCCACCCTCCGGGACAACCAGAATCTATTTTTTAGGGACAGGAAGTGACTTCTCCGCCATACGTGATTTCTGCAGCAAAGGCTTGCCAACTAATTCAGAAAGGGTGCCAAGGATTTTTATGCAGTGTTTTTGTCATGACCCGAACCCGCCCCCATGGGTTAAGGACATAACTGGCCAGTAATCATGAGATTACCTACGGCCTCAATCTAAGCCAAAAGTATTTAGCAAAGTTGATGGGGGGTCAAACAGAAGCAATTTTAAAAACTTTGTCCTTAGAGCTGTGCTTACATGGCATGTCAAAACAAACCATACGCATAGACATTAAAAACTCACAACTCAAAATAGTAGCATATATTCTGTACAACAGGATCATCCAAAAGTAAGTCAACCCTAGTTAACTATGTACAAACATATACAAAACTTCGCCAACATGAAAAAATATAATTACAGAACAAAAGAGGCGAAGATGGCTCTCGTGTGTGAGACACAAGGGTTGACTTTCCAAAACCTATGTTGATCCACTTAAGAATCACTGGGGCTAGGTCTGGACCTCCCTTGGCTCACCTACAAACACATGAATGAGCGTGAGCAAAAGCCCAGTGAATAATATCAAGTAAAGGAAATGCATTGCAACATTATACAACAGACGGCCTTAGGCCCAATTCATTCATGTCAAACTGGCTCTTAGGCCTTTTCAAACTTTTATCATATCAAACTGGCTCATAAGCCTTTCATTTCAAACTGGCTGATAGGCCTTTCATATCAAACTGTGTCCACCATTCAAATTAATAAACTTTACAAAACTTACATAGAAGTAGCAATTGGACAATAACATATGTCCGATATTACTCACAGTGATCGGTTGATTGGTTCGCCCTGGAACTCGACCCTATACATGCCATTAACATAAAAGGGTCACTAACAATTCAATCCGTTCAAAATTCAAATTTTCCTCTTTAGGCTTCATTCTTATCTCTTTAATTCAACTACAATGCTCAATGTATGCCTAAGAGTGTTTAGAAGTGAAAGGGAACGGAAAACAGAACACAGAGTGCATTTTCAAAATTTCAGAAAACAGAGTCCCCGCTCGAGCGTGGACTTCCCCGCTAGAGCGGACGCTTAAGGCCTGCAAAAGTATTGGATGCATCAAAATTACGCTCGATCGCGAACTATGGCGCTCGAGCGGAAGGCCTCTCTACATGGATCCACGCTCGAGCGTGAACTCCTCGCTCGAGCGGACACCATGTCTGCAAAAAGTGCTGGGAGCACGAAATTCACGCTCGAGCGGCAGTTTCCCGGCTCGAGCGGTAATCAAACTTCCTGGAAATGCCAGATTGTTCTTGGAGTTCAAATTCGATGTTCAAAGGTCTCAATTCATGATTTTTGGCTCAAATTTCATATATTTATGTACTAACATGGAACAAACACCAAATTACATCACAATGGAGCTCAATTTCAAAGATTTAACACATACATAGCTCAAATTGACACCAAACTCAATTCTAGCATACACATTTATGCATTCAAAGCTCTTATCTTCATAGATTGTACATGCATGCAATGTCTAGCTCCCATTCTCAACTTAGATGATATAAATGGTGATTATACATGAGTTCTAACCAAAATCCTACATGAATCATGTGGTTCAAGCTTAAACATGCAAATTCAAAAAATTTCTTACATGCATGCATATTCCAACAAAACTAATTCAATTTCATCATGATCAATTCATCTTATGATCCTTATCAACATTCAACTTGAATTCACAAAGATTACAAACTAGGATGTACAAATTCACCCACCTAGGAGCCTTAATCTTCCCAATTTATGATCAAATCTTGAGTTAGACTTCAAATCTCCAAGTCTCAAGACCAAAATTGTACAATTCTTCTTTCCCTCCCTCTATAGTCGGCCCTCTCTCAATTTTGAGTCCAAGATCAGCCACAATGCAACTAAGGAGGAGAATTAAGGTGTAGTGCCTCTTTACAACAACTTCCACTAAGTCCATTATAATATTAATAACAATTGCGCACTAATTCATCAATTTAAGCGATTTAATCTAACTTGAATAAATTTTCAATTAATTTCACCATAGGCTCTAAAAATTATGCCAATTGCAATGGCGCAATCAATTTCGGGTTCTGTGGCCGATAAGGCCTCCAATTTAATCTCCAAAGCAGATAATCAAACAGATATTCCTACGGTGAACAGATAGAAATTCAAAACCACATATATTCGCATAATTGGCACACAAAATCATGTCAAGCACATAATCATGTTTAAATCAAGGACCGATTAGCATACTACGGAACAGGGGTATCACAGTTTTGGAAGGACAAGTGATGAATGGAAATATTGATCTAATTCCCGTTGTCCGAGAATTTTCGGATGTCTTTCTAGAAGAATTGCCAGGGCAGTTAATAGACCGTGAAATTGAGTTTACAATTGAAGTGGTGCCGGGAACTCAACCTATTTCGAAGACTCCGTATAGGATGTCACCAGTTGAGATGAAAGAATTGAAGATGCAGTTGCAAAATCTGTTGGATAAAGGGTTCATTCGTCCGAGTGTGTCTCCTTGGGGTGCACCAGTTTTGTTTGTAAAAAAGAAGGATGGAACACTCCGATTGTGTATCGATTACAGGGAACTTAATAAGGTAACAATTAAGAACATATACCCCTTACCACGGATCGACGATTTGTTTCACCAGCTACAAGCAGCACAAGTCTTCTCAAAAATTGACTTGCGGTCTGGATACCACCAACTAAAAGTTAAAGCTGATGATGTTGAGAAAATAGCTTTTCGAACTCGCTACGGCCATTATGAATTTCTGGTTATGCCCTTTGGCGTCACTAATGCACCAGCAACATTTACGGATCTCATGAACCGAGTCTTTAAGCCTTATTTGGATAAGTTCGTGGTGGTTTTTATTGATGATATTCTTATTTACTCGAAGAGTGCAGAAGCTCACGAGAACCATCTTCATTTAATTCTTCAAACCTTCCGAGAAAAGAAATTGTACGCAAAATTAAATAAATGTGAATTCTGGCTACATGAGGTAGCATTTCTGGGGCACATAATAACAAAGGATGGAGTCTCTGTGGACCCACACAAAATTGAGGCGATCGTGAATTGGCCAACTCCTACCAATGTAGCTGAGGTACATAGTTTTATGGGGTTAGCCGATAATTACAGGCGGTTTGTTCAAGATTTCTCTAAAATTGCTATGCCGCTTACATAACTAACTCGAAAGGGAGTCGCATTTGAATGGTCAGAAGAGCGGGAATCTGCTTTCCAGGAATTGAAAACAAAGTTGACTACAGCTCCAGTTTTGGCCTTGCCGTCTGGTACCGAAGGATTTGTAATCTGCAGTGATGCGTCTCATAAAGGATTAGGGTGTGTACTTATGCAAGGTGGAAGAGTTATCGCTTATGCATCTCGACAGCTAAAACCCCATGAAAAGAATTATCCCACCCATGATCTTGAGCTAGCAGCAGTAGTCTTTGCCTTGAAGATATGGCGGCATTATCTGTATGGCATTACTTGTGAAATATATACCGATCACAAAAGTCTCAAGTACCTTTTTACTCAGAAAGAGTTGAATATGAGGCAACAGCGGTGGTTAGAGTTGATTAAAGGCTATGATTTGTAGATCCATTACCATCCTGGTAAAGCCAACACAGTTGCAGATGCGCTTAGTCGCAAGAATGTGGGAAACTTGACAAACCTGTTTACGGAACAAAAGGAGTTGAGGAGTGAATTGCCTATAATGGAGATAGATCTTATGGTGTATGAACAGGAAGCCATAGTGGCAGCGGTGATGGCCCAACCAACCTTACTTGAGGAGATCAAGCTACATCAATTAGAAGATGAAACTCTACGAAAAGTATGTGATGAGTTGGAGACAAAACCAAGACCGGGGTTCAGTTTAGTAGATTCGGTGCTCAAGTTTCAAAACAGAATATGTGTCCCTCATGTATTGGAACTTAAACGGAAACTAATGGAAGAAACACACGCCTCGAGGTTTTCGATGCATTCAGGAAGCACCAAAATGTACTGGGAGGATAAGCTCATATATCCGTAAAGGGTGGCCAAGCCCACGCCACCCTAATCGTAGCCGCGGATCCGCGTCACGTCCACAAGTGCGCTCAGTAGGTAAAGGGCGACAGTGTTCGCCCAGTCGGCAAAAAGCGTGGTCCCCAGCAGGTACATGATGAAACCACGAGCATACTGCTCCTCCTCCTCCCGAGTAGTAGGCGCCTGGATCAGGAAGTGATCCTCGAACCATGAGTACCTCACAAATACTGACCGGGCAAGAGGTGGCTAAGTGCCAAGCAAGTATAGCTGAGAGGTGTCCCACTCATCCATATCTGTATCAAAGGGGATCGAATCACCCCCTACTCCGATGCCTGTGAGCATGGAGAAGTCAAAGGAAGTCATCGTCATCTCCCCAGTGGCAGAAAGATAGAAGGAGTCGGTGGTGTCCCACCACCTCTCCACCAAAGCTGCAAGAAGGGGCCTGCTCACAGTGAGGCGCGAGAGTCCCATGCAGAAGGTCCCAAAGCTGGCCTGGTCGACAATATGGCGAACCATATCAGGTAGCTCCATATACCGTCCTCGAGCGACGATATTCCCATACCCCCGGAAGGCATGGGAATCTCCCTGTGTTCAAAAACAAACAAATGCGAAGCAGTGTCAGATGTACAGTGTTTGAATGCCTTCAGAATTGGGGAAAATGTAGTGTGGGTGCATATGTTCGAGTTTACACAGATATTGGGTGGGCTAAGCATACGATGTAACAGTTTATTTGGGTTATTCAGTTGAAAATGCAGTGTGTGTGCATGTGTTTGGGTGCGCTCAGAATTGATAAAAATGTAGAGTGTTTGCATGTGTTCAGATTTAAACAGACATCGGGTGTAGGTGTGCTCACAGTGAACTACAGCATGAGATGTATCAGTGTGTTTGAGTTAAGCAGTTAAAGAACAGAATCGACTATCGCAGCTATATGTTCTACATTACAGAAAATGAAACAGAGGAAGAGTGTACCTCAGAAGCGCCGTAGGACAGATGTGACTCTGGCTCGCGTAGCAAAAGCTCCAGTGGCGCACCCCGCGCATAGCTCCTGAAGTGGCGGATGCCGTCGAGAGGCCACACGTGTATCGCCGGCCTGTAAGTCGCCGGATCGAACGGCCAGATGCGAAGAGGTAGGAGCTCGACCTCGGGGTCCATGTCCATCTCCAGGGGAGTCCCACCATGTCGAATGTCATTTGCCATCTCAAAAGGAGCGTGAAAATGGCCGAGAATGTGAAAAACAGGCAAGAATGCGAAAGGCCAACCCAAACGTCAACCCCGAGAGGATGAAAAATGGAAGAAAAGGTCGGAGTGTGGAAAAAGCACGAAGACCAAGTAAACTCGGGGGGAAACAAACCCCAAGTAGTGGAAACCAAGAAAGAAACACCAAAAATCGAGTTTTGTTCGGTTTAAACTGTGCGAAACGGGAAGGGTTTCGCGAATCGAACAACGAAAAAGGCTCAAAAACTAGAGAAAAATGAAGATCGAAGGTGGGAAAATCACCTAGAGAGAAAGAGGAAGGATTTTCGAGTTTGGAGAAGTGAAAATATAGGGTTTGGAACCCCATATTTAAAGACCCATGGCCAAAAGACAAAATTGTCCCGAAACTGCCATTTTTGGCCGATCAGCCAAATTGTTGGCCAATCAGCTAAATATTTGGCCGATGAGATCATTTTGTGGCCGATGGATGGCCGATGGCCTCCCCTTGTGGTTGATGAACCTCCCACACCCTTCGTTGGGTCAATTATATGGTTTGGGACCTTCATCTCTCAAGATAGTGCAAGAAAGTACACTTTTGAAGCTTAACCGGTCTTCGTGTTGACCTCGAACCGTGTCTTTCGTATATGGCATTCGATGCACGCGAGGTGTATCCTTTTCATATCCTTTTGTATATTGCAAAATTCAAGAATTGCTTTTGAGCGTGTTATGTTACAATGTTTTGTCTTGTTTATAATGATTGTGCATCACTTGCATTGTTATGCACTGTTCATATGCGTTGTCACACACAACATTCTTGCATTGTTATGCACTGATCACTTGCATTGTTATGCACTGTTCATATGTGTTGTCACGCACACCATTCTTGCATTGTTATGCACTGATCACTTGCATTGTTATGCACTGTTCATATGCGTTGTAGCGCACACCATCACTTGCATTGTTATGCACTGTTCATATGCGTTGTAGCACACACCATCACTTGCATTGTTATGCACTTTTCACTTACATCGTTATGAACTTTTCACCCGTGTTGCTACGCATCTTTCAACTTGCATTGCTATATGCATTGGAATTGTATCTTAACGTGACGTTGGATACGTGTTGTTACTATATTGTACCTGTCAAGTTTCTTTCTTATGTAGGGCACGATATTGTATGTACGGTTCATTTGAGGCTGGTGCAACCAGACGGCACTGTATGTGCAGTTTATTCAGAGGAATTCCAGGTAAGACCCTTCCTGTCCTTTGAGTTCATTTTGTTTTAGTTAGAAACACTCCGACACGCTCGATGTGATTTGTTGAGTGTTGTGCCTCCCTTGTCTTGCGTGTGATACGCTGAGAATTGCCTTCCTTCTCTTGTGTGTGATACGCTGAGAATTGCCTCCCTTCTCTTGCATGTGATTCGCTGAGAATTGCCTTCCTTCTCTTGCGTGTGATACGCTAAGAATTGCCTTCCTTCTCTTGCGTCTGATACGCTGAGGATTGCCTTCCGTCTATTGCGTGTGATACGCTGAGGATTGCCTCCCTTCTCTTGCGTGTGATATGCTGAGAATTGCCTCCCTTCTCTTGCGTGTGACACGCTGAGAATTGTTTTCCTTCTCTTGTTTGTGATACACTGAGAATTGTTTTCCTTCTCTTGTGTGTGATACGCTAAGAATTGCCTCCATTCTCTTGCGTGTGATACGCTGAGGATGGCCTTCCTTCTCTTGCGTGTGATACACTGAGAATCGCCACTGAGAATCGCCTTCCTTCCCTTGCGTGTGCCACATTGAGAATTGCCTTCCTTCTCTTGCGTGTGATACGCTGAGAATTGCCTCCCTTCTCTTGCGTGTGATACGCTGATAATTGCCTTCCTTCTCTTGCGTGTGATACGCTGAGAATTGCCTTCCTTCTCTTGCGTATGATATGCTGAGAATCGCCTTCCTTCTCTTGCATGTGATACGTTGAGAATTGCTCTTCCTTTCTCTTGTGTGAGATATGTTGAGAATTGTTACTCCTTCCCTCTGTTGCGTGTGATACATTGGGAGGTGTTGTGTTTGAGGCTTCGGGTTTCATCGGTAGTCGCTTTTAGACTTCTCTGCGTGAGACGCAGCGAGAATTGCATCATTTTCTTATATCCTTTATGCATGTAATGTAGTTAGATTTGTGCTCGCCTGCTTAAAATCGTTGCATGTTTTGCTTCGTTACAGCTTTCTTTGCATGATCATAAGTTATGCTCGGCATCTTGCCCCTGCCTGCGGGCGCATCTCTTTGTTATCTTGTATGCTTGTCTGAGTCTTCGGCGTTATCAAAAATGGGTCGTCTCTGGGCTTTGACATTCACTCCCGTCATCTTATGACTTTTGAGTTCTGTCAAAGAGGGGAAACTGTAGACACCCCATTTTTTACCATCCTTAAGACTTGGACATCATCGTTTGAACACTCGATGATCATCCATGCTCGTGTTCGTTTTGAGTTTCCGAAGGTCTCGGCTGCACGTCTTGCCTTAGGATCTCTCAACTTGTCTGTTTTGTGCTTGGTTGTGGACCAAGGACTTGTGGTTTTGCTTATAAGGGAAGAGGGTGGCTTGTTTGCCATCCCCTCAACCCACCGGCCAAGGCTTGAAGCCATCGGCCTTGTTTTCTTGCCATCGGCCAAAAGTGTTCGCCGGTCGGCACTTTTGTTGGTCGGTCGGCACTTATTTTGGTCGATCGGCCATATTTTCTGGCCGAGGCCTTTTCTTTGCCTTTTTCAAGCATTGTGTATGCCAGCTGTGCCAGCTGGTGAGCACAGACCCTCCCCTCCATACACGTGTATGGAGAGATTTGAACCAAAGCTTAGCTTCTCTAAGAAGCTTTGAATTTGATTTCCTATAAGAGGGGAGCCTTCCCTCCCTTTCCAGAGGTTCAGCAAAATAGATATAGAGTTCATATATCCCTCTCTCTCTACATCTCTCTCTATATATTTGTGTGTGTGTGTTGGTGCCTTAAAAGTGTATTTTGTTCATACTTTTGCACTATAGCACCTAGTAGAACACCTTCCTTTGGTGGCTGAGGCACTAGGAAGTTGGTTTCAGAGTTCTTGGGCTGGTTTTGATCCAAGGGAGTGGCTGGAGTTGTGTTCTTGAAGGTGTTCTTCAAGGGTGAGCAACTAACCTTTTGTTTCCCCATTTTGGCGTAAGCTTTTAGACCTATTTGCATATTGTTTTAAGCTTAACTATAAACTGAAAAAAAAAAATCTATTTTTGTGTGCTTAAGATGGTTGTTTAAGGTCACTTTTTGGTTGGGGGTTGTCTACTCCCTCTTAGGCCTTGTTTGGCCTTCTTTTGAGCCACCTCTTTTGGCCTTTGTTCTTGTCTTTGCATGACCTTTCTACCACTGAAATCCAGAGGATTTTCAGTGGTGGAAAGGAAATTTTGAGGTCTTGAATAGGAGAGGGACCCCCCCTCTCTCTTTGTGTCTCATTTGCTTGTATATTTGGCTCATAATGGTAGCATGTTTGTTTAGTATGTTTTGGCTTCATTTCAGCAAGTATTTGGTGTTATTTGGCCATGATATACCTCTATTTTAAGTTGGTTTGATAGCCTCTTGCATGCATCATACACTTGTCTTGCAATCCTCTCATTTGCCTTAACATGCACCATGCATTTGGACCATCATGCTTGCATATTTTGGATCAACTCAAAGCAACTATTAGTCATGTTTTACCATGTTTAGGCTCTGTTTGGTGTTGTTTTGATCATATATGCGATGCTTTGTATAGCTACCATACATTCTAGCTTGTTAGCTTTGAGGGTCCAAGTCATTAGCATGCACTACTTGGACCTTTTTCATGATTTGGCATCATCTCATATGTGATTTCAGTCCATGTAGTGTAGCCTTATACTTGCATTTGTCATCCTTTGAAAGCTTTGAAGAGTTGGTGTCTTATGCCTTAAGGTTGGGTCATTGTGCATGCTTCAATGATTACGTCTTCAGGATGCCATCTAAGTGGGTTTTTGGGCCTATTTTGACATGCCATGTTTGGTTATAATGGGTGTAGTGTAATCCCCTTTGTTGGCCTTACTTGCATCTTGCCTTCGGCCCTTCATCTTGGCTTGTTTTAGCTTTGGCCCTTGCATGTTTTAGATTCCCTTTAGCATGATCTAGGACTATTTTGGTTGTCCTCGGCTCTTTGGAGCTTGTTTCATGTGGCCTTAGTACAAGCTCCTTAGCTAGCCTTAAGCCTTGAGCTTTCTTGCACGTTATGCTTGACTTGTATGTATGATTTGGCATCATCCTTGACATCATTTCAGAGCATGTAGTGTTGTCATGCTTGCATGCTTTTCACTCTTTGAGTGCTTTCGAGAGTTGTCCTCTTTGTGCCTAAGTGATGGACCACTATGTGTACATGTTTGTTTTGCATGTTGGTGCATTAGTTTTAGTGTTTTGGCCACTGATTTGGGCATGGCTGAGGTCTACCCATTTCAGTTTAAGTCCATCTTGCATGATCCTTGCATATTGTTGCATGCTTGTTCCATTTCGTCGTTATTGCATACTTGGTACATTGTATTTTGCATGCTTCGTACATTGCATATTTTCATGTTTAGGTTGCATAGTATTGTTGCATACTTGTTGCATGCCATGTTGTTTACATGTTAGGTTGCGTTGTATTGCCTTTGGCATGCTCATGTTGCATTGCATTGCATTTCCATGTCGCATTGTATTTTGCATACTTGCATTGCATTGTGCTTGGTTTGGGGTGTCGAACCAAACACGAGGACCGAAGGACGTTTCGTTCTTGAAATGACGAAAGGTGCCCCAATCCTCGGTCACCGACACTCTTGTTCCAACATGATAGAGTTCTAGGCATTCATGTGGTTTTGTGCATTCATTCCGTATTGAATCTCACACTTGGCTCCTCTGGCCATCATGCATCGACATGCGTGATTGATGGCCCGAGGGTCGAGCACTTCACTCTCTTGAGCTCATGACATGATAGGGAGGGTGTTTGTGCACGCATTGCCTTGAAAATACATTGCCATGCTCTGTTTGTCCTCTGCTGCAGCAAAACAGCATTCTGCAGGAAGATATGACCGGCCGACCATCTTCAGTGCCGATCGACTAAAAATTGTTGGCCAAGATCCTCACAAATGGTCGATGACCAATTCCACACGGCCGATGTTCCTATATTTTGGCCGGTGACATCTCACAGTGCTCAGGGAGTGGTTCGGAAGCATCCTTGGGACTTGTGCAGTTTTCAGAGGTGCAGAACAGTGCAAATAGAGGCAACATGTGGCATGGCAACGGGTTTCCGAGCGAGGCGACCGAGCATGCATTCGTCCCTCTTCCCGAGGCTACTTTCCTATTCTTCATAGCTTAATTAATTTGTTTAATTAGTTAAGAGTTATGTAATAATTAATTAGCTAGGTTGTTAATTAATTAGTTGATTTGTATTATTTATTCGGACCTTCCGTCGAGAGGGCGAATTTTGTAATAAGTGTGCGTGAGTGTGTGAATGTCTTCCAACCCCACGTCTTTCTCCCTTTTACTTACCTGCTTTCAATGGTTAGTTTTAGGGCATTTTCAATTAGCATACCTTATGCTTTGCATGCGT
The DNA here is from genome assembly GCF_004153795.1 of Camellia sinensis. Classification (NCBI taxonomy): domain Eukaryota; kingdom Viridiplantae; phylum Streptophyta; class Magnoliopsida; order Ericales; family Theaceae; genus Camellia; species Camellia sinensis. Next base: position 1,252,952 of record NW_021025359.1, on the reverse strand, counting down.
ACATCATTCATCTGTCTTGCATGCACCGGGCTCGGCTCATCATACTGACTGCATTGTATTTTAATTCCAATTTGAATACATGTATCAAGTGTAGCATTCACATTCCATTTTAGAATAGCCGAGCCTATTTCTAGTTGCATTTTGCATATGTCACATTATCCATCTCAACATAGCTAGGATCATGCATGATTTCTGACTAGCTATTGTTTTGGCTCGGAGTACTAGGTAAGATTTTATGCTTTAGCATCTTGCATGAGTGTGAGTTTTGCCATAATAGCATGCTTGCCATGAGGCTAACTGCTTATGTGTTTAACTGTCTGAATGCCTGTGGGTGAAGGTTGGATTACTTAAATTGGAACAATTCATCAAAATGCGAGTTTTAAGCCCACTCTGCGGGGTGGCAAAAATCATGTTTTCTAAGCCCACTCAAGGGTGGCAAATCCACGTCTTAGCCTACTTGCGAGGAGCACCGTCAAACCATTTTCAAACAAACAAACAGGAGATGATTTGTTCCAACTTAGGCGATCTAGTCTATACTTGTGTGTTGTGCGCATCAAATAGTAATTCTAGGCTAATAACCAGAATAAGAACGCATGTGTTTTCAAAAACGAGATATCATGTTAGTAAATGCCGATCTTTGATCGAGCGAGCAGGGGTGCTCATTGCATGACCTTCCCCTCTCGTACCCAACTTTCCGAGCCGAGGCAACTTTGGTGATGACGGACACGTGGCCTTAGACACGAGTCAGGATTTCCTAAATTCTCCAAAATAAAATATTTAGGTGGCGACTCTGTATCTGGCAAAGCAGTCCATGTTTGGCACTTCTTTACAAAAATCAATTTTCCAAAACGATTTGCCAAATTTGGACTCTTTGGTGATTTCTCAATCTCACATTGCACATTGTAAGATCAGGTTAAGAACCGTGACATTTTGAGTCCGAACTGTAGCACTACATCAAGCCCCTCGGGGCGCGTCCACAGAGATCACGTTTCACGCATCCCGAGATAAAGCCCGCCCAAGGCCGCGTTTCACGCATCCTGAGATACTCTAAAAAGGTAATGAGATTACATAATAATCACAATGTAGTGAAAGTCTGCGATAGATGCACGAGGTGAACAGGTGCGATAGATGTACAAAGTGAGCAAGTGCAATAGATACACAAAGTGAACAAGTGCGATAGATTCACAAAGTGAGCAAGTGCAATAGATGCACAAAGTGGACAAGATTACAAATCAATACATTGACAATGCATGTTCCATGCAAGATTGACAACCGACGTATGATGTTAATTGAAAGCATGTTTTATGCAAGAAATAAAAGCATATTCTATGCAAAATTGAAAAGCATGTTCTATGCATGAATCATAAACGATGCAAGGCACGCGTGCATCATAAGTATATGTGATAACGCATATTCTATGCAATAGAAGAGAACAAATATGTACTGACATAACGAATAAGAATGACATTTGGCGACGACCTCATATTTTTCCCTCGGAGACTTTGCAACATGCTCAAAAAGGATACTGTAGACCACCCCGAGAACTCCGCTCTCCGCGCACAAGGCCACGAATCGCTTATTTCCTAGCTACTACAGTTCGAACTCGTGTCGCGGTTCTGAATCTAATCTCACAAAGTGCAATGTGAGACCGATAAATCACCAAAGAGTCCAAATCTGGCAAATCGTTTTGGAAAACTGATTTTTATAAAGAAGTGTCAAACATGGACTGCTTTGCCAGATACAGAGTCGCCACCTAAATGTTTTATTTTGGAAAAATTTAGAAAACCCTAACTCGTGCCTAAGGCCACGTGTCCGTCATCACCAAAGTTGTCTCGGCTCGGGAACTTGGGTACAAGAGGGGAAGGTCATGCAATGAGCACCCCTGCTCGCCCGTCAAAGATCGACCTTTACTAACATGATATGTTGTTTTTGAAAACACATGTGTTCTTATTCCGGTTATTAACCTAGAATTACTATGTGATGTGCACAGCATACAAGTATAGACTAGATCGCCTAAGTTGGAACAAAACATTGCATGTTCGTTTGTGAAAATGATTTTGAAGTTTTCTACCCGCAAGTAGGCTAAGTCGCGGATTTTGCCACCCTCAAGTGGGCTTAGAAAACATGGTTTTGCCACTCCGCAAAGTGGGCTTAAAACTCGCATTTTGATGAATTGTTTCAATTCAAGCAATCCGACCTTCACCCACAGGCATTCAAACAGTTAATCACTTAAGCAGTTAGCCTCATGGCAAGCATGCTAATATGGCAACATACACATCTCATGCAGTATGCTAAAGCATAAACACTCATAGTGTACTCCGAGCCAAAATAGAGAACTAGTTAGAAATCATGCATGATTCTAGTTCATGTTAAGATGGCTAATGCAACACATGCAAAAATGCAACTACGATAGGCTCCGCTATCTAGAATGGCATATGAAATGCAACTTGATAACATGTTGTTGAACACGTATCCAAGTAAATGTATTGAAATACAATGCAGTTAGTATGATGCGCCGAGCCCGGTGAATGCCAAACAGATGAATGGATGCACGCATGCAAGCATAAGGTATGCTAATCGAAATGTGCCCTAAAACTAACCATCGAAAGTGGTTAAGTAAAAGGGAAAAATAAATGGAGGGCTGGAAGACATGCATCACACACACGCACGCTTATTACAACAGTTGTGCTCTCTCGACGGAGGGTCCGAATAAGAAGCTAACTAGCTAATCTAAGCTAATTAAACTAATTATTACATCAAAAAACTTATTAACTAATCCTAGTTAACTAATTAATTACAAAACAAAGCTAATTAACTAACAAGTTAACTAACTAGTTATTACAACACAAATAAGCAGCTAAACGCATTAACTACTTAAGTACAGAACCAAAGCATAAAATAGCTAAGGAAAAAAAGTAAAGAGAGGTCCTCGGGAAGAGGAGTGCATGCATGCCCGATCGCCTCGTTCGGAAATCCAACGCGATGCCCCGATTTGCCTCTGTTTGCAACTGTTCTCAGGACTTTGCACAAAGCTCCAGATAGCTTCTAACTCACCTTGGGGACCCTCAGGAGCATGGCCGACCATTTTTTGGGGGTGCCAACCACCTGCCGACCAGTTACCATTGCTGCAGACCATAAAAAGTGGTCGGCTAGCTAGTTTTACTAGTCTGCCGACCACTTGTTGCTGCACTTCTCCAGTTTGCTGCAACAGAGAGCAAGAAAGGGCATGGCAATGTATTTGCAAGGTATGTGTGCACAACCACCCTCCCTATCATTCCATAAGCTCAAGGGAGTGTAGTTCTCAACTCTCGGGCCACCAATCACGCATTTCAATGCATGATGGCCAAGAAGCCAAATTGCACAAGTCAATATGAAATGAATGCACACATAAACACATAAAGCCTTGACCTCTATCATGTATGATCAAGAGGGTCGGCGACCGAGAATTGAGGCACGTTTCATCACTTCAAGTATGAAACGTCCCTCGTTTCTCGTGTTTGGACTAATACCTAATCCAAACACAATGCAAGCAACAACATGCATAACACAATGCAATTAACAACATGGCATACTCAATGCAAAGAATAACATGGCATACACAATGCAAAGAACAACATGGCATATGCAATGCAATGTAACATAAGCATGCAAACGATATGGCATACACAATGCTAAGAACAACATGGCATACTCAATGCAATGTGACATAAGCATGCAAACAACATGGCATACACAATACTAAATGCTAAGAATAACATGGCATACTCAATGCAATGTAACATGAGCATGCAAGCAACATGCAAATAAACATGCTAAATGGACTTAAACCGAATGTGGACAAACCTCAGCCATGTCCAAATCAGTGGCCATAATGATGAAACTAAGGCATGAATATCAAGACAAACATGCTCAAATGATGGCTCGCAAGCAAGGTATAACACTCAACTCTTAAACACATTTAAAGAGTGATATACATGAGAGTATGACAAGGCTATATGCTCTGAAATTACATGTTAAATGATGCCATATCATACAAACATCTCAAATAAGGCATGCTAGAGGGCCTAAAGCATAAGGCTAGTAAAGGGCACTACCCAAGAAGCATGCAACACATAGCCTAAACAACCAAACCAGCTCTGAATAGAGCTCAATCACGCCAAAACAAAGGTTAAAACATGCTGAAAAGGGAGCCCAAAAGCTTAGACAAGCATGCATACGTATTGGCTCATAAACAAGGCATAGCACACAACCCTCAAAGCTATGAAGAAGTGAAGTATATGAGAGTGTGACTGCACTACATGCACTGAAATTACATGCTAAATGGTGCCATACCATACAAACATCACACGCATAACATGTTAAAGGCCTCAAAACTCAAAACTAGTCAAGGCCCTTTACACTACAACCATACAAGGCAGGCCTCAAAGGGCCAAAACCACTCAAAACAGAGTTAGAGCATGGCAAAACATAAGTAAAAACATGCTGAGACAGAGCTAAAGCATGCTAGAACAATGGACTAACTCATGAAGCATACTATGCTAACAAGCAAGATTACACTACAAGTGTAAGAAGCATGCAAGAAGTGCCCAAGCCAGCCAAAAACAGAGTTTAAGCATGCTAAAATAAGACCAAAAAAAATGCTGAGATCAAGCCAAGAGATGGTAGAAACACATGCTCAACTACTAAGCCATTTATTCAAGCAAACAAGACACAAGGAGAAGGGATCACCCCCTCCTATTTTGAGCCTCAAAACTAACTTTCTACCACTGAAATTCCTCTGAGTTTCAGTGGTTAGAAGGCCAAACAAAGGCTACTACAAAAGCCTAGAAAGGTGGCTCTAGATGCTTTACAAGCCAAAGAGCAAAAGAGCAAAACCACCTCCTAACCACACAAGGCCCAAACAACCATGTTAAGACCTTAAAAACAGAACTTTTTTTAGACTAAAACCAGCTTCAAAGTTGTATAAAAAGATGGCAAAACAATGAACTATAACAAAGCTTAAAAGGGGTCGATTCTCACCCTTGAAGACATCAGCGAAACAGCAAGCAAATGATCAAACTTCTAAGCCAAAACCACTCCAAAGAGCTCAAACAAGGCCTCCAAGACCCTCAACACTCAAATGAAGGTGTTTAACTAGGTGTTTTAGTGCAAATATATAAAGAAAACACATTTTTAAGCACAAAATGTAGAGAGAGGATTCTAGAGAGAGAGAGGGAAGAAAATATCTCAGCTCAAATGTTGTCACCCCTTGCATGCATATAGATGGCTTGTATGTATAGGAGATACAAGGAGTCTTCAAAGCAATCCAGCCCTCAACATGTAAGCAGATGGTCCATCTTGCAACCAGCTGGCTCAAAAATATCTACAAAATATCTATTGAACAGTTGGTGGTCGGGCGGCCATCAGTGGTAGCCGGCCGGCCATCAGTGGTGGCCAGTAGTGCCTCATTGATGGCCGGCAGGCCTCATGAAAGGCCGGCTAGGATAAAATGATGGCTGGCAGTGGCATTCCATGGCCAGAAGTGCACCACAAGAATCATGCTGAAAGGACCAACAAATGGTCCAAAAATGGAGCAGAAAGGATACAGGGTTTGGAAATCTCAAACCTGTGACGTTCCGCAGCGAAATTCGAGTACTCTACGAGCAATCAAACTTGTCATTGGATGTACCTACAAGCATATCCAAGTCTTGAGGACGGTCAAAAATAGGGTGTCTATAGATACACCCTGTTCATATTGGCAAGTGGAGAACATTTGTGCGCCAGAATACAATGAGTATTGGAAACGACACAATCGGAACACAGTTTCAAGCTCTTCAAAGATCAATCTAAACCCAAAAGAGAACCTTCTATACATTGCTAGGGAAAAGGAGGCACACAACAATATTGGGCTACAAATGAGGACCGTCGGCCACCTGTCGACTACAAGTGAAGCCTGCTGGTCAATAATGTGGCTTGCTGGCCACCATTAATGAGTTGCTGGCCACTAATGAAAAAACGAGGGCTTAGTCTTTTCAGCACAAGTCTTTATATACACACCTCCACACTTCATTTCCTCACAACCCCTTGCTCGAAATCATTCCCTCCCTCTCTCTAGGTGCTTACTCTCTCCAGATCCATGCTTTTATATGCGTTTTCCAATGCCTCACGCAAACTTTATTTACAAAACACCCTTGATTCTCTACACTTTGAACCGATCAGATTTTGTTTTCGCTGATCTTTTTGCATTTTCACCACTTCGGACTTTTTCCCTCGAGTTTCTCTCAGGTTTCGCGAAATTTCTCAGATTTTGACTTTTTCTTCTATTTTCTCTCTCCTAGGGTTGACTTTTTCCAAGTTTTCCCTATTTTCTCCATTTTTCTTCATTTTTCACCCACTTTCCAGATGGTGGATAATATTCCACATGATGGTGCTCCCCCCAAGGTTCCACTTCCACTATCACCCTATATCGAGGTTGAGGAGCTGGTGGTTGCCAAGACCAGTGAGGCAGCGGAGGGCATTGTGGCTGACCTTGAGGTGGAGTTCACTCCAAAGCTCGAGCCTGAGCCATTACCACTGACGGTACGGCCCCTTGATCCCATGACTTATTATCCCCACACACACATGATGTTTCTTGGAGGCATCAAGCACTTTGACGATTTCATTGGTGGCACGCCAGAGGATCTTCTGTTGAGAGAGCCTCACTCCCACCTTTCCTACGGCGCTTCCGTGGTGCAAACTTTATCTTCACTCTTTCTTGCCTTTCATTTGTATTTCTTACACTGCCTTTCATTTGAATGCTTTTTATTACTATCTTTCATCTGATTCACTATTTCCTTGCCACAGGAGGACTCTCACTCTTACAGGGGGTACAGAGTTGTGATAGTGAGAGACTGGTATTATGAGCTCCCGTCAAAGGTCTGCGACCTTGTCGATGAGGTTGGCTGTGGTCTATTCTGCACTGGACTCTCGCGGTACCTAGCGAGCCAGGCTCTTCTCGGTATGCTGGTGGAGAGGTGGTGGGACACCACCAACTCTTTCCACCTCTTTTTTGCTATGGAAATGACAATGACTCCCTACGACTTTGCCATGATCACAAGCTTAGGAGTAGGGGTGATTTGATCCCCTTCGACATGGACATGGGCGAGTATGGATCCACCTACTTGGAGAGCACCCACCTCCATATAAACCAGCGATGGTGAGGTACAGCCGGTTCATAGAAAGCTTTTGCGGGAGCGAGCCTGAGACACCGGAGGAGGTAGAGCAGTATGTCAGGGGCTTCTTGATGTTCTTCATCGGTACCACTTTGTTTGCGAACAGGTGGAACACTGTAGGCTTGTACTTGCTGAGCACCCTCGTGACATTGCCTCGAGTTCAGTTTTAGACTGGGGTAAAGCTGTCCTCGCCACACTCTATGGCTACGTAAGCTCTACTTCCTGTATGAGGGGAGAGCGGGATGGTGGCTACTGGAGAGCCTGGGAGGTATGCAACCTACCTTTCTGCTTTTGCACTTTCTGGTCAACATCTATTCACAACTTGTGCTTTCTGCTTTGCACTTTCTGTTTTATATCTGTTCATGCATTGTGCTTTCTATTTTGCACTTTCTATTTTATATCTGTTCATGCATTGTTGATAACATTACGGCCCTTTTCTGGCAGTTATGGATTTATGCCTATTTTTTAGCTCTAGCTTTAAAGCCTGTAGATGAGATTCCCCCCGTAGTGTCTTACTCATGGTAATACGACAGCCGGTGCCGGCGTCGGAGCCGTGATGACATGACCTTCGCCTTTTACCATCGAAACTTTAATACGGTGGTTGCCTACGAGGTAATCTAAAACTCACAGTCATTTTTGCTTTACTACTATATACTTCGACAAGTAACGACAACTAACAATCTGTACATTCTCTGTTTGCAGATTACATGGCAGCCTTAGGCAACGATGCCGGTTGGTATGAGGGATTAGTACGCTAGGGCTTGGGCCATATCCCGATTCCAGATTTTTCTAGAGGGCCTATTTTTTCGAGCTTGGTTTTTGAGTGAGCGGTTTATTCGCCAAACTCTAGGCTTGCCTGATCTAGTTGGTCCCATGCCACCCCCAGCGTCCATAAAGATAGCAGATAACCTCCCAGTTGAGGCGATTATTCAATTCATGGTGGGACTAGATGCTGACTTCTTCAGAGTGGAGGGCGACTACGCGGCTTTCATCTAGACTTATCTCATACCGCCCCTGACCGAAGTTTGCACGGGCGAGGCAGCAGGTGCTCCCTTGGTAGGTGAGGCTGCTCAGGAGGCCGAGGCCGGTGTTGAAGAGGCCCCTCTCATTGTGTAAACGGCTAGTTGGCCAATGATTCCGACTATGCTTACATGTTGGCAGCCGACCGGGTCAGCCTATCAGATTCTGACAGAGCCACTTGAGGTAGGGCATGGGTATGTCAGAGCCCGGGGCACACCTCAGGTATGAACCACACTTTACAGCTGGTAACTAAATTCTCCCTTTCCAGAGATTAATTATTCCAAATACTGATCATTCAGATGCACTTACAGGCATCAACCGAGTACATAGAGGATCTGCTCCAACTGGTTGCTTCTCTAATTGGTATGGTATAGAGGAGGGACACATCGCTTGATCTCCTCAGTATCCAAGTATGTTTTTCCGCTTTCTACATACATTTCACTGCTACCCTATACTGTTATGCACCATCCTATCACATTCCCATTGATACACTGACACGCATACCGTAACATTCACACCACTCCACACTGCACTGATTCACTACACTCATACATTGTACTCATACACTGTACTCATATTGTACCTTTTCAACTCATTCCGCATGTATACACTGTATCTGATATGTCGACACTTATTTTCCAGATCCCATCTGTACTGAGGACACCAACAGCAGTGGCCCTAGTGGCAGCTCCTCTGGCGACAAGGAGGAAAGGTAGACAGGCCCCAGCACGCGGCCGAGATGAGCGCTGAGGTCGAGGCAGAGGCAGGGGTGCTCAGAGCTAGAGCAGTGAGTCTGAACCCGTATCAAGCAGGGATGATATTAAGACCAGTGACTTTGAGGATGTAGAGGTAGTAAGTCGACACTCTGAGTCTGAGGGTGGAGGCGATGATGCTGGCTCGAGGTCAGGGAGCGGAGATGACGCTGAGGCTGGCTCTGGCTTAGGGAGTAGAGATGATGAGACTAGCTCTGGCCCAGAGTCTAATTTTGATAACGGTGCTGATAGAGACAGTGCCCCTGAGTCCCCTTTGAGGAAGAGGTCGAAGAGGGCCTCTTGAACTTGAGATGACTGGCGCCGATTTTTGTACTTTTTGCTTAGTTTCTTTTATTTTGGTAGTTCAGCACATGTATAGCTTTAGATAGGCTTTTATTTATGCTTTCGAAAACTTGTACCTTTTTTTCTAAAAACTATGATCGGGGGGAAAACCCTGCAGTTTTATGAAAAGAGTTATTGTTTTACATCATGAGCACCACATTTGCATGAAATGAAAATAGAGTTGAATTTGAAACCAAAAATAAAACTTGTATTGGCACGATGTTCCCTAATTGGGTAATAAGCCGATCAATGACTAAAAATACAGAATACAACTCGATAAACAAAGAAAAAACAACTCAAACACAAATATACACACTTGCTAAAACCAAAAGACTCAAAACAAAGACCAAGACAAAACTAGATTGCCCAAACTGCCAAACCCACAAGTGGACGGCATGTTAGAAAAGAGGGGGTGCCGGCCACAAAAAGTGGGTTGCCGGCCACCAAAAGTGGCCTACCGGCCACTAAAAGTGGGTTGCTGGCCACTAATAATGATACTACTAGACAATTGACAGCTGGCCTCCACTCACAGCCTTATTTTCTACGAAAGGTCTTTTTTCATGATTTCTTCACCAGAATCTCATTTTTGCTGTTGTTTCTCTCACAAATGGAGATATTCATTACCAAGAAGCTCACGAATTGGATAGCTACTTTAGATGGCATGGAAAAGGTAAACTTCTAAGGTTTCGGCATAAATGCACTTTTTTCGTTAAGCCATACTCCACTTTGCCTTCCGTTCCTCCATGCCGCGGCCCAATACCGGGACCCAATTACGCATGTATTTCACTTCGGAACACAAGAAATGTGTCCGACTCTTGAAGAATTTCAGGCATTGATGGAAACCCGTCGTGATGAGGAAATCATACCTCAGCCCCGTTTTGGCCACACCAGGCTTTGGGACGGATGTATGGGCTCACTTTGCACGAATCTTGATCTTTAGCACATAACGGAGAGCTAAAAATTCCCAGCTTGATTTATCGATTTTTTGACATTGGTAATAGAGGTGACCTTCTTTAGCGAGGTTTTCGGCAACATGCCCTCTGTTTATGTATGCTTGCGCATTTTCTTCTCAGCCCTAGTTACGGCAGAACTAGAATTTAGTTGATCGAAATGGCCCAATGTCTGAAGGAAGGTAAGAGTTTTATCGGTTTGACGCTGGCTGAGACCCTGATAGGCTTAGATGCTTTTCATCGGCGAGAGACCTCCAGGTTTGCGGGGAGTCTACTACTTCTTCACGTATTATTTCCTACCCTTTCTGATATATACCTCATACATCACTCGACACTCATGCTTTATTTTCTCTCAAAGCCCTTTCTTTACTTTTCTCTCCACGCATATCTCTTTATTCTTTAATCTCTTTTATTTTTCATCCCTTCCCAGGTATGGCTCATGGATAAGCTAAAGGTGGTGAACTCTTGCCCTGAGTATTCAACTCGAGTTTATTTCTTCCACCAACGACTAGTGGATTTTCCCAACGAGGGATGGTGGTGCAACTGGATATGAAACAGATCTGCAGCTGACATAGCTTGGCATTGCCCCTGGCTTAATCTGACTGAGATGAGTTACAGCATGACTCGGCAACCTGGCATACAGTTAATTGGCCTTATGTACTGCATGTTCTACTTTCCTTTCTAGTTTAGACGCCAGTTTGGGCATCATCAGACCTGTCCCGAGAAGGGGGTAGAATACCCAACTTCATTCCCGATTCGTGCTTCATACCTGGCTAGGTATCTTGCTTCCTGGAGGACAAGAGAGCTTCTGACCCTTGTCCCTAGTTTCAGTTATGATCTTTCTGGCGAGTGCTTGGCTTGGCTCAAGGATGAGGCACAAGTCGAGCCCACTTTGGCTACAGAAGCTTTCGCAAGCACAAGCAAAGGACGCAGGAGCACCCGACTCGTCTATGCCCCTAGTTTACTACTTTGAGCTTTCTTTTCAAGTTTTATGATGTAAAAGAAACTTTGATTTGTATTGGAGATTGGGAGAACTTTATGTTGAAATCAATGGAATTAAAGTTGTGAGCACTAAATTTTTTTCTTTTCGGTCCAAAAATGGTCTAAGTTGTAAAAGGTAAAATTTTGAACAAAATCAACTTTCATTAAAACTTTCCAAAACCATTTTAAAAAATGATCATTGCCTGACATGCATAGAATTGATCCTCAAGATATACAACCCCAAATCAAACGATCATAATTGCCCCTGCTTGAACACCACTACTGCTCTGCATTGTAACCAGCTCTTCTTCCCAAAATGAAGATCACAACCAAACTAATAGATGATGAACAGAGATGACCTGATCAGAAAAATGGACAAGACAGTTGAGTTGGAGATGGTTACGGCCGAACTTCAGGATGAAGTTTCCTACGTATCCCAAAGATGGGAATCAGGCCTTATATAGTTCGGTTCAGGTTCACTCAAGTATTAACTCTCTCCTTTTGCGCTCTAACTTTTACTAAAGTCGCCTTTTAGGCTTTTCAACCTTGTGAGCTCCGTTTTTCTTTGTTTCTACTTTTTCTTGCTCTAACTTTTGCGCAGGTCACCCTTTCGGGTTTTCGGCTTAGCGAGCCTCTCAAGGGTACTATTTCTTCAACCTGTCCATATTGATCGGCTGTGAAAATTCCAGGCCATCTAAGTCCATGGGAATAATTGGCCCTCCTGACCAAATAGCTTTGATGATGTAAGGACCAGTCCAACTGGGTCTGAACTTGCCCCTAGGGTCATGGATGAGAGCTCCGTTGTCTTTCAACACCTTGTCTCCCTTCTTATGGGACTTAACTTTCTTGTTAAAAGCCCTGGAAATACTATGCTGGTAGCCCTGAACATAATACAATGCCCTTAGCCTCCTTTCATCAAACAACACCAACTCCTCAAATTTGCTCTGTTACTAGGCTGTCTCTACTACCTGACACTCAACCATAACTCGCAGTGACAGGATTTCAATTTCAATTGGCAAAACAGCTTCCATCCTGTAGACGAGAGAATAAGGGGTTACCTCTGTAGACGTCCGGATCGAGGTTCTGTTGCCCTAGAGTGCGAATGGCAATTTATCTGGCCAGTCCCTGTAAGTCTCAGCCATCTTCTGTAAGATGTTTTTGATATTCTTATTGGCGGCTTCAACAGCTCCATTGGTTTGTGGCCTATATGTGGATGACTTATAAAAAGCCACATTGTATGATCTCGTTCGAAACTCTGTACTGATAAATGATATTGTTTCTGATAAATTTGGCCACATGTGATGGCTTCAACACTGCATAAGACTGAGCTTCCACCCACTTTGTAAAATAATCAATCGCCACCAAGATATATTCATGCCCATTCGACCCTTTTGGTGAGACATCACGGATAACATCGATTCCCTAGACTAAGAAATGCGATGGCAAAGGCATGTTGTAAAGCTTTGATAGCGGAATATTCATGCGATTGGCATGAATTTGACATTTGTGGCATCGCTGTACAAAACTAATACAATCCTTCTCCATGATGGACTAGTAATAACCCTTCCTGAGAATCTTCTAGGCTAACATCACACCAATCATATGCACCACGCATTCTCCGTCGTGGATAGCCTCCATAAGGTGCTTCGATTCCTCTTCATCCACACACAATTTATGCATTCCTAGATGACCTTTTTTATACAGCTTACCTCTGCAGATGATAAATTAGACGGCCATATGTTGTATTCCCCGTTTGTCTTTGGTGTTTGGCCCTGGTGGATATGTTTCTTTTTCCAAAAAGTTCCAAATATCGTAGTACCCGGGGTTTTTGTCTTGCTCTTCATCTATCACGACAATAGTTTCATAAGCCGGAGTGTATTTTTGTTCGATGATAATCGGACACATCCGGACTCCAAGTGGGATGTCTACCATAGAAGATAGAGTTGCTAAAGCATTAGCAAACCTATTATTCTCTCTTAATAGATGTGTGAATGTCAACTTTTCAAACCTAGGAATCAGAACATCCAGGGTCGGATTGTAAACCTTCATCTTCTATTCTTTGACTTTCTAGTCTTCGTTTGCTTGAGAAACAACCAAGTTCGAGTCCCCAATGACATCCAACCTTTTTGCCCCTAGTTCTAGGGCGGCTTCTAAACCAGCAATGCACGCTTCATATTCTACTTCATTATTGGACATCTTGAATGGGAGTTTGAAGGCTAAGGGTATATGGGAGTCGTCGGGTGCTATCAGCAACCCACCTATCCCATAACCGTACTGATTGGACACTCCATCAAAGTACATCGTCCAAGTTTCCTCTTCGACTTGCAGAATGTCTTTATCTGGGAACAAGTATTCCACTGCCTTATCTCCTTCTACCGGGTGGTTTGCCAGGAACTCTGCTATAGCTCTTCCCTTAACCGACTTGCGAGTGTCATATTTGAGATCAAATTTGGAGAGAAGGAGAAACCAACGACCCAGCCTACCTGTAAGCGTCGATTTCTCAAAGAGATATTTGATGGGATCTAATCTCAAAACCAGGATTACAGAGTGAGCTAACAAGTAGTTCATCAACTTCCTGATAGCCTATACCAAGGCTAGGCAAGCTTTCTCCAAAGGAGTGTACGGGTCTCATAATCTAGCATTTTCTTGCTCAAGTAATCGATGGCTTTCTCCACCCTATCTTTAGATTCCTAAGCAAGCATGCATCCCATGGTCATGTCTGTTACTGACAAGTACAGAATCAAAGGCTTTCCCGACTCTAGTGGTGACAGTACATGCAGATTCTAGAGGTACTGCTTAACGTGCTCAATGGCAAACTAACAGCGATCAACCTATCGGAATTTCTTTCCTTTCTTCAGGAGACCAAATAGTGGTTCACAATTCAAGGTTATTTTGGAAATAAACCATCTTATGAATTGGACTTTACCTAGAAAGCCTTGCACCTCCTTTTCAGTCCTCAGTGGTGGCATTTCTAGGATGGCCTTGATTTTGGAAGGATCTACTTCAATGCCTCTTTGTGTGATTAGAAAGCCCAGCATTTTTTCTGCCGTTACGCCGAATGTGCATTTTTGTGGGTTTAACCTTAATCTGTATTCCCTGATCCATTGAAAGAATTTCTTCAGCGCGGTGCAGTGGCCCTCTTGTTCTTTGGACTTGACAATCATGGCGTCCACGTACACCTCGACCTCTTTGTGGATCATGTCATGCAGAATGGTCGTCGCAGCCCTCTGATAGGTAGCTCTAGTATTTTTCAACCCAAACGGCATAACCTAGTAGCAGTAGGTACCCCACGGCATGGTGAATGCGGTCTTCTCTCTGTCTTCGGGAGCCATCAGAATCTGGTTGTACTTGGAAAATCCATCTATAAATGATAGCAATGCATGGTCCGCAGTGAAGTCCACTAACTCGTCAATGTGCAGCAGAGGAAAGTAATCCTTCGGACTGGCTCTGTTCAAGTGTCGGAAGTCTACACACACCCGGATTCTACCATCCTTCTTCGACACTGGGACGATATTGGCCAACCAAATCAGGTACTCAGATAGTAACAAGAAACCCGCCTCAATCTACTTGGTGACCTCTTTCTTGATTTTCAACACCCAATCCAGATGAATTCTACGCAGCTTCTGCTTGACCGGTCGGGCCTCGGGATCAAGAGGGATCCAATGTTGTACAATCTCCGAATCGATTCCAGGCATGTCTTCGTAGGACCACACGAAAACATCTTTGAAATCTTTTAACAAAGCAATTAAACGGTTACACTCCTCCGAAGACAACATGGACCCGATCTGGACCAAGCACAGACCCTTCTCAGTACCCACATTAATGGAAATGATTTCATCAACATAGGGTTTAGCAAATCTCTCATCTTCTCGATTAATCAAGTTTTTCAAAGCCAGGGGAATTTCTTCCCCTTTGTTTTCATAAAAAATGTTGAAAATCTTAGTCAATACAATAAATCAAAGGCATAGAAAAGTACACAAAATTTGTAGAGTTTTTATTCAAAAGGTCCAAATCTTCGGTTACAAACTCAAAAGAGAAGTTAAATGAAGACCTAGACAAGAATTTGGTATCCGGGTTACCATCTCCCAGAAATACCAGACTCAAACTAATAGGAACTTGAATCTGATCCCGACCCCACAGACTCAGTGGAATCAGATTCTAACTCATCACCCAATTTAGAACTGGACAGATAGCCCTTCTCCAACTACCAAATAAGAGATGGTGCCCCTGATGCATCCAAAATGCCACTGGTTGGGTTCACACCCGGTTCTTCCACAATCATGGAGACAGTAAGGTTATCTCCCAAGTTCTCTAGGTCAGTTGCAGGATCTGTTAGGAGACTAACCAGTGCTGCTCCTACTCTAGGTTCGCTACCATCTGAGTCACCTTCCATGCGCTGTTAAGCGTTGATGCTTGGTTCAACCCTTTTCTTATCATCACTGTCCTGCAACTGTAGATCAAAGAAGATCTTGAACCCAAGAACACGTTCCTTGGAGGAATTCACCCAAGGCTCGGGAAAGAAACAAAAAAAGAAATCTTCTCCCTCCCGAACAAAGCAGCCATTCAAATGTCCCCTGGATTGGCCTGTGGATGAGTTTATAATGTTTCCCTGGCCTTGGCTCTTCTTCTTTTTTCTTCTCCCTTCCTTATCCAGTCCTCTTTGGTGGGCACATAGCCTAGTCTAAAGGCATATGGGTTGCGTGGCACATCTGTTAGTGCTGCAACACCTTTCTGACCACTTCTTCCGAGTCCTATTCCTGAAAAGTGCTGTAGTTTGTTCATGAAATAGACAAACTGGGTACGGACGTACATGCCTTCATTTGCAGTCAGGATGGTCTGCACTACCCGGGCTTCAACCAGAGTGAATCTCGAGAGGAATACATCCTCCTCGCCATGGTTGATCTCTAGCATTAGTGTAGTTACCTCTGGCGGCAAATGGATTGATAAATTCCCAAAAATAATCACCACTCCTCCCCCATATGGGTACTTCAACATCTGATGGAGAGTGGAAGAGACAACCTTCACATGATGCAACCAAGGCCTTCCTAATAGTAAATTGAAGGTAGCCGGCACATCCAAGACATGGAACTCAACCTTCTTACTCAGTTGGGCCCACCTAGACTCTAACTTGCACTGTGCCCATGACCTTTCTACTCGTGTTATCATATGCTCGAATTACTTGGGCTGTGGAAAGAAAGTCCATTGGTTTGAGGCCAATTGCATAGGCAGTACGGGAAAGACAGACATTAATGGCTGAGCCGGTATTTACCAACACCACCGGCACCGATTTCTCCCCACATTCCACATATATATACAACGGTTCATTGTGAGTCGAGCGCTCCAACGACAGCTCTTTGTCAAAGAAGGTAAGAATTGGCCGGGCACCACTTTGAAAGACCAATCCCACAAGTTGTTCGGGCGTGGTGTCAATGGACAATTTAGCCTTGTCCATTGCCAACGACATTGCCTATCGGTGTACCCGGGAGGCCATGAGAAGACCCTAGATGGAGATGTCAGCATGGATTTTCTTGAGTTGTTTCAACACTACTTCTTCTTCTGGTTGTTTCTCTTTTTGTTTCTCGGCCTCTTTGTCTTTTTCAAATGCCTCTGCTTGATATAGGTGCGGCGGCTTAAAATACGCCCACTTCTTGTCAGATGGTCTATTTCCTCAGCATATCATGTATTGTCTAGAAGGCATTCATCCCAGTCTTCATCAGTGTAGGCTACATGCAGATCATTATCGTCCCGCCATTGACCCTTAATAGTCGACAAATAGTTGTCCGGCTCTGTTTGTATCACCTTTACATTATCGGTGTCCCCCACAAGGTGTTGTGAATTCATAGTTTCTCGGCTGTCTTCGGTTCTCTCTAGTTCAAACTACCACAATGCAGCTTCCTATTCAGTATCCACAGTATTCACAACACCCACTTCCTAGGTTAGGTTTTCCACACTAGCGCTCTCCGGCAGCTTTCCTTTCTAATCAGCCTTTCCGGCCACTACAGCTATCTCTACTTTATTTCCTTCTGGTTTCATTCCAGTTTCTTCTTCCTTGTCTGGCTCATCACTCAGCCATCCAGTGTTGTCAGTTGATTTGTTTAGGTCAAACCACCCGATTTGCATATCTCTCTGATCCTGCTCATCAAAGAACTGTAAGTTATCCAAATCCTCCTCAAGTTCTGCTAGATCATCCAACCCCTACCTCAGGCCATCTTCCCTGATCACATTGATGTCTACCAAGGTTGGCAGCACAATTCAAGTTTGATTTGACTAGTTGACACAATGTAGCAACTTGGACCATACACCCTATCAGATAACTCCTCGGGACACTCCGGCAATAGACTTTTACCTTTCTCCAAGGTCGACTCCCCTTCTACTATAAGTCTCATCACCACAGGCTTGGGTTAAGGGTTGGGCGTGTCCATTATGAATAGATCTGCACCTTTCAGAATGAACAACATCGATTTTGGTAGGTGAGAGGGAGTAATATATATGCTGGGTCATAAGAGGTGGCCAATGTATGGATCATGTTGAGATTTTGAGGTGGAGGGACTTGGTTATAGGATGGGAGTGGATTTGTGGTTACGTTTGGCTTCTGAGGTGGAGCGATCACCTTGTTGTCAGTGAGATCCTGAATCTCATGACACAATCGAAAGCACTGGTCAGTGTCATGACCATGTTGTTGGTGAAACACACAGTATTTTGTGGGGATGTGTTTGGGTGGGAGAGGATCAGGAAGTGGGTGAGGTTCTAAAGGTTTGAGGAGCCCTTTCTTGACTAGCACCTTCATGGCTTAAGAGAAAGTCATGTATAGTTGGTTAAAAGTCCTCTGGGATTGGGTAGGGTTGGACGGTGTTTGTGAGCTTGTGTTGACAAAGGGGTCTGCAGTCTTAGTTGTGGTGACAACACTTACATCTAATGGCCTCACAGTTGTGCTACCACTGGCAAAATTGGAACTTCGAACAAACGACCTTTTTGCCAGCTCCTTCTCATCTATAATAAGCTCCTATTTCATGGCGTCTTTGATTTGCATACCCATTTCATGGAGTTCTATAAATGTAAATGACGGGAGCGCAATCATCTACTGCAACAACTTGCCATGCAGATTCCAGACAACCATCCTAATTTGATCCTTCCCGAAAGGCCTCGTGGTCATTATCGAGGCTTTAGCTCTCCACCTTATCACAAATTCAGAGAAGTCCTCCTTCGGCTCTTGGTATGTTGCCTCGAGATCATGAGTTGTGACCTCGATTTGAGTACTGTGCGAATACTACACAATGAAGGCCTCGGCCATCTCCTCCCAATTCTATTTGACAGAGCCTTCCAACTCAGCGTACCATATGGCCGCTATACCTAACATAGTATGACCAAAGAGAGATAGCTTATGTAGTCTAGTTAAGCCCATCGGCTGCAAGATGTCCGAAAATAGTCGTAGGTGAACCATCGGATATCTGGAACTGTCAAAATAGTCAATGTGCGGCATTTTAAACTGATTCGGTAATGTCACTGCAGAATCGGTGTACCCGTCCTCTATGTTCAGGATGGAGTTAACCCCTTGTGCTCTCTTGAATAACTTTTCCAGTTTATTGATCTTGAGGCCAGTTGGGTCATCCTCGAACTCGAACGGAGCCTCAGTCTGATAAACAGGGGTTGTGGAGGTTTGTGCTAGGATTGGCTATACTGGATTGCCCTAGTTTTCTTGAACACTGGCAATATGAGTGGTGGCTCCGGGTTCTGGGATAGTCACGGGAGATACATGGGATGTACAGGTCGCAGCCAGCTGTGGTTACTGTTGTTGTAGCCTGGTTATAACCTCGGCCTGACGGACCGCATCCGATTATAGGGCCTTAACTGTCAGTTCCATATGGTGTATTAGTTCTTCCACACTGGCAAGGGGACACTGTGCCATTGGAATAGGTGCTTGATCACGTGCTAGGCTGGAAGTAGATGACTGTTCCCCGACCAGACTGGATGCAGGTGAGTTGAGGGGTGACTGGTGCAAAAATCGAATTGGTGAATTCTACCTGATTCTCCTCCGTCTTGTAACCAGTGGGAGTGAGGTAAACATGGGTTGTCCTTGAACGAGATCCCCAGCTTTACAAAGTCTTCTGACTCGAGTCTATAGTACTTAGGGGATATCCGAACTTTCTGAAGCTATGGTTTTGAACTACCTAGCAGAAAGAAATAAAGCAAAAGAAAACAGTAATCAAAAATCGTACAGCACCTCAGCTAAGACGTTATCAACGCAGACATGATCAAAGCTATAGGACTGTACTCCTCACTGAATTCTGCCACCAAAACAAATACCAAATTTGCAACTGCTATGCACATTCTTGTACAGTTTCATTGTAAAGCACATACCAGTTAAGAGAGAGCCAAAACACCCCTATGAGGGGGTAGGGTTACCCTGTCCTAGTTTTGTCATGAACTAGGTTTCACTATTTCAAACAAAGCGGTTTCATGCAATCCTGCATTTTGGGTGAGCATCCTGTCCTAGTTTGGATCAGTCACTAAGGCTTTTCTATATACAGCTAGGCCAAATGGTCAAAAGAGTACCTCGGCAAGACTACCTAATATACCTCTCACACCTAACACCGAGAAGTGAAAGGAGGATCAAATGGTACAACAATAGTTCAGATCTAAGGGTTGTGTTCCCATCATGGCAAAGCCCATGACCGATCAACCTTTTGGCAAGCTTCTGGGCAAGCGTCCGGTAAACCGTCCATGAATAGCAGATGGTAAACACAGTGACTTAAGCGCACCAATGCAAATGCAATGCAAAGAACATATAAGTTTAGATAAAATTTCACATCATGAACTTCAAGTCAAGTTCTCTAAATCCCCAGCAGAGTCGCCAGAAACTGTAGCTCAACTTTTCGTGCTCCTTTCGGATACGACTAACCCTACAGTTCGGACTCCCGCGGCTCTGAATCTGATCTCACTAGTGCAATGTGAAATAGATAAACATCAAAGAGTCCAAATCCAGCAAATCTTTTGAAAAATTGATTTGGAATCAAAATGCCAAAAATGGACTACTTTACCTGATACAGGGTCGCCACCTAAATATTTTTGGAAAATTTAGGAAATCCATGACTCGTGCCAAAGGCCACGTACCCGTCATCACCAAGATTGTCTTGGCTTGGGAACTTAGGTAC